>LR539146.1:118172-143753 GCA_900536315.3 Caenorhabditis becei
GCCAGTCCCGTGAGTGGGCTCATTCCATGGAGGTTCCGTTTTTCCGATTCTCTCCTCATCTCGCTGCGTCTTTCGAACTGGAAAATTGCAAGATTGACGAGATTGTCAATGCCATGTTTGATAACGAGGTTGGTTTATCAGTGATGACGTTCCCCCTACGGTTATCATTCCAGATCTACATCCGCCCCAAATCAGCCAACAAATCGTCGACCTGAGCCGACTTCTCAAAGCAATGCCACGCAACGAAGCTCCCTGCGAACACGCGAAAAACTCGGGATGTCAGAAATCACCGAGGAAGTGATAAGAAAATGATAAAAATGCTTGCCATTAACCCGAAATTTTACAATTATTGAACTTACATCTCTTTCACTAAATAAATTTTACTGATTCTAAACACCTTTTGGATTCAAACATGCTATCAGGGAATCAGAGTCAGATAAGGGTTCAGAAGCAGATGGGAATCTGAAAACCCAGGTTTACAGCCTGGAACTTCCCAGCTTCCTAACGGCCCAGCTATTGACCATCTTCTCCTCTTGAACAGATCTTCCGATCCCGGGATCTGAGTCCATCACCCGGGAGTTTTGCCTACTTTGGATTCCGTGCATTTCTAATAACATTTTTTAATTTCAGGATTCGTCGCTACTCGAACCCATCCCAACGGGGGAAACGGAATGAGGCCGATTAATGGGCCCAGTGGAATGAACGGAAGACCGAATCAACCGAGTGAGTAGACTTTTCCAATATACTCGAACTTTTGGTAAGTTTGTTATTTTCAGGACAGTCAGTTCACTTCGAGTTGCAGCCACCACTTTCGTTCATGCCAATGCCACCACCACCACTGCCACCACGTTCGAGGCGCGGACCCCAAAGACAAAATGAAAGGAAAGGAAGCAGAGACAATATGAACCCGGGCGTTTACGGAGGATTCGGATTGGTGACAGCAGATGATTCGAAAAGACGTCCGACAAGAGATCGTAAATATTGTGCTGTAGAAAAATCTCTACTGTATCTTTCTGAAGGTTGATTCCACATTCGGCTTTGACGACAGCATCTCGGACAAAAATTGTACGATCTACTGGATAATTGAGACAAAATAAATCTGAAAAAGATAATGATGTAGGGATAAAAGTGACAAACTCACAAATCTCTGATCTTTGACATTTTGAGAATTTGTCGTTGCACAACTAGTGGAAGTTCCAGGAATTTGAAGGGTTCCGGTTGGCTCCATAGCTGTCCCATGGTCTGAAAATTGTCATGACAATAAAGAATAGCCACTCTGGTTTTGTTCGACTTGGAAAAAGGTATTGTGAAGGAAAAGTTTGAGAAAATCGAGAACTTGTTCGGAAAGGTCCCTGTACTCATGGAGAAATCAATGGTCACGTAGATGACGTGGCACACACACACACACACCCAAATCTAGGTCATCACGTGAATCGATTGGGTGCTCCCTCTATAATGTCAAGCAAAACCTTCAAATTCCTGAAACTCCCAGTAGTTGTATATACACCAGAACAAGAACAATCATCGGCTCCGACGTCTCCAGAATTACGAGTTTCACTTTCTTTGAATGCTTTATTAATAATATACATATTAATTCAATAAAATCTCTTATTCCAAACAAAGAACGTGAAAGTGTCCTCGGTTAGATGAATCGTCGCCAGTAATCCGTCACTTCTCACAACATCAATTCCCTCGGAACAATCCCATTCCTTCATCAGTTCATAGCGGTCTTCAAAGTTGAAAACTCTGAAAACCCAAAGAATTGGATGACTTGTGACCCGTTAACACTTACCCGGGCGACTTCCACTTGTAGTATCTTCCACGTGTTCTATGGTCCCAAGTAGTGGTCCCTAACCATCCGAACACTTCTTCCTCACTCTTCCATGCCTTACTCTCGTGTAGTTGCAGTATTAGTGATTCAATATTCGACTCTTTTCTCAACCATTTCCTCACAAATTTCACCAGAACTTTCTCGGTGAAACGAATGTTTTTCAAATAAACATTTTTAATTTTGAAATTCAAAAAGTCTTTTTCCTTTACTTGTCCGTCCGAAAGTTGAATAGAATTCATTGCATTTATCTGAATAAGTAGTACTTTTTCTGAATTCCCAGCTCCTTTTCTCACCTTATGATAATCCAGCTTCCCTTTGAAATGTCCATCAATTTTCATCTTATCAGTGCAGTTCACATTATCAATGAATCTTATCAGTTCAGGCCCTGTCAACGGGGTCCCTTCGATACGTAATAGTTCAATTTCCGGATTACCGATGCGAGACATGTAATCTTCGAAAAGCTCGATACTGTCAAAGTATTCCAAGAAATCGGGATTAATGAAAACTGTGCAATAACTTGGAAAATGAAACAGTCTACTGAAATATCGGAATATCGTGTCGATTGCATCACTATCATCTTGTTCTCGTGTGTAAATATAGTTGGGCCATCCAGAATCAAATCTGAAGTATTCATTGTCTATTGATATCCTTATAAACCCTATCACTCACTGATAATCAATCTTCTCTTCATTCAGAACAGCTTCTCCGTTTAAAATTTCCCCATACAGTTCATAATATCCATGTTTCCCGAAAACGAATGCTATTTCATCATACACATTATACTGTAAAATGAGCTGTACAGTCTCTTTCTGGAGTCTTATTCCACATTTGGCTTTCACAACAGCATCTCGGACCAAATCGTATGATTTTTGGGATAATTGAGACAAAATGAATCTGAAAAAGTGAGTGATAAGGGGAAAAAGTGATAAACTTACAGGTCTCTGATCTTTGACATTTTGAGAATTTGTCGTTTCACAACTACTGAGAGTTTCAGGAATTTGAAAGCTTTACTTGACATTGTAGAGGGAGCAACCAATCGATTATTCACGTAGTGACCTAGATCTGTGTGTGTGTGTGCCACGATAGAGGCCAAGACGGTCACGTAGATGACGTGGAACACACACACCCAAATCTAGGTCATTACGTAAATAATCGATTGGGTGCTCCCGCTCTGTTCAAAAGTGAAATGTCCTGGGATCGTTTCAAATTCCTGAAACTCCCAATAGTTGTAAAACGAAAAGTGCTCAAAATGTCAAAGCTGAGAGACCTGTAAGATTATCACTTTTTCCTCTTATCATCCACTTTTTCAGATTCATTTTTGCACAATTATCCCGAAAATCATATTATTTGGTTCAAGATGCTGTTGTCAAAGCCAAATGTGGAACGAGACTCGAGAGAGGAAATGTGCAGATTTTAATACAGTACAATATTCACGATCAACTGGCTTTTGTTTTCGGAAAACATGGATTTTATGATTTATGCGGGTCAATTTTGAATGGAGAAACAGTTTTTAATGGAGAAAATTTCGATTATCAGTAAGTGATAGGGTTAATAAAGATATCAATAAACAATGAATACTTCAGTTTCGATTCTGGATGGCCCCAGTATTTTTACACACGAGAACAAGATGATACTGATGCAATCAACACGATATTCCGATATTTCAGTGGATTATTCCACTTTTCAAGTTATTGTACAGTTTTTCTGAATCCCGATTTCTTGGAATACTTTGAAAGTGTCGAGCTTTTCGAGGATTACATGTTCCGGATCGGTAATCCCGAAATTGAACTATTACGTATTCAAGGGACCCCTCTGACAGGGCCTGAACTGATAAGATTCATTGATAATGTAAAGTGTACTGATAAGATGAAAATTGATGGACATTTCAAAGGGAAACTGGATTATCATAAGGTGAGAAAAAAAGCTGGGAATTCAGAAAAAGTACTCCTTATTCAGATAAACGAAATGAATTCTATTCAACTTTCGGACGGACAAGTAAAGGAAAAAGACTTTTTGAATTTCAAAATTAAAAATGTTTATTTGAGAAACATTCGTTTTACCGAGAAAGTTCTAGTGAAATTTGTGTGGAAATGGTTGAGAAAAGAGTCGAATATTGAATCACTAATACTGCAACTACACGAGAGTAAGGCATGGAAGAGTGAGGAAGAAGTGTTCGGATGGTTAGGGACCACTACTTGGGACCATAGAACACGTGGAAGATACTACAAGTGGAAGTCGCCCGGGTAAGTGTTAACGGGTCACAAGTCATCCAATTCTTTGGGTTTTCAGAGTTTTCAACTTTGAAGACCGCTATGAACTGATGAAGGAATGGGATTGTTCCGAGGGAATTGATGTTGTGAGAAGTGACGGATTACTGGCGACGATTCATCTAACCGAGGACACTTTCACGTTCTTTGTTTGGAATAAGAGATTTTATTGAATTAATATGTATATTAATAAATAATAAAGCATTCAAAGAAAGTGAAACTCGTAATTCTGGAGACGTCGGAGCCGATGATTGTTCTTGTTCTGGTGTATAAACTCACAAATGTCTGAGCTCAGTGCCTTCGAGCACTTGTCGTTGCACAACTACTGGGAGTTTCGGAAATTTGAAAGATTTGCTTGACATTGTAGAGGGAGCACCCAATCGATTCACGTGATGACCTAGATTTGGGTGTGTGTGCCAAGTAATCTACGTGACCATCTGCGGCACCATTGGTTTCTCCACAGTCACAAAGACCCTTTCGAATAAGTTCTCACAGACGTTTCCTTCACAATACCTTTTCCCAAGTCCAACAAAACCAGAGTGGCTATTCTTTATTGTCATGACAATTTTCAGACCATGGGACAGCTATGGAGCCAACCGGAACCCTTCAAATTCCTGGAACTTCCACTAGTTGTGCAACGACAAATTCTCAAAATGTCAAAGATCAGAGACCTGTGAGATTATCTCCTTTTTCCCCTTATCATTCACTTTTTCAGATTCATATTCTCTCAATTATCCAGTAGATCATACAATTTAGTCCAAGATGCTGTTGTCAAAGCCAAATGTGGAATAAAACTTCAGAAAGAGTCTGTACGGCTTATACTACAGTATAATAGAAAGGATGAAATGGTTTTTATTTTTGGAAAGCATGAATATTATCATGGCGTGTTCTGGTCAATTTGGGATGGAAAAGCGGTTTTTAATGGAAAACTTTTCGATTATCAGTGAGTGATAGGGAGCCTCTGAGACTATTCCAGACAATGAACTTTAGCTTTCATTCTTCACATCCCGGACGATTTTACACACGAGAACAAGATGACACTGATGCAATTAACACTGTATTCCAATATTTCAGTAGATTATTCCACTTTCCAAGTTATTGCACAGTTTTCATTAATCCCGATTTCTTGGAATACTTTGACAGTATCGAGCTTTTCGAAGATTACATGTCTCGGATTGGTAATCCGAAAGTTGAACTTATCCAAGTTGTCGGTGAGCCGTTGGACGGGTCTGATTTGGTAACAATAGTTGATAATGTCAACTTCACTGATAAGATATTGATTGGTGTACCATTCACAGGAAGTCTGGATTATCATAAGGTGAGAAAAAGAACTGTGAACACAGATAATGAACTCTTCATTCAGATAAACGCACTGAATTCTATTCAATTGAGCGATGGACAAGTTAGGAAAAAGGACTTTTTGAATTTCAAAATTAAAAATGTTTATTTGAGAAACATTCGTTTCACCGAGAAAGTTTTGGTGAAATTCGTGAAAAAATGGTTGAGAAAAGAATCAAAAATTGAGTCTTTAATTCTGAAACTACACGAAAATAAGGCCTGGAAGAGTGAGGAAGAAGTGTTCGGATGGTTAGGGACAACTACGTGGGACCCTAGAACACGTGGAAGATACTATAAGTGGGAGTCGCCTGGGTAAGCTTGAACTAGTTTCTCGATAAATAATCCATTTTCTAGGGTTTTTTTATATGCTGGTAAGAATGGGAAACTCGCTGAAGAATGGGATTGTTCCGAGGGATTGGATATTTTAAGAAGTGACGGATTGCTGGCGACGGTTCATCTGACTAAAAACACGTTTTCCTTTTTTGTTTGGAATAAGAGATTTCACTGATAAAATAAATAATAAGAATTATTATTAATAAAGCATTCAAAGAAAAAGTGAAGCCATGTATTTAGTTGAATGAAGGCCCTATAACATTGAAATAAACTCACAAGAATCCCCAGAATACAATCGAATTTCTCTCCATTCATAACAGCTTCTCCGTTCAAAATTGACCCGTACAACTGATAATATCCATGCTTTCCAAAAACAAAAGCCATTTCATCATACACATCATACTGTAAAATGAGAAATTGATTTGCGTGATGACCTAGATTTTTGTGTGTGTGTGTGCCACGTCATCTACGTGACCATTGATTTTTCCATGAGTACAGAGACTCTTTCGAATATGTTCTCGATGTTCACCGACTTTTCCTTAACAATACCTTTTCCTAAGTCGAATAAAACCAGAGTGGCTATTATTTATTGTCATGACAAATTTCAGACCATGGGACAGCTATGGAGCCAACCGGAACCCTTCAAATTCCTGGAACTTCCACTAGTTGTGCAACGGAAAGTGCTCAAAATGTCAGAGATCAGAGACCTGTAAGATTTTCACATTTTCCCATTTTCATCCACTTTTTCAGATTCATATTCTCTCAATTATCCCAAAAATCATACGATTTGGTCCAGGATGCTGTCATCAAAGCCGAATGTGGAATCCAACTCCAAAAAGAGACTGTACAGATCATTTTACAGTGTAATGTGCACGATGAAATGTCTTTTCTATTTGAAAAACATGGATATTATTATGATTTGTACTGGTCAACTTTTAACGGAGAAGCGGTTTTTAATGGGGAACATTTCGATTATCAGTAAGTGATAGGGAACCTCTGAGACTATTCCACACAAAGAACTCTAGCTTTGATCCTTCACATCCCGGACAATTTTACACACGAGAACAAGATGATACTGATGCAATCAACACGATATTCCGATATTTCAGTGGATTATTCCACTTTTCCTGTTATTGTACAGTTTTCATGAATCCGGACTTTTTGGAACATTTTGAAAGTATCGAGCTATTCGAGGATTACATGTCTCGGATTGGTAATCCGGAAGTTGAATTTCTCCGTTTTGAAGGGACCCCGTTGACAGAGTCCGAACTGATAAGAATAGTTGATAATGTGAACTGCACTGATATGATATTGACTGATGTACCATTCACAGGAAGACTGAACTATTATAAGGTGAGAAAAGAAGCTGTGAATCATTGATAAAACACCTTTCTTATTCAGATAAACGCACTGAATTCAATTCAATTGAGCGATGGACAAGTTGAGGAAGAGGACTTTTTGAATTTCGAGATGAAGAACGTCTGTTTGACAAACATCCATTTTGCAGAGGAAGTTCTAGTGAAATTTGTGAGAAAATGGTTGAGAAAAGAGTCGAATATTGAATCATTGATACTAGAACTTGACGAGGGCTTTTCTTGGGACAGTGAAGAAGAAGTGTTCGGATGGTTAGAGAACACTACGTGGGACAATAGAACACGTGGAAGGTACTATAAGTGGGAGTCGCCAGGGTGAGTATTGATTGACGTTGAGTTGTCCAATTCTCCGGTTTTCAGAGTTTTCAACGTGGAAGACAGCTATGAACTGATTGAAGAATGGGATTGTTCCGAGGGAATTGATGTTGTGAGAAGTGACGGATTGCTGGCGACGGTTCATCTAACCGAGGACACTTTTACATTCTTTGTTTGGAATAAGAGATTTCACTGATAAAATAAATAATAAGAATTATTATTAATAAAGCATTCAAAGAAAAAGTGAAACTAGTTGCAAAAAAGGCCCGTAAAACAATGAAGTGATGAAAAAGAGCTCACAAGAATCCCCAGAATACAGTAATCTTTACAATCTCGTAGGCTAATTTGAAAATTGGAAGCACAAGAGGGACAGCGAGGGGAATTAGTACAGCGGTCCGTTGATCCATCGGGAAGTAGAGCATCGCCAGAAGTGAGTGATCCGAATTGGCACTGTCAGCAAGTCTCCTAGCCTCCAGAAGCTTCTCGAAGTCGAGCATCCGTCCCGGTTTCACCACGTCCTCCAGAATCCGAACCGCCCGTGTCGCCCGATCCGCCACGTCGTCATTGATCACAATGTTCGAGATCTTCTGGGTCATTTGCTCAAGGGCTCGGATGGCACTGGCAGCACGCATCGTGTTGTCGACGGAGGCTCTGAGACGAGCACGGGCGACTTCCCATTGGCAGACGGCGACTGGGGGACGGTGCCAGGCCGGTGGGAGCTCTGCGTCCATTCCCATTTGAATTCTGTAAAAGAAATAGAGTTCTGGAGATTCTGAATCCCTTACCTAATCGCCGCAATGGCCCTCGACTCGGTCTCCTCATTCCTCGGCAGCACTGCTCCCCACGACGCTACCGCCACTCCATGACTATCCTCTCCAGTCTCGTCCAGCACAATCACCGGCTCCGACGTCTCCAGAACCACGAATCGAAGCACTGCTCCATGCTCCAGACTCGTCTGCGTTTGTCCGTCGACCTTCTTCACCAGGTCCTCCATCGCCGAATGCGTCAGTGTCCACCGCTCCTGAACATCTTTCACCAGAAACTCCCGTGTCGGATCAAAGTCCCAAAGGTGTTCGAAAGACACTTGCACATCCGTCACTCCTCGAACCTTTTCCGCAAACTTCCGAAGTGCTCGTGACGTCTTCTGCTGCTCCTTGACGGATTCTGGAGTGACTTCTGTATTCTCGTGAAGATGGATCACTTGGATGTGGTAGGTCGTGGCGAGCGGGGCGGAATCCCAGACGAGGCGCTTCTGGTGGGACAGTGGAAGTGCGGCGATCTGCCACGGTTGCATCTTCTGTCGGAGGTCTCTTCGAACGATGGAATTCAGATGAGGCACGTCTATCAGGGTCTCCCAGATGAGTTCCGTCACTCGACTCGCCGCTTTCGCCTTCTCATCAGTCTTCTCGGGCCATTGGATGAAGTTCCACTTTCCGATTCCCAACTGAATCCGTGTAGCCGAGTAGGTCGTCCATTCCTTCTCCGGAACCACTGCCACGTGGACATCGAAGTACTTGTCGTTGTCGGCGACTTTGACAGAGTGGTCTCGGTCAAGAGAGGCGAAGGATCTGGGAATTGGAAGGTAATGGAATTGATTTGGGTCTGGTGGGTCTGATGGGGCGCTTTGGTGCTGCCGAGGGCGCATTTTGGTGCTGCTGGGGGCGCTTTGGTGCTGCTGGGGGCGCTTTGGTGCTGCTGGGGGCGCTTTTGGTGCTGCTGGGAGCGCTTTTGGTGCTGCTGGGGGCGCTTTTGGTGCTGCTGGGGGCGCTTTTGGTGCTGCTGGGAGCGCTTTTGGTGCTGCTGGGGGCGCTTTTGGTGCTGCGGGGGGCGCTTTGGTGCTGCGGGGGGCGCTTTGGTGCTGCGGAGGGCGTTTTTCAGCATTTCCTCCGTTTTTCAACCAATTTCCCTCACCTTACACTCAAAAACTTGGTCGTCCACTCAAAATCCAACGGTGCCACCACCTCCATCATCGTCACATTCGTCTCCAACTCCCGCATCATCTTCTTCACATCCTGCTCCAATTCCGAAGACGTCGCCGCAAATATCACCCGAATCGGCACACAAACCGTCCGATTCGCCGAAAAAGTCGGGAAATCGGCTCGATAGGCGGAAGTTGTGAAGTGCCACATTGGGACGCCGATGCAGAAGACGAGGATGAAGAAGGAGAAGGAAGCGGCGAGTTTGAAGCGACGTTCTTTTTGAACAAATTTGATGAAGGACTCCTGGAAAATAAGGGGGAAATTCAGGTTTTTTGACGGATTTTCATGATTTTCCGTTGAAAAATCGTGTTTTTCAAGGGATTTTGACGATTTTTCTGGATTTTTGATCAATTTTCAATCCGAAAACGCCATTTTCAGTGAAATTTATTGCTTTTCTTTGAATTCTCACCGTAATCTCCCCATATTCCTCCTTTTCCGCCTTTCCCACAACGAAATCCCATATCGTCTGTTTCCAGCTTCTCGTTTCCTCTTTCTGCGTCTCTTCTGTCATTTCTTTCTCTACAATACTTGAAATTCCTCGGGGGAAATCCAATAAAAAGTCAATTGAGAACAGTATTTCGTTGAAAATTCCACAGATTCTTTGTGAAAAGGAATGTGAAGAAAAAAAAAATGGTTCATTGTGGTGATTTTACCAGTACGAGGAATGGAGGGGAAGAAACAAAGTGGAAAATTGGGCAAAAATGAGGAAATTGTGTTTGGGGAAGAGGGAGATTGAAATCGTTATTATACAATTTTGTGACCGGCATTTGTGAATTTTGCGGGAAAATCAGAAAACAATGAAAGAAGTTGCGTAGAGAAAAGTGAATGATTGATAAAGAGTGATAAATTGATTATATATTGATTAATGGGTATAGTACCACTTTGCCCGTTGAGCGAGGATGTCTGATTTGAGGTTTTGAGCGAAGCAGATGCCGAGGACCTGGAAACGACTGATAAGAATGGATTTTGATAAGAAATAAGAAATTAGGGGTTACCTGTATTATAGCCACTATAACTCCAAAAACAGCGACTAGAAGCATATTATTGTTGAGCCACAGCTGAAGCTTCGGTAGACATCCTTCAGTGTAAATCGACGCCGTCTGAGCCATAACTCTCTGAGCTGCTAGATGAGCTGCCATGTGGCTCTCCGTCTTCAGTCGGACTCCATGACCGCAGAAATAGTTCTTGAATTCTAGCTGACTGCTGTTGATGCAGCACGAGAACGGCACGCCGCCGGCTTCTGGAGACGCCACTTCCCTCGCTTCAATCGAGAAGTACGTGTTGCGATCCCAGTCGTCGGCTCCGTTGATTCCACAGCACATCCACGTCTCTTGCATCGAATCGATCAGCAGCTGAAGATCTGGATCATCGCGATATCCGACGACGACGTCGTTCAGAAGGTTCCGGATGTAGTTGTCGAGCTGGTCACGACACGCATACGCAAACACTCCGGCTCCGATCTCGGCGATGAGCAGAAGACCGAGAAGTGTGGAGTAGAAGGTGAGGAAGGAGGTGTTCTCGCGGAGGGATCCGACACATCCGCTGAATCCGATGATGAAGGTGAGGAATCCGACGATGAGAAGTGGCCACGTGGGGTCCAGGTAGAGTTTTGACGCCTTGCTGAGCATATTGACGAAGGTGTTCTTCTCGATTTGAGCCCAGACGCCGAAGAGGAGCAAGCCGAATCCTGGAAAATGGAAATTGATTGGAAATTTGCTTGATCGAACTAAAGCGCCCCTATTAGACCGAAAAGCGCCCCCAGCAGCACCAAAAGCGCCCCCAGCAGCACCAAAGCGCCCCTGGCAGCACCAAAGCGCCCCTGGCAGCACCAAAGCGCCCCCATCAGACCCAAATCGAAAATTAGCGCCTTAGATTTCGTTTTTTGTGTTTTTTTTTTTAATTTCTTGATAAACCACTCACCTAACAAGAAGAATATCACATTGAAGCTGAACACAGAATACTTGACGCAACAGCTGATCTCCGACTCGCCACCGGCCCCTGGTGCATATCGAATTTGCTGGAAAATCACAGATTTTTGCTTTTTTTCAAGATTTTTCGGGGTTTTCAAGCCAAATTTCAGAAAACTGCACTAACCGACTGCCTATATACCCGTTGTTGTGCTCGATGCTGTTGCGGCACCGGCTGTCGTCGATTCGCCATCGGAGGGGCTAAAAGCGGCCGCTGATGGTCTTCGGCTCCCGATGAACGAGCGATTTTGCTGAAAATCAATAGAAATTGGATGGGGAAGAAGGAAAAATGAGGAAAAAAGCGAGAAAAAATGAGAAAAATTGACCAGTGAGTCACATAAAATGTCAATAAAGATTGTGTGCAAACACAATGTTCCAGGATGTTCCTGCTTCTTTTTCTTGCTTTCTCCCATTGAAGCCGACGAGATAGTGTGGAATCGGCAGAGACGCAGGCGTAATACGTTATCTTGTTACTAGCCGGGGCCTTTTTCTCTTTCTGTGTGGCCTCCTGCCAAGATTTCGTTATATCTATACGTTCTACACGCTTGTTTCTCCCCTTCCCATTAGTCCATATCGATTCAAGCGGAAGCGGGCGCGGAACGGCCGCGGATTAGGCTGCGGAAGCCGGACTACTAGTAGAAACGCTACTTTTCACCTCAAATCAATCAATAATTCAAACGTTTCTGCCACCACAGCGGGGTATTCTTCTGAACAACAACGGCCGAGGTGTAATTATGTGGAAATGGAAATATGTGTCCTTGGCGAATGGGCGGCGGGAAAAGTGAGAAAATCGAGAAAAGACGCTCTTTTTTCGCTTGCAAAGCTCTTCCCGGGGGAGTTTTGATGTGATTCTGATAAATGGGACGATGGCGTGAAACATGCGAAACAGACAAACAACGAGAGCGAATTTGGAATTCCGCGAGACAGAGCTTCTCAATTATTCATGGAATTCTCGACGCCTTGCACTTTGAAGGCGGCATTTTGCACTTTCTACCGAACTGGCCGACTAATTAAAATGGGTTTAAACAAAGAAATGGAAAAATGAAATGAGGAAAATGAGGGATTCTGGAGGAAACTGAGAAGCATCTGACATCTGGTGAGTCAGCTGAATTTCCAGTTGGACTACGGTAGACGACAGAGTGTTTGCGGACTTTGTCATCTCGGGGGCTACGACAAAATGCAGACCGACACGTTGCAATCGGCAATTTTATCGCTGAAGATCTCATTTTCTGAATGAATTTGTGATTTTTACAGATTTCCGTTAATTTTGTTAATTTCCGCTGCATTTTCTTCTTTAAAGGCGTTATAAACTGCAAAAATATGACCTAGAATCGTTGGAAAATTGATTTTTCCAAAATCCGAAACTTTTACAGGACATTTGACGTGTAAAATGAGTGGCGCTGGCAAAGGTAACCTTAATCTGTTGTATTCGTGGTTTGTCTCGCGGTTTCTCTATTTTTCGTTGACTATTCCGTTTGCATGACCCTTCTATCCCTTCTGAATCGTTGGTTTACATGGAATTCATCGGTAAACTTGGTTTCTTTGCAGGTCAATCGTCTTCAAGAATGAAGAGCAACAAGAAAGACGAGGAGACGGGCGGAAACGTCTACGCACATCTTGACAAGACTTCGGTACTCCAGGAAGCCAGAGCGTTCAACGAAACGCCGATAAACGCGAGAAAATGCAGCTTCATCCTCGCCAAACTCATCTTCATGATCCAACAAGGCGAATCGATCGGCAGAACCGAAGCCACCGAGGCTTTCTTCGGCGTCACTAAACTCTGGCAGAGCAAGGACGTGAGCCTCCGCCGACTCGTCTACCTGGCCGTCAAGGAGCTCTCCGAAGTCTCCGACGATGTGATCATTGTGACGAGCAGTCTGACGAAGGACATGACCGGAAGAGAAGATCTCTATAGATCCGCCGCTATAAGATCCCTCTGCAAGATCACCGACACTGGAATGCTGCAGACCATTGAGCGCTACATGAAGCAAGCGATTGTGGACCGCAACAGCGCCGTCTCCTCTGCCGCAATCGTCTCGTCGACTCATCTGATGCGCAAGTCTTCAGAAGTCGTTCGCCGCTGGGCCAATGAAGTTCAAGAAGCCGTCTCATCGGACAATCACATGGTCCAGTACCACGCCCTCGCTCTGCTCTATCACATTCGTGCCAATGACCGTCTTGCCGTCAACAAGCTGGTTCAGAAGTTCAGCAAGAACGCTCTCCGCAGCCCGTACGCCGTCTGCTACCTCATCCGCATTGCTACCAGATGCCTTGTTGAGGATGATCAGTGAGTTTTGAAGTTTCAAACCAATTCCCCTTATAAAATTGATTTTCAGACCCGATTCCTCCAGCTTCTCGTTCATCGAGTCGTGCCTCCGCCACAAATCTGAAATGGTCGTCTACGAAGCCGCTCGTGCCATCGTCTCCCTCCCGCACACCACCCCATCCGAGATCCAGCCCGCCATCACTGCTCTCCAGATGTGCTGCACGTCCCCGAAGGCCGCTGTTCGCTTCGCCGCCGTCAGAACTCTCAACAAGGTCGCCATGGCTCACCCGAACGCCGTCATGAGCTGCAACGTCGACCTGGAGAAGTTCATCACCGACCCGAACCGATCCATCGCCACCCTGGCCATCACAACGCTTCTGAAGACTGGAGCAGAATCTTCTGTGGAGCGTCTGATGCAGCAAATCTCTGGATTCGTGAACGAGATCTCCGACGAGTTCAAGATCGTCGTCGTCGACGCGATCCGATCGCTGTGCTCTCGCTACCCGAAGAAACACGCCGTGATGATGCCGTTCCTGTCGAAGATGCTCCGCAACGACGGCAGCTACGAGTACAAGAAGGCCATCGTCGAGACCATCATCGCCATCATCGAGGAGAACCCCGACGCGAAGGTCGCCGGTCTCGCCCAGCTCTGCGAGTTCATCGAGGACTGCGAGCACGACAATCTGTCGACCCGAGTGCTCCATCTGCTCGGAAGAGAAGCTCCGAAGGCACCGAACCCATCCACCTACATCCGCTTCATCTACAATCGTGTGATTCTGGAAAGCACCAAGGTTCGTGCCGCCGCAGTCACTGCTCTCGCCAAGTTCGGAGCTCAATGCGCCGATCTCCGCCCATCGATCCAGGTTCTTCTGAGAAGATGTCTTCTGGATTCTGACGATGAAGTCCGTGACCGTGCCACGTTCTACCTGAAGATGCTGACCGAAGCCGAAGAGAACTTGATCCACAAGTTCATCCTCGACGGTCTCCAAGTCTCCCCGTCCGGCCTGGAACGCTCCATCCTCGACTACCTCCGTGGTGGATCCTACTCGTCGCCGTTCGACCTCCGCGTTGTCCCCGTCACTCAACAAGCTCTTTCTCAACCCGAGAAACGAGTTCCGGCTCTTGTGGAAGAGGAGGAGAAGCCAAAGGCTCCGAAAGTCGAGCCATATGCTGCTCAACTCGCCGCGATTCCTCAATTCTCGGCTTTGGGTCCGGTTTTCAAGTCGGGAACTCGTATTGCTTTGACGGAATCGATTGCCGAGTACACGGTTCACATGATCAAGCACACTTTCGCCAATGCTGTCGTTCTTCAAGTGAGTGGATTCTGGAGATTCTCGAATTGTTATAATTCTAATTCATTTTCAGTTCGAATGCAAAAACACGATGAACGATCAGCTGCTTCTCGACGTTTCTGTCGATTTGGAAGATCCAGACGGTGACTGGCAAGCCGCCAAAACCATCCAAATCGACAAACTGCCCTACGGAGAAGTCCACTCGGCCTACTCCCTTCTCGGTTTCCCGGATTCTGGAGACATTTCCGGATCCCTGGGAGCCACCCTCAAATTCAAGGTGATGGACGTGGACCCGTCGTCGGGAGAGCCGGATTCAGAAGACACGTACGATCAGAACTACGTGCTCGAGGAGGTCGACATCAACGTGTCGGATTCTGTGCAAGGCGTCGCCAAGTCGGCGTTCGGAAGTGCCTGGGAAGCCCTCGGAGACGATGCGACCCGGGAAGAGACGTTCCAGTTGTCGACAGTTGAGAACCTGCCGGATGCTGTTAAAAAGGTAATCCTTCGATTCTAAAGCTTCTTCATCTGAATCTTTTCTTTTTCAGATTGCCGAACTTCTCGGATTGGTGCCTTGCGAACGATCAGATCGGATTCCGGAGGGCAAAACGCAACACACGGTCCTCCTTTCCGGTGTCTTCCGCGGCGGATTCGACGTTCTCTCCAAAGCCACCGTCGCCATCGATCCGAGCGACAACTCGATCAACATGAACATCATCGTCAAATCGACAGAGCCGCTTGTTTCGGATCTCGTCATCACGGCAGTCGCATGATTTCCTCCCGAAGTGTTCTTCTTTTCTAATTATTAAGTGTATTGTGATTTGTTTTAAATGGTGTTTTGACTAAATTATTGTGTGCTTCTTGAATATGCCCTTTTCCCCCCAGAATCCCCGGAACTATACAAATTGTAAAATAAATTTATGAGGAATTTTTCAAATTTTCCATAACAAGATATCATCTTGATGTAGGTCAGTAGATTATTTTTACTTGTTAATTCCAGTTTTAGGAGCCATGGATTGCAAAAGGTGAGCATTTTTTGAAATCAATCAATAATTGATCCGGATCAGCAGCACCAACTGCTCTGTTTTTCTTGTGATCTTATCTCTGCACCCTCCCCCCTCAAACACACTATCTCACTTCCTGCCCCACATTCTTATGATATTGGAAGAGTTTCTTGGATCACATTTTGTTCTTTCTTTCGAGAATTTCTGGGATTCTGGGAATCTGGAGATTCAAGGAGCTTCAGAATCCTAAAAATTCAAAAATTCTGAATTTTGAATTTCTGAAAATTTCCGAAAAAAAAATTCAAAAAAAAAAATTTTGTTTTTTTTGGAATTTTTTTGTTTAAATTTTTCGAGTTTTTTACCTTGAATTCAGTAGATTTTACCCTTTTATGACCTAATTCCCTATAAAAAATCAATAAAAATAACAATAGTGACCACTATAGGTAACCCAAGAGCTAAACAAACATTTCCCACTTCCGAAAGAATTGGTCTTTTTGAGTCATCGTTTTGACCAAAGCTTATTGATTTCCCTTCAGAAATGCCCCTCCGCCTTCTGATTCTTCTTCTCGGCTCCACATTATTCTGCTCTGGAGCCAACAATTGTGCATGGTTCGTCGGACGTCTCGAATGTTCGAATCCGGCGAAACTCGACAATGTCGTTGTCGAAATTTGGGATAAGGATCGGTCTTTTGTGAGTTTTTTACTAGTTTATCACTAATCAATTATTGATTTATTGATTTTCCAGTTCCCAATCACCCTATTCGTTGACGATGACCTCGCCGGCCGAACCATCACGTCTTCAGAAGACAACGGAACTTTCAAAGTCGAAGGATGCGCTTCAGACGTCGACTTTTTGTTCATCAAAAACGAACCTGAATTTTATTTGAAAATTCGCCATTATTGCAAGGGAAAGTGAGTTTTTCTATTGGAAATATCATTTTTTTAAAATTATAAATGGAAATTCTAGAGCCGAAGTGACGAATGTCTACCCGAGAGACCAGAAGATCTTCGTTCCGCAGACCAATGACTATTTTACGAAACACCCGATTATTTTGGGATAATTAAATGAATAAGAATACGGATATATTTCAATTTTTGATAAATCAATTTTTTTAAAATTTACATTTTCAATTTTTCTACTTAATTTTCTTGCCAACTATATCGGTTATATAGCCTTTTCTAACCTATCTCTTTCTAATTTTTGACCTCCAAAAAACAGCGATTCATCAAACAACTAGTCGCTTCTCTGATGACTAATCGGTCAGTATCGTTTCGAGGTTCTCTCATCGATTGTCGAATTTCTGTTAGAAGAGAAGTCTAGGCGCGGAGATTATCCAGTTTTTATCGATATTCCCGCAGCTTTTCCCACGACGAACACCAGTGATCAACGGTTTTTACGGGTTTTTGGGTGAAACATTGTCTAGAGAACCTTTGAAATTGTAAGATCTAACAGAATTTTTGACGAAAATGCATGCTAAATGCAAAAATTAGGTCAAAAATCGATCAATCAGAACTAAAAAGCGCCCCCGCAGCACCAAAAAGCGCCCTATCATACCTGAAAAGCGCCCCCGGCAGCACCAAACCGCCCTCATCAGACCCAAAAAGCGCCCCAGCAGCACCAAAGCGCCCCTGGCAGCACCAAATGTACCCCCAGCAGCACCAAAGCGCCCCTGGCAGCACTAAAGCGCCCCCAGCAGCACCAAAGCGCCCCTGGCAGCACTAAAGCGCCCCTGGCAGCACCAAAGCGCCCCCAGCAGCACCAAAGCGCCCCCAGCAGCACCAAAAAGCGCCCCCGGCAGCACCAAAGCGCCCTCATCAGACCCATGCGCAAATCTCGCGTTTTCACCCGTTTCCGCCTGCTTTTTCGTACTTCTTCACCTTTTCCCACGTGATTCATCTCGTTTTACACACCCATTCTGTTCGAAATAACCTTGTCGTCGTCTTCATCGGTTTCAGAACTAGTCGTACTTGTATACAACTTCTCCACCTCCTCCTGAGACTATTTGTTTTGGCATCCGAACCGTTTCACTTCGATTCTCGAAGCTTTTTCGGTTTTGTAGGCAAAATTCAAATTTTATTCATATTCCATTGGGGAAATGTGATTATTCTGTTAGTTTGATCGTTTTTTGTCCACTGCCAGTCAATCGGCTTCATGTCCATCATAAGCGATCACTTTGCCGCAAAATTGTTTTATTTGTTCAGCTTTTCACTGTTTTTTTTTCTCAAAATTTGATGGGAAATTCAAATTTGAAAATTTATTTTCAATGACGTGGCGAAAATGTACAATTGATGTTTTGGTACTTTTTGTTTTCGAAAAAAGTGAATCACCACTGAAAATGTCCGAATATCCCCCGTAATCCCTCTATTTCGAAACCCAAAATATCTCATTTTCCATTCATAAACTCTATATTTTCCAGGTTGAGCCTACCAAACAGACAAGATGCTCAAATCCCTCGCACTTCTCTGCGTCTCTCTCTTGCCGTTGTCTCTCGCCGGTCGCGAGTGTGTCTGGGTGCTCGGAAAAGTCGAGTGTCAGAGGGATCCGACCAAGAATTTGAATGTTGAGGTGAGCGAAAAGCCATTTTAATTGAATTTAAATTTTAAATTCGAAAAAATTAAAATTCAACTTTCTTTTTTTCCAGATTCGCGTCTGGGACCGCGACGGACCGGGACCACTTCAACTTATCGATCCGGATGACTTGATGGGGTAGGCTTCTTCAAACTTTAATTTCCAAGTGGCATTCCCAAAATTCTTGTCGAAATCAACCTAAAAATCAATTTCCAGCGTCACGTTCTCCAACGACGACGGGCGGTTCCAACTGGACGGCTGTGGAGACGATTTCGACTGGATTCCAGGAGTGAAGAACGTTCCGGAACCGTATATCGAGGTACTTTTTCACTTTTTACCAAATCTGGAAAATGGGTCTCGGCACGAAAATGATTTCAATCAATTTCGCAGCAAAATCGAGAAAATAATGCGAGAAACCCTGATTTTCCACTAGAAATCTATAAAAATTCACAAAATTGAAAGAAAATGAAACAATTTTTGTTTTTTTTGTTTTCAAGTGTGAATGCGCCCCCATCAGACCTAAAAAGCGCCCCCCGCAGCACCAAAAGCGTCCTTGCAGCACCAAAGCGCCCCAGCAGCACCAAAAAGTGCCCCCGGCAGCACCAAAGCGCCCTCATCAGACCCAAATTTCAATTTTCCAGGTCCGTCACTACTGCAACGACGAGAAGGGCGAGATGTTCCAACTGCCCGAGTTCAACACCTTCGTCCCCAACACCTACGACATCGGAACCATCGTCTTGGACAAGGAGACACGTGGCACAAAGACGACGCAAAAGACTGACCCAACTCAATAATTTATCGATTCGATTTCCCAAAAAAAAGAAAAAAACTTATTGAAAATGTTTAAAATTATATGTTTGTACAGTTGGAATTTTGAATTCAAATTTTCCTGAAAATTTAAATTTTTAATTTCCCCCCCCCCCCTTCACTCACTCTTGCCTTTCCTCACATTCTGTACCATTTATCGTGTCCTTGTCCATTCCGCATAACAACATTCACACTTTCTATACATAACAAGATTCAGTTGACGCTTTTCTGTTCAATGTCCTTTTTGCGAATTGGTACTTCACGACCATGTTTAATACCTACTAACCCGAAAGATCAGTGCCAAATTAAAAACGAGAACACTCTTTTTTATCGTTACGAAATCCGGCTTAGCCAGTGGTCTGTAGCCTCTCGGCATGGGCAAGGGGAATCGGGCGGCCGCGATTTATTTCCACTTTTTCATTTATATGCCGTTTATGAAATGGAAAAAAATATATTTAAAAATTTTGAAAATAAAAAAAAAATTTTTGAAAAAATTTGAAAAATTTTTTTTCTAATTTTTCCGATTTTTCCGCTCAAATTAAATAGCACAATTTGTTAAGTTTTACATTCAAAATTCAAATGTAAAATAGAAAATTAAAGGGTCTCACCACGAAAATGGTCATTTATGAGCTTACAGCACTTTTCTGGTTGCAAATAGTCTGATTTTGGCTAGAAAAGTGCTAATTCAATAAAGGCGAGACCCGCTGTTTGCAAAGCTGCCGATTTTTATTAAACAGTCCGTTTTCTCCAGACCAATCCATTCAACTAGAAACATCAATCACAAATCTATTTGAAAATCAAGCTAAAAATCGCTTTTCCAACTGATTTTAATCGTTTCCTCCTACGTCACACAGCTTCTTCTCTGTCGTTTGTGATGTTCTCCTGATCTCGATTGTTATCTAACAGCCTGCCGAATCCGCCAAAAATCGTGTATTATCCACGGCTAGATCGACCGAAAAATGTGGGCTTGATCTATCTGCCGAATCTAGAGACCGTCTTTAAAAGTGGACAGGTGCGCCATTGAAATGAGACCATTTCGGTTCGACGGCTTTTCGGTGTCTAGTGGACTGACTAGCTTTGTTCCTGATCTGTTTGGACTATAAATTGGTCATTTTCATCAATTACTAGGCCTGAACATTCTGCAGTCTTTCTGAAATTCAAAAAATCAATTTTTCAAAAAAATTTGACAATCACCTGCTGGGTCTCGCCACGAAAATGGCTTCTACAGCTTCTAGACATGATTTTGACACTTTTTCTGATGAAAATGGATGAAAAGACCCAATTATAGTCATTTCCAGCCAAATTCCAGCAGTTTCCACCGTTTTTCAGTGAAATTTGATGGAAAGTCACTTTTAACCTCATTTTTCCCTTATAAATTAGTGGGAACTGCTGGTTTTTAGGTGGAAATGACTGAAATCATGTCATTTCACCCGTTTTCATCAGAAAATGTCTCAAAAACTTGTCCAGAAGCTGTATTTCAGTTTTCGTGGCGAGACCCATCGCTGAAAATATTTTTATTTTCCAATTTTCTGTCAACCCCCGCAAACACTCCCCACAAACCCTACAATTAAACCCCGAGCTTCCAGAATATTCTTCTCCAAAAATCCGTAGGCGTATGCACATTTGCTCACTGATCACTTGTCCCTACCTTCCAATTATCCCCCACATTCCGTCTAATTACAGGCCACAGCTCGGCTCCGCCCCCTTCGTCAATACAAATAGGTAAAAATGCTCACTCAACGCGACGAAAACAACGAAGGCGACGCGATGCCGATGCTCAAAAAGCCGAGATATACTGTGAGTTTTGAAAGAATTTTCAAAAAAGTTTTTGAATTTGAACTGTTTCAGAGCCTTTCGGGTCAATCGACCAACATCACCTACCAGGAACACACGATAAGCCGTGAAGAACGGGCGGCCGCTATTGGACGACACTCCGGATTCCGCGGATGCACCATATGGTTCACTGGACTCTCGGGAGCCGGAAAAACGACCATTTCGTTTGCGCTGGAGCGCACTTTGAACAAACTTGGCATTCCGTGTTACGGACTCGATGGGGACAATGTCAGACACGGATTGTGCAAGAATCTGGGATTCTCGAAGGAGGATCGTCAGGAGAACATTCGACGAGTCGCCGAGGTCGCCAAGTTGTTCGCCGATTCGGGAATGATCTGCTTGGCGGCGTTTATTTCGCCGTTTCAGGAGGATCGATTGGATGCAAGGAAGATTCATGAATCGGTTAGTTGGATTGACTGGAAAGGGCCCTGAAATACGCCTGGGGGCTCTATCAGACCCAAAAGCGCCCCCAGTAGCACCAAAGCGCCCCTGGCAGCACCAAAGCGCCCCCATCAGACCTAAAGCGCCCTTATCAGACCTAAAGCGCCCCTGGCAGCACCAAAGCGCCCCTGGCAGCACCAAAGCGCCCTCATCAGACCTAATCTCCCTTTTTCCAGGAAAACGTGAAATTCGTCGAAGTTCACGTAAGCACCACCCTCGAAGTGTGCGAGCAACGTGATCCCAAACGTAAGCCCTCCCCTCTTCTTCCAATTAACCGCCCAAAAAGCTTCAGAGCTCTACAAAAAGGCTCGTGCCGGTCAGATCCGCGGCTTCACCGGAATCGACAGTGCCTACGAGCCCCCGGAGAGAGCCGAGATCGTCCTGGACGCCGGCAAGAACGGAGTTCAGCAGTGCGTTCAGCAAGTCCTCGATCACCTCGAATCGATCGGAGTGCTCCCCGAGCAAGTTCCCGATGTGCCGGCCGTCCGTGAGCTGTTCGTGGAAGACGTCGTCAAGGTCGACGAGCTTCTCAAGGATTCTGAAGGCCTTCCCCACGTGGAACTCTCCAAGACCGACCTCCAATGGCTTCAAGTTCTCGCCGAAGGATGGGCCACGCCTCTAGCCGGATTCATGCGAGAACGTCAGTATCTCCAATGTCTTCACTTCGGACAGCTTCTCGATCTGAAGCACAAAGTGGCATTCGTCGGAGAATCCGATGATGGAAAAGAGGATCCATGGCCACTGATGGAGGAGATCAACCAATCAGTTCCGATAGTTCTCCCTATCACTGATAAGATCAAGGATCAGTTGAAGGACGCCTCCAGAATCGCTTTGGTCTACCAGGGAGCCGTATTCGCAGTGCTCTCGGATCCAGAGATCTTCGAACATCGCAAGGAGGAACGTGTCTGTCGTCAGTTCGGAACGAACGATCCACGTCATCCCGCCGTGGCCCAAGTGCTCGAATCTGGCGACTGGCTTCTCGGTGGTGACGTGGCGGTGCTCCAGAAGATTGTCTTCAACGACGGCCTCGACAAGTACCGTAAGACACCAAATGAGCTCCGTGCCATTTTTACGAAGAAGTCCGCCGACGCCGTCTTTGCCTTCCAACTCCGCAATCCGATCCACAACGGACACGCACTTCTGATGAGGGACACCAGGGAGAAGTTGCTCCAGGAGCACAAGAACCCAATCCTTCTACTGCACCCACTCGGCGGATGGACCAAGGATGATGATGTTCCACTGGAAGTTCGCATTCGGCAACATGAAGCTGTCATTGCGGAAGGGGTGCTGGATCCGGAATGGACGGTTCTTTCGATCTTCCCATCGCCAATGATGTACGCGGGTCCGACAGAGGTTCAGTGGCACGCGAGGTAAGTGTGCTCTAGTGGATAGGGTGCGGTGGGGCGCGATTGCATTTTGAAATCGAAGAAAAAGGTGCGATAAAGCGCAATTTGGCCTATTTGCCATAGAGCGAAGTTGAAAAGTTCGGAAATTGTCAATAGAGCGCAATTGCATCTCAGAATTTTAAAATTGGAGGTGCAATTGCGCCCCACCGCAAAAATCTTGAAATTGGCAATAGAGCGACTTTGCAACATTGAGATTTCTCTTCCAGATCCCGCATCGCCGCCGGCATCCAGCACTACATCGTCGGCCGTGACCCCGCTGGAATTCAGAAGCCCGGATCTCCAGATGCCCTCTACGAAACAACCCACGGAGCCAAAGTGCTCTCGATGGCTCCGGGACTATCAGCTCTTCGAATCCTGCCGTTCCGAGTCGCCGCCTATGATAAGACTGTTAAGAAGATGACGTTCTTTGATGCGAAGCGGAAGGAAGACTTTGAGAATATCAGTGGAACCAAGATGAGAGGATTGGCTAGGTAATCTCTTATCACTGATAGCTTATCAGTTACTTTTTAGAAGCGGAGAAACACCTCCAGAAGGCTTCATGGCCCCTACCGCATGGGAAGTCCTCGCCGGCTACTACAAGTCCCTTCAGCAATCCGGCTGATAAGTGATAAAGCAGTGATAATGTAAATAACTCCCCTTTTAACGCATCCCCATTTAATTCCAAACTTGCAATTCCCAATAAAGTACACATATCTTTTATCAGAATTGAAAAATTGGTGATAAGAAGGGGCTCAGGATATCAATGGGAACATGCAATAAGTAGATCACAGCCAAGAAAACAAGAAAAAAGTTAGGGATAAAATGGCAAGTCGGAACTGAAATTGTACATAGTGGTGATAGCTTATCACTGATAAGGGGGTGATAAGTAAATTGAGTGATAAGGGGAAAAGATACAGAGAAATAGATGAACGGGGACCCATAAAAACACGTTTCGGTAGTTGTGGCACATGATTTTTTGAGAGAATGTTAATATTAGACTCGCGACACTTGTTCTGATGTCAAGAATGTGGCTGAAAATGGGAAATTTAAAAAATTTGAAAAAATTTTTTTTTTTTTTATTCAAAAAAAAAAATTTTTTTTGAACTTTTTTTTTTGAAATTCAATTTTTCCAATTTTGCAAAAAATCAATACCTTCTTTAATAGTGCCCATTCTATGTCCCGAATTAGTTGCTCCATGAGCTCCAGCCGGCAGAATAGTCGGCCGTGACTTTGGCGGCAGGCCATTCCTCGGTGACACGTGGCTCGGCAACGTGGCAGAGCCACTTGTGACAATTGGCATCGGACGATGGCCTAGACAGTGTCCACGGATGGTTTGAGAGGAGAATGACGGTGTGGCGGCGAGAGAAGCGGAGGCGATCGAAGAGGCGATCGAGGAGATGGACGGGGGACCGGGGGAACGGCACCGGTGGCGCGGAGACGCGTTAGAGCTGAAAAATGGGACGGATTTGAATAGAGGGTCTTGAAAATTGAAGCTTTTCTGGTGGAAACAACTGATTTCTAGTGATTTTAACAGAAAAGTCCAGTGGAGCGCAGTTGCATTAACATTTTAAGCTTATAGTACAGTAGAGCGCGTTTAAGACTTCCTGAAAAGTTCGGTAGAGCGAATTTTCAATAGCTTACTGAATTTGAAGCTTTTTTGAACAAATTTTTCTTGGGAACTACTGGTTTTTAGTTATTTTTCAAGGAAAGTCCAATGGAGCACAGTTTCATTACTATTTTGAGCTTGCAGTTCAGTAGAGCGCATTTTCTATAGCTTATTGAATTTGAAGCTTTTTTAAACCAATTTTCGTGGAAACGCCTGGTTTTTGAGAAAAGTCCAGTGGAGCGCAGTTACATTACCATTTTGAGCTTCCTTCAATTTTCGGCGAGTTCAGTGGAGCGCACTTTCACCAGTTCATTGGAGCAGTCTATTGAGCGCATTTTATCAATTTTCAAAAGTTCCCAAAGAATCCCCACACTCTCATTCCAGAAGCCCCTCTCCCTTACCCTGGCGCTGTCGTCGGTATCACCACTGATAAGGATTGTCGTGGTGACACGTGGCATCCGTTTGGTGATAAGTAGAATGTGGAGGTGGGCTGCTGGGGCTGATCGAATCGTCCCTCGGAGCCGGATCTCTGGCGGCGACCGTCTAGAGATTAGTTGATTAGAACCCGATCAGTTATCAGTTATTGATTAATTTGTTTGTTATCACTAATCATTATCACTAATCTGACATTCATGTCATCAAATTTTTTGTTGGACTTAGAAAAAAGGTATTGTGAAGGAAACGTCTGTGAGAACATATTCGAAAGAGTCTTTGTGACTGTGGAGAAACCAATGGTGCCGCAGATGGTCACGTAGATTACTTGGCACACACACCCAAATCTAGGTCATCACGTGAATCGATTGGGTGCTCCCTCTACAATGTCAAGCAAATCTTTCAAATTTCCGAAACTCCCAGTAGTTGTGCAACGACAAGTGCTCGAAGGCACTGAGCTCAGACATTTGTGAGTTTATACACCAGAACAAGAACAATCATCGGCTCCGACGTCTCCAGAATTACGAGTTTCACTTTCTTTGAATG
>LR539146.1:145505-164735 GCA_900536315.3 Caenorhabditis becei
GCAACGACAAATTCTCAAAATGTCAAAGATCAGGGATCTGTAAGATTATCTCCTTTTTCCCCTTATCATTCACTGTTTTCAGATTCATTTTCTCTCAATTATCCAAAAAATCGTACAAGTTGGTCCGTGATGCGGTCGTCAAAGCCGAATGTGGAATCAACCTCCAGGGAGAAATTGTGCAGATTGTAATACAGTACAATATTCACGATCAACTGACTTTTATTTTTGGAAAGCATGAATATTATCATGGCGTGTTCTGGTCAATTTGGGATGGAAAAGCGGTTTTCAATGGAGAACTTTTCGATTATCAGTGAGTGATAGGGAGCCTCTGAGACCATTCCAGACAATGAACTTTAGCTTTCATTCTTCACATCCCGGACGATTTTACACACGAGAACAAGATGATACTGATGCAATTAACACTGTATTCCGATATTTCAGTAGATTGTTTCATTTTCCAAGTTATTGCACAGTTTTTATGAATCCCGATTTCTTGGAATACTTTGATAGTGTCGAGCTATTCGAAGATTACATGTTTCGGATTGGCAACCCCGAAATTGAACTATTACGTATTCAAGAGACCCCTCTGACAGGGTCTGAATTGATAAGATTCATTGATAATGTGAACTGCACTGATATGATATTGATTGATGTACCAATCACAGGAAGACTGAACTATCATAAGGTGAGAAGAGGGACTGGGAATCATTGGTAAAACACTTTTTATATTCAGATAAACGCACTGAATTCAATTCAATTGTGCGATGGACAAGTTGAGGAAGAGGACTTTTTGAATTTTGAGATGAAGAATATCTGTTTGAGAAACATCCGTTTCACCGAGGAAGTTCTAGTGGAATTTGTGTGGAAATGGTTGAGAAAAGAGTCGAATATTGAATCATTGATACTAGAACTTGACGAGAGCATGGCTTGGGACAGTGAGGAAGAAGTGTTCGGATGGTTAGGGACCACTACGTGGGACCATAGAACACGTGGAAGGTACTACAAGTGGAAGCCATCAGTGTTTGACGGTGATGAGATGTACAAACTCATCGATGAGTGGGATTGTTCGGAAGGAATTGATATTGTGAGAAGTGACGGATTGCTGGCGACGGTTCATCTGACTAAAAACACGTTTTCCTTCTTTGTTTGGAATAAGAGATTTCATTGATAAAATAAATAATAAGAATTATAATCAATAAAGCATTCAAAGAGAAAGTGAAACTAGTTGCAAAAAAAGGCCCGTAAAACATTGAAATGATAGAAAAGGTCACAAGAACCCCCAGAATACAGTAATCTTTACAATCTCGTAGGCTAATTTGAAAATTGGAAGTACAAGGGGAACATCGAGAGGAATTAGTACAGCGGTCCGTTGGTCCATCGGGAAGTAGAGCATCGCCAGAAGAGAATGATCCGAATTGGCACTGTCAGCAAGTCTCCTAGCCTCCAGAAGCCTCTCGAAGTCGAGCATCCGTCCCGGTTTCACCACGTCCTCCAGAATTCGAACCGCCCGTGTCGCCCGGCGGCACGCGTCGACAAAGAAAATATGAAATGATGGTGCTATGAGTCTAGCCTATGACCACCGAAACGTCGACCTAATTTAATGTCTCCATCCCCATTGTGCTTACTACTTAAGAGACGTTATCTGTAAAACCTGGACTTTTTGTGAAGGAGCTTGACTAGCGCCGAAAGTATTTCAGATCGGGACTATACTTGGTCCATACATGTATATGGTTGACCTTTTTCGAAAAACAGTACCAGTTTGGTCCTGTACCGTCCCCCCTGTCCAGGGGGTGTCAAAAACGACTTTTCAGGTGAAAAAATCTAAAAAATTTGAAGTTCGAGCTATGTTTAAGAAAATTTTGGTGGGTGTTTGGGATGCCCAGGGAAGTGTACACAAAATTTGGCAACTCTCAAAAACCACTAAAAATGTGTTTTTTGAAAGCATGTTTTTGGTTTTTCAATTTTTTCTCAAAAATTTTCAACTCTTCTACATCCTTTTTAATTTTTGGTTTTGTAGCCCTCCATTCAGCGGTCATTTTTGTTTTTCAACAACCTCAAAATTCCTTGGCCATCTTGAGTTATGATCATTTGAAGTTAGGGCACTTTTTGAGAAAAGTGTCACCTCAAAAAATAAAAATTTTTATATGATTTTTTTGAATAAAATGGTTAGAAGGAATCGATAGGAAATTCAATGCTGATCATTTTTGCAGTTGATCACGTTTTCAGATAATCATTCCCTGACGAGATACAGCCGTTTTCCCGAAGGGCACTTCGAAGCGCGGGGGGGCGGCCAGTCGAGAGGTGGGCGGCAGACCGGCGCGCGCGCCGAAACATGCTGTTCACTGTATCGACCATAACTCGGAAAGGAGGCACGGAGCAAAAAAGTGATCAACTACAAAGTTGTAGAGGAGACGATTTCCTATCGATTGCACATTTTATCAGTGCAAAAAACTTAAAATTTGATTTAAAGCGGGGTACGAAAAAAAAGGGCCTTTAAAGCGGGGTACGGTAGTCGCGTATGATTAAATTTCGTCTTTTTCCACTTGTTTTCCTCATTTTTATCGGGTTTTCAACCGATTTTCGCTATTTTTAAATCGAAAAAAGGACGAAAAGGGTATTTTTAAAGTAAAAATAGCGAAAATCGGTTGAAAACTCAGGAAAATGAGGAAAATGAGTGGAAAAAGACGAAATGTATTCATGCGCAACTACCGTACCCCGCTTTAAAGGCGCAGCACGATTTGCTCTCGTTCGTTGCGAGAGTCGGAACTCCGTAAATTTACCCACACCGATTTTGAGTTGCAACGATAATAAGGATCCATACTTCGTGGCCACCCTGTAGTGCACGGCTAGCATTTGGGGGAAAGGTGGAACAGTTCCGAAAGCGGGCCGTGGAGTGTGACGGCGTGACTCGAAACGGTTTATGCAAATGGGCAGTTCGTGGACAAGAGAGGCGCGGTAGCAATGCCAAGGCCACTAGATCAAAAGGGTGGCTTAGCAGTGCTACGAGTCCCTTCAGAAATCTGGCTAATCAGTGATAAAGCTGATAAGTGATTTCAAATCAGTGATAATGTGAATAACTCCCCTTTTAACGCACCTTGGGTTTATCTTTAAGAAGCGGAGAAACACCTCCAGAAGGCTTCATGGCCCCTACCGCCTGGGAAGTCCTCGCCGGCTACTACAAGTCCCTTCAGCAATCCGGCTGATAAGTGATAAAGCAGTGATAATGTAAATAACTCCCCTTTTAACGCACCCCATTTAATTCGAAACTTGCAATTCCAATAAAGTACACATATCTTTTATCAGAATTGAAAAATTGGTGATAAGAAGGGGCTCAGGATATCAATGGGAACATGCAATAAGTAGATCACAGCCAAGAAAACAAGAAAAAAGTTAGGGATAAAATGGCAAGTTGGAACTGAAATTGTACATAGTGGTGATAGCTTATCACTGATAAGGGGGTGATAAGTAAAGTTGAGTGATAAGGGGAAAAGATACAGAGAAATAGATGAACGGGGACCCATAAAAACACGTTTCGGTAGTTGTGGCACATGATTTTTTGAGAGAATGTTAATATTAGACTCGCGACACTTGTTCTGATGTCAAGAATGTGGCTGAAAATGGGAAAAATTGAAATTTGAAAATTTCGAAAAATTTGAAAAAAAAATTTCCAAAAAAAAAAAATTTTTTTTTTGAAACTTTTCAATTTTTATATTTTTTCAAATTTTGCGAAAAATCAATACCTTCTTTAATAGTGCCCATGCGATGTGCCGAATTAGTTGCTCCATGAGCTCCAGCCGGCAGAATAGCCGGCCGTGACTTTGGCGGCAGGCCATTCCTCGGTGACACGTGGCTCGGCAACGTGGCCGAGCCACTTGTGACAATTGGCATCGGACGATGGCCTAGACAGTGTCCACGGATGGTTTGAGAGGTGAATGACGGTGTGGCGGCGAGAGAAGCGGAGGCGATCGAAGAGGCGATCGAGGAGATGGACGGGGGACCGGGGGAACGGCACCGGTGGCGCGGAGACGCGTTAGAGCTGAAAAATGGGACGGATTTGAGTAGGGGATTTTGAAAATTGATTGGTATTTTTGAAATTGAAGCCTTTCTCATGAAAAGTCCAATGGAGCACAGTTACATTATTATTTTGAGCTCGCAGTACAGTAGAGCGCATTCACAGCTTTTAGAAAAGTTAGGTAGAGCGCATTTTCTATAGCTCTTTGAATTTGAAGCGTTTTTTGAGCAATTCTTACTTGGAAATGACTAATTTATAGTGATTTTTCAAGAAAAGTCAAGTGGAGCGCACTTGCATTACAATTTTGAGCTCGCAGTACAGTAGAGCGCATTCACAGCTTGCAGAAAAGTTCGGTAGAGCGCATTTTCCGTGGAAACGGCTGGTTTTTGAGAAAAGTCCAGTGGAGCGCATTTGCATTACTATTTTGAGCTTTCAGAAAAGTTCGGTAGAGCGCATTTTGAATAGCTCATTGAAACGTGGCTGCTGGCGTAAAAGTTCAGTATTCAAAAGATATTTTGAAAGTTCAGTAGAGCGCATTTTACCAATTTTTGAAAAATTCCCAAAAAATCCCCAAAACCACTCTCATTCATAGAAGCCCCCCTCTCCCTTACCCTGGCGCTGTCGTCGGTATCACCACTGATAAGGATTGTCGTGGTGACACGTGGCATCCGTTTGGTGATAAGTAGAATGTGGAGGTGGGCTGCTGGGGCTGATCGAATCGTCCCTCGGAGCCGGATCTCTGGCGGCGACCGTCTAGAGATTAGTTGATTAGAACCCGATCAGTTATCAGTTATCAGTTATCAATTAAATTGTTTGTTATCACTAATCACTATCACTAATCTGACATTCATGCCATTAAATTTTTGAAAAATTCAAATTCTCAAATTTTCAAATTTTCAAAAGAAAACCACCTCAAAAAGACACGTGTCAATCACACACACGACACAGGGAAAATCGATAAATCGATATTGATTGAAAATTGGGGAGTAGAAGCTGTAGAAGAAGAAGAACAGGGTGCGCTCTGACCGGGATTGGTGACGTGGCAGGATTCAGAAGACGTGATGTGTGGTAGAAGGAGGAGTAGAAGAAGGAAAGGATTCAGATGAGAACGTCTGGAAACACAAGGAGAAATGCACTTCACAAAAACGCAAATGGTCACAAAAATGGGAAATTTAGGCTTCTGAATCTGTGTACCTGAACTATAAAAAGTGGTGACTGATGAGGTCTCCTCGTTGAGTTGAACAGGTCCCTGTGGTCCTTTGGGGGTTACACGTGGCACGTTTCGTTGGAGGGATGAACGGGCTGACGTGGATGGGGAGGTCATTGAGGAGACGGGCGGGACGGAACCTGGAAATGGGGCAGGAGAAGCTGACGACACGGAAAGGGGGACACGTGGAGAAGCGTGATACTTATAAGGGGTCCTGGGATTCTGAAGGATTCAGAATCCGGATTTTGATGTTCCAGGATTCTAGAATCTTCAGAATCCAATAAGCTCTAGTGTCCTGGAAAACACTAGATTCAGAATCCTAATGATTCATAGGGTCCCAGAATTCTGAAAATTCAGAATCCTTATGAATCCAAGGAACTCTAGGGTCCTGGAATATTCGAGATTCAGAATCCTGAAGCGTGATAGGGTCCCGGGATTCTGAAGGATTCCAGAATTTTCAGAATCCTTGGAAGTCTAGGGTCCTGGAATACGTGAGATTCAGAATCCTAAGAATCCTAGGAATTCATAGGGTCCCAGAATTCTGAAAATTCAGAATCCTGACGAATCCAAGAATCTCTAGGGTCCTGGAATTCTCGAGATTCAGAATCCTAGAACTCCAAAGTGTTCCAGAACCTCATTTTTCTAGAATCCAGATTTTTTTTTCAATTTTTCAGAATCCCAAAATTCGTAAAACCCGGGATTCTGAATTTTTCAAACTTTGATTTTTTTTCAATTGTTCCTTATTTTTTAAAAAATTCCAAAAAACCCTAACCAACCTTTGACCTTGGAATTCTGCACCAACGCCAACATCTTCTGAACCGCCTGTGGCGACTCGACTCCGAACTTTGCTCCAGCTGAAATCGATCCGTTTCCGTTCATCAGAAGCCGATGACGTGACGTCTGATCGGCGGATCCGGCTGATTGGGATGATAGGGATGATGGGGTTGGGGAGGGAACACGACGGATGTTGGCGGATGAGGAGGATGATGGACCACGGGTGGCTGGAATTGGAAAGGGGAAGGTTTGGGGGTGGAGACAGATTTTTTGAAATTTGAAATTGAGAGTTGAAATTGTCTTTAAAAAAATTGAAAAAAAAATGAAAAAAAAAGTATTTTTTCCAGAAATTTTTTATTTTTCACTGAAAACTGTTTGAAAATGAACAGAAGACTCCAAAAATGTCTCAAAATTAAAAAAATTGAAAAATTTTTTGGAAAATTTTTTTTTTCAGAATTTTTCAATTTTTATCAAATTTCGATTATTTTTACTGAAAACTGTTTCAAAAAGAATAAAATATTTTAAAATTGTCTTAAAAATTGAAAAATCTGAAAAAAAAATTGGAAAAAAAATTTTTGAAAAAAAAAATTGAAAATTTTTTTTTTTTGAAATTTTGATTCTTCAATTTTTATCAATTTTTATTATTTTTTACTCAAAACTACTTCAAAATGACTAACTGTTGAGAAAATACTTAAAATTTTTTCAAAAATGAAAAAAATAAATTTGAAAAAAAAATTTTTTTTCAGAAATTTTGGATTTTTCAATTTTTATCAATTCTGATTATTTTCACTGATAACTATTTCAAAATAATGACTCACTCTGAACCTGCGGCTCAATATCATAACTCATCGCGTCGAGCTCCATCTCATTATCAACAACATGCAGTCCTTCCAGATAAGACTTGACCTTCCGGACCATCAGTGCCTGTTCATAAACCTTTTTCCTCGGCTGATTCTGCTTCGAGCCCATTCCCTTCCGCATAGTTGCCACGTTAGAGTTCTCGAACGAATTCATGTGAAGAAGGGCGTCAATGACGATTCCGCCGCTCTAAAAATGGATTTTCTGATGTAAAACAGGCTAAAATCACTAGTTTTTAATGTTTTCTACTTGAACATCCTTTAAAATTGACCTAGATTGACCTAGATTGGGCTGAGTCAATCTCTAGCGTCCCTAACGCCTTCTGGCGGCTCTGAAAATGGGTTTTTAGATTTTTGTCCCAAAATTCAGGTAAAACTGGCTAAATTCACTGGTTTTCAATGCTTTTTGCTTGAAAATCGTTAAAAATTGACCTAGATTGACCTAGATTGCTTCCTTACCCTCTCAGCCATACTCGCAATCTCATACGGTGCACTGCTCAACTTCATCACTCCACGAATCGATTTCGCAATCAGTCGAAGCTTCTCAAAGTTGACCAACTTCTCGACATACGTCGCATTTCCATCGTGAGCAAACGTCAGATCCTTCTTGATAACCGGATAGATCGGAACGACGGGCGGCTCCTGAGCCACTTCTGCCAGATGTTGTCTGTACTTGGACATGTTCCTCGATGGATCGACCAGTTGATGAATCTCATCAAGCATCCGAATATACTTGCCAGAGACACGTTCCCAACTGGAGTGCAGCCGACGAACTGCGGGTTTGTCCAGTCCACTCATGATGGCGAACATCGAGTTGAAGTTGCGTAGATCCCTACAGTACCTCGCGACTTTTATAAACTTCTTGATGAGTTTCGCCCGTTTCTGAACATTCCGCTCGGTGCACACCTCAGTGGCCACCCACCACATCTCCCGGTTGAACAGTTGCTCAAACTCTTCCAGTTTCGGGGAACCGTACTTGGAGTCGAGTTTGAAGAGGTTGTCGATGAATTCGGTGGGCTCAATCGCCGAGAAAACTGAGAAATCTTGGAGAGTGAGCTGGGCAGCGACGACTTGAGCGTTTAGGCTTAGCAGTTGGGTTTGGGCTTCTTTGAGCAGTTCCGGAGCAAGTTCATCAGGGACAAGGGGCTCGGAGCGACTGTTGTTTTTGAGGTAGTACCTGGAAGAAAGATATTGGTGAGTTTGAGTGTAAAAGCGCCCCATCAGACCCAAAGCGCCCCTGGCAGCACCAAAAAGCGCCCCCATCAGACCAAAAGCGCCCCCAGCAGCACCAAAAAGCGCCCCCGGCAGCACCAAAGCGCCCCTGGCAGCACCAAAGCGCCCTGGCAGCACCAAAGCGCCCCTAGCAGCACCAAAGCGCCCCCGGCCGCACCAAAGCGCCTCTAGCAGCACCAAAGCGCCCCTGGCAGCACCAAAGCGCCTCTAGCAGCACCAAAGCGCCCTGGCAGCACCAAATGCGCCCTGGCAGCACAAAAAGCGCCCTGGCAGCACCAAAGCGCCCCTAGCAGCACCAAAGCGCCCCTAGCAGCACCATAGCGCCCCCGGCAGCACCAAAGCGCCCCTAGCAGCACCAAAGCGCCCTGGCAGCACCAAAGCGCCCCCATCAGACCCAAACCAACCTCGAGTTCAACGCAATCCTCTCCGCCAGATTCTCCATCTGCGGCGGCAATCTCCTCTGCTTAATAACCCCATCCATCGTGACCGTACACTCGCACAACGACCACTCCAAACTGCACGCCTCCGTCATCATATTGAACTCCTGCAACGCCAACTGCACCACATTCTGCGCCGACGTCTCCTTGTAAACCGGCAGATACTTGAACGTCTGATCGTTTCGGTAGATCTTGAGAACGTGTTCGGGGCACTCGGATCGGACTGGGCCGTAGTACTGCGAGATGCTCGTGATATCCGGGTTGGAACGGCTCGGGCGCAGCTCCGCAGACGATATCCTCGCTTCATCGGTAAAATCCGCCGAATCCTCCTTGCCCGACTTCAGAATCGTCATCAACTTGTCCATCATCGACGTCTTACTGCTCGTCGACGACGTCTTCCCACTTTTCATTCCAATCGACGTCTTATGAACCGGGATAACTGTCGACACAGAACTCCTCGCCGCCACCCCATTCTTCTTGCCATTCTCAATCTTTCCAATGATCTCCTTATAACCCAGAACATTGTTTTTGAGCATCAACGTCAAGGACAAAGAGCCCGTGAGCAAGTCTTCCGCTTTCTTGGCTGATAGGTACTTGGCAGATTGCTGGTTGACTTCGAGCATCTCATCAGCACGTTTGACGCCTTCCCGGGAAGCAGAAGTGTCAGGGAAGACCTCAGCGACAAAAACAGAGCTTCCAGTGTCTTGACCTAGAAAAAAGGCATGAAGTAAAGATTCAAAGAATCACACTCACCTCCAACCAACCGCATCATCATCCCATCATCCTTCCTTCTCGTCAACACCACCGTCCTCGGCTTCGCCTTCACCGAGCAAGCAATATTCAGAAGAGACAACTGCGAGTGCATTCCATCCCGCTCCAACGCACCTTCAAACCGATCCAATAAGTTCCACATCTCATCATTCGTCTCGAAATCATTGAAATGATTATTGACCCAGAGGAGCACAAGTCGAGCCACTTTATCCCGATAGACAGAATCGGCGAACCAGAGCATCAACTTCTCGAAGATAGTGGTTGGATCCCGAATAAAGACCCGATAGGTCAAAAGGAAATCATCGACGTAGTGAGGATCCACATTGTGATCCCGTTCATCAACCAAATGTTGTATCAGCTTATCAGGCTTTCCCTTTATCAGCACTTGTCCGTTATGAGTCCCCACTGTTCTTCTCTCCACTTCCGACACCACCTCTCCAGTCAACCCGTCCCGATCCTTCTCGATATGCTCTCCGATCGTTGACATGATGGAGCAAAAGTCTCGATGCTCCACGAGCACAAACTCACAATCATCAACCAGAGTTCGCATCTCGCCAACGTGGAATTGCACTGAGGGAGTTGGCTCAGCGCCAAATGAATCACCAAGCTTGAACTCTACCCGGTCACCAGAAGGCTTCACGACTTCAACACATCCATTCACAATGACCGACCACGAATCCAGCTTCTCATTGTGCGCCAGCACCACTGTCCCAGCGTCGTTGACCACGGCGAACACCATTTTCAGACATAACTGTCTTTTAATAGACATCGGAAGCGCGGCAAACGCTGACATGTGTTGCATGAAGTCCAGTAGAACTGCCAAATCTTCAGAATTCCTATCAGACGGCTCCTTCTCGAGACATTCTCTCACTGAATCCCTCAAATCGACGAATCCACCTCCAGAAGACTCTTGGGACGGCATGCTGCCTTCCTCCTCATCTGAATCCGCGCCTTCATTCGACGCCGTCTCGCCTTCAGTAGTCGTAGAAGACGCCGTGCTCCTCCCGCGGAGCCGTCGAGCCGTAGAAATCGCCGGTCCACCCACAGAATTGCTCTTTTCCCTACGATGCTTCACCCGAACAAGCGTGTCTTCGTCTGCGGACAGTCCGTTTAGGTACACTTGACTGCGATGTTGATCATTGGACGTGGTGGGCACGTCTACCGGGAAATCCATCGGATAGGTACGTGGAAGGCCACGTGGCGGGAGAGGGGCGGGGCCTTTGGCAGCAGTGGCTGGAAGGCGAAGAGGCCGGGGAGGAATAGCTGGTGGCGGCATGGCGATAGAGTCCAGGGACATGTTGGGAGCCTGGAAATGAGAATGTTTTGATGGGAAAATCTTGAGATGTTTACAACGAGAAGCAAAGAGAATTGGCTTTTGCGAAAAACTAATGAAACCAAGACCACATCCCGCCGAAATATGGCTTCTCGGCACGCAATAGGACTCACCGATTTCCGGGGTGTCTTCTGATGATGTGCTGATGATGATGAATCCATGACACGTGGCGGTGTCTTTGGTGACATTCCGTTTGTTTCGGGGTAGTCGATCTGGAAATTGGGATCTTGAAAAATTTCTCTTTGAATACAGAAAATTGAAGATGGGGTCAATCAAATTTGTTGCTCGTCGAGCAACAACATTTTTGATCGGATTTGCAAATTTGTTTCGTGTGTTAAAACGCGGCAAGGATGCTCGGCGCAAATCCAATAATCTGGAGAGGAGAAGACGAGGGCGGAGAAGGAGGCTTTATTGGAAGAGGAACTTTGGAGATAAGGAGGCGGAGACGAGGTGTTTTGGAAAAGGGGATTATTGCGAAATTTGAAGATGGAGCTTTGGGTCTGATAGGGGCGCTTAGGTGCTGCTGGGGGCGCTTTGGGTCTGCCAGGGGCGCTTAGGTGCTGCTGGGGCGCCTAGGTGCTGCCAGGGGCGCTTAGGTGCTGCCGGGGGCGCTTTTGGTGCTGCTGGGGGCGCTTTGGTGCTGCCAGGGGCGCTTTTGGTGCTGCCGGGGGCGTTTTGGTGCTGCTGAGGGCGCTTTGGTGCTGCTGGGGGCGCTTTTTGGTGCTGCTGGGGGCGCTTTTTGGTGCTGCTGGGGGCGCTTTTAGCCCAGATTTCGTGGGTTTCTTCAGCTTTTTGCCCTAGCAGTGCACTTTTCCTAGACGCTACAAATTTTTGACGTCCTCACTCAATTCCCCATGTCAGAACAGCAGAATAACGTCATTTCAATCAGAAAACGCAAAAAAAAAAACTCACGACAATCATCTCTGACTCCTGCAACAGGACGCAATTGTGTGTCCGGCGATAGTTGAGTCCGTTTCGTTTGCCAAAACTGAAAAGAATGCTCTTTTTTTGTTCTTTCTCCAATGAATCTAGATGGTAACTTGATCTTCCGCGCGGAAGCCGTGGACAAATCTCGGATGAAAAAGTGTGGAAAAAACGAGAATGGGAGGAGGGGGTGTTGACCGCTGGATACACACACAAGAAAGGGCCTCCCATGGGGGGGAGGCGGCCGAAAAGAAGAAGAAGAAGCAGCAGAACAAGAGGATTTCGAGTGCAAACAGTCTCTTTTCTTTGCTCTTTTCTCTTTTCTGCGTTCAGGAAAAGTGAGGGATGATGCGAAACGACATTTTTGAAAAGAAAATAAATTTAATCAAAATTGACATTGTAAATTTAAAATTTGAAATTGAATCAAATACGGAAAGTGTGTCAAGTTGTCACTTTCCGCGACAACAATAAATCTATATAGATAATCATCAGTGATAATGATAATGAACGCGATTCTTATCATATCATATGTACTAAAAGTGCGAGAATATTCCCCCGGGAGGAATAAGAAAAGAGCCCGAGCACGCCATCATCATCATTTTCTGCCAAAACGTTCGCTCGCGTGCACATATTTTTATGACCTAGTACGAATTTATATTCCGGCGAGCGGAATGGGAACGGGCCGAGGTGGAATTAGAAGGAAACACACACACCCGTTATGACTCAGCCTTTTCGCTTTTTTTGTTTAGTAATATGTATAAGCAAATTGGAAAAGTATCAATTTGAAGCAGAACTAATAAGCTTACCATCCGTAAGGTAGATAGATGTGGTTTTCGATGAAAACAGAGCCGGAGAGCAGGATGTACCAGCAACGGGCCATATCGCCATCTCTGAAAAAAAACTACTGTTTTTTGAGCGGTTTCAAGCTTCAATTCAAGCCAAATTTGGCCAAAATGCCGATTTTCAAAGTTTTGGGTCAATTTTTAGTATTTTACTCGGGATTTTTGCATTCAAATAGATTTTTTCATTATAAAAACTCACCGAAAAAGTACAAAATGTGCTGGGTGTCTCTCGTAACGTGCCGATGCGCAGATGGCTCTCAGCGGTGAATTGTACAGATTACTGAACGTGTCGAGTTGGCGCAGCTGCTCGTAGACGTTGCGGATGTCCTGGAATTTGGGAATTCAATCTAATTTTGATGAAATTGATAAATGCTTACATCAGAAGTCCTCAAATGTGGTGGTTTTATGAGTGACTCGTAGAAGCGCGCGTCGTTGACCGGGTCCTGCCGCGGCTTCCGATTGTCCATGTGCGGCGGCTGGAAAAAGAGAAAATTCTGGAGAAAAAAGAGAAAGGATGAACAAAAGAAGTACGAATAATGTAAACTTTCTGGACATGTGGTCGGAAGAAGCCGAGGGGGGAGCGTTCAGTTAATCTCATAAATCAGCGAGTAATGGGGTGAATGGGGGCGACACAGCTCTTTGTATTTATTTGAATGGAGAGAGATGTCTTGCGACGGATTTGCAGATTAGTATGCGGAGCAGAAGATGTGCGAATTACGAAATTCACGCGAAATTTGCACGGAAATGAAGCGCAGAGGAGTGGGTCTGATGGGGCGCGTTTTGGTGCTGCTGGGGGCGCTTTGGTGCTGCTAGGGGCGCTTTTTTGGTGCTGCTGGGGGCGCTTTGGTGCTGCTGGGGGCGCTTTGGTGCTGCCAGGGGCGCTTTGGTGCTGCTGGGGGCGCTTTGGGTCTGATGGGGGCGCTTTGGTGCTGCCGGGGCGCTTTCTAGGTCTGATGGGGCGCTTTTTTCGAGCTGGAAATTGGAAATTCTGCAGCTCTATGGAGCCCCAGAGCTCCTCAAGAGCAGGAAAACACAAAAATAGCGAAAAAACAAAAAGAGCGAGACCCCCGTCGGCGCGCTCATAAAAAACCGGAAATTATAGTCTCGAGACATGGAATATCGGGGGCACTCACCTCCTCCCCCATCTGTTTTTGTCACATTACTACTACCCTGCCACTTTATCATTGTGATAAACACAAACAGACGAAACGAGAGAACGAGAGAAAAGTTGTGAAGAAGAAGAAGAAGGAAAGAAATCAAAGAGGAGGCGATTAAACGGGCGGATAGTGAATGTCTGTGTGTGTGTGTGGCTGGGCGATTTTCGGAGGAATGTGACTAGGAACAACACGAAGGACGGTCGGCGCAGGAAAGTGCCGCTACCGCACGGGCCGAATCAATCAATAGTTCGGGCCGCGGCGTGCGGTGCGGAGAGGCGGCGACGGTGCGGAGACGCAGACACACTGATCGGAGAGCACCAACTGACTTTTTCTTCTTGTTTTTCGGATTTCTCGATGCTTTTCTATCTTTCTACTTTTTTTTCAGACAAAAAACAACAATAGCACAAAAAATGCGATCTCATACAGAACGATACATAAAAAATTTTTTCAGAAGTTGTTTTTTCTTTTTTTTTTTTAAATAGAAGCAGAAATTTTCATACTAATACAAGTCAACGCTTGAAATCTTTACACATAAAAGTGTGGTCTTTTTCTCGGAATAACTAGTCTCCTCCCTCTCTTATATCTTATTCGACAATCTCTCATATGGAATAATGCCACCACGCATTTGGCGGCAGGACAAGTTTCTTCAGAAGACGAAGAAGAGGAGGCAAATCCGCAAAATCCGCGAAAGTGGAAATTCTTCAAAGTTATAAAGTTTGAAGTTGGAACGTTTGTTCAGTGGAGCGCATGTGCATTGGGTGTTCCGTTATGGCTCATTTGGGTCAGGGCGGTAAAAAAAGTGGTTTCTGCAGGATTTTTGATAGAAAAATGGAAAAAATGGAAAAATACAAGAAAACTAGGGGATTTAGGTTCGGAAAGTCGAATTATTAAAGAAAAATGCTAAATGCGCCCCCAGCAGCACCAAAAAGCGCCCCCGGCAGCACCAAAAAGCGCCCCCGGCAGCACCAAAGCGCCCCTGGCAGCACTAAAGCGCCCCTGGCAGCACCAAAAAGCGCCCCCATCAGACCCAAAGCGCCCCCATCGGACCGAAAGGGGCTCTCATCAGACCCAAAAAGCCATTCCACCAAATATCTTCAAAAATCTTCTGATTTCCCTCACTTTTCACGTGACCCCAGCCTACGTGGATGCTCCAAATCCCCAAAAATGCTGACAAATAGCTAGAAAAACCAAATTTCCCGCTCATTTTTACTCAATCCCTACTCAAGACGTCTTCCGGCAGAGATGACAACGCCACGTTTCCCAACCATGCTGACGCATTGCGAAGGGGAACGGACTGCGGTGCCAGAGGGCGGAGAGTTGGTGTGCATCCGCAAAAATGAGGGACTCGCGTTGAAAATTGAGTACTCGAGAGAGATGGTGAGGATTCTGGAGCGCTTCTGAATCTATTTGGGGGCTTTTTCAGATGATCCGACTGTCCTCCTCGATCTTCTGCCACCAACGTCCCGTCGGCTTCGCCCAACTCGTCCAGGACACCCCCGAACTCCTGGGACTGCCCTCTCCGATCCCGACGGCTCCACCACCTCCAGAATCCGCAAAGTCTCCGCCCCCTCACAACCACCACGCCTCTCCACTTCATCTGTACAGCCCGTTGCGTGGCCCGGTGACCATTGCCAGTGAACAGATGCGAATGTTGAGCATCCAGCGCGAGTTCAACAAACGGATGAGCGAGTTGGACAACTCGTTTGAGTCACCCTCGATTAGATACTGACCTGTTACCGACATTTGATTTTGAGAATGATAAAGTGTTCAATCAGAGATGTGTGTATTGGGAAATTTTGAGGGGAAACTGGGAAAATGGATAATTGCACAGGGAAAAGCATGAAAAGACGAGAAAATTTAGAAGGGCATCGCCTCGAGCTCGCGATTGAACAATCCTCCATTGTGGGACGCGTCGAGCTTTCCGATGCTTGCGACGATCTTGCTCACCGACTCGTCGATCTGAAGAATCAATCGATAATTCGCAATAGAGCACATTTGACAAACCGAGATTTCTGCGTTGGCTCCGCCCATATCGGTCTGCACCCATCCGGGATGAATCGTCGTCACCAGCACTGGAATGTTGAGATTCTTGAAGTCGGCGGTCAGGGTGCGGGCGAACGAGAGCATCGCGACTTTGCTCATTTTGTAGGCCAACAGCACTTGTGATGGGCCGGATCCGCGGAGATTCAGCGCCTGGGATGAACAGTCCGAACCGATATTGACGATGGCGGCGCGATCCGCAGAGAGAACGTCTCCAGTGACATGGGCGGCGGCCTTCTGGAGCAGTGGTAGGTACAGCTGAAAGATAATGATAAGAATTAGAAGAAAACTAGGTCAAAGTACCTGAGAAGCCAGCAGAGAGCTCACGGCATTGACGTCAATGCACTTCAGCACGGCGGCACGATCCGGAGTGGCGGTGGTTCCGTACTTCTCAATAACTCCAGCGTTATTGATGAGCAAGTTGAGGCCACGGTCTCCGACGAGATCTCCGACGGACTTCACGGACTTCTGAAGGCTCTCATCGTTGGCGACGTCGACGGAGAGCAGGTGGAGACGGGCGTCGGCCTTGGCGAGAGATTGGAGCTCCTGAAATGATAAAAATAGGAATTTTTGGGAAAATGTGCTAGTTACCGTGGCTCCATCGACATTTCTGGCTCCGGCAACGAGCGTCTCGACCCCGGGAATCTTCAGAAGCTCACGGACGAGCCCGAGGCCGATTCCACGGTTCGCTCCGGTGATGAAAACGGTTTTTGGGGCCATTTCTGGGAGGAAATTTGTAAATTTAGGCGAAAAAGAGATGATAAAACCGAGAAAACGCAGAGAGAACGGGTTTTTGGTGAAAATTGGATTTTTCGGAGTTGTACGAGTTTTGCCCGGTTTTTGGGGCTGTTGTTTGATTTTTTTATAGTTTAAAACGCGTAGACGAATTAATTTCCACTGAAATTTTAACAAAAAAGTAGAAAAATAAGCGGAAAACTTGAAAAATAGGACAAAAATCCGGAAAATCGCTGGAAAATTAGCATAATTTCAGCTTTTCCGAGAGGACTACGCGCGGCGTGGCCTAGAATCCGACATTTCACGGCCACCGCTTTCAATGGTGAAAATTGCAGGTTTTTGACGGTTTTTCTCAGCGAAAATGACAAAATCTCAGGACTTTTAAAGTTGGAGAAGGTTGAGAACAGAATGAAGAACATTTTGCCGAAAAGTGATTTGAAAAAGGTGACAATTGTGGTCTGTGCTGCCGAAAATTGGAAAATTGGTTCAATGAACACATTTCCGTCTGACCACTCACAACACTTGTGTACACACTTTCACTTTGTCATCATTTCGACTTGGTTTTTGGTCAAAATAATTGGAAAATCAGCAAAAAAACAAATTTATAACAATCAAAGATCAGATTTCGGTCTCTTGTCCAAATACTGCTTGAGCTTCGGTGTCTCCAGAATCTTCTGATGGAATGTGTTCAGAAGAGGTTCATCTGAAGGCACAAAGATTCCGAATCCTTTCAACGTCGTCAAATTGTCAGCGATTTGAAGATCCGCCCATGTCAATGAGTCTCCAACAAGAAATCCGGATTTTGATTTTTCCAAAAAAATTTTCAAAGCTCCAAAGTACACTTTTTTGGCCGGATTTATCACATTTTCTATTAGTTTTTCCTAAAAAACCTTATTAAAATTTGTTTATTTTCAAAATTTTACCATTTCCTCCTGCGACTTCTTCTGCCGAAAAGCCATGTTGTACTGTTTTTGAACAGTTAGAAAATCTTTGAATAAATCGATAATTGAGTCTACATGAGCTTCTTCTAGAGGCGTTTTCCCGGCAAAACCTGGAAATTTGGAGTTTTAGAGGGTTGTGACCAAGATTTTTGGGTTCCACGTGGCAAATTATGCTAGAAAAAGATTCAGGAGCATTGGGGCCTCGAACTTGTGACAGTTTTGGTGTCATTGGCAAGAGGGTTAGCCACTGAGCCACCGGGAACACGTGCCCAGTGGCTTCCAGGCGCCGCGCCACGTGGCTCAGTGGCTAACCCTCTTGCCAATGGCACCAAAACTGTCAAAGGTTCAATTCCCCAATGCTCCTGAATCTTTGGCCAGCCTAATTTTCCACGTGGAACCCAAAAATCACCATTCCAACTCACCAAACTGCCTCGCCAAGTATCTATTGATCGCTGAAGATTGCGAAATCTCAAATTTCCCATCAATTTCCAGAATCGGAAGCTGTCCAGCAGGCAGAGAAGACTTCAATTTCTCAAACTCCGTCAGGTCAAAGCGAGAAACCCTCTTGTCTTCGAAAGGAACATCAGCCAAGTGGAATAGCTGACGGGCGGCTTCTCCGAGACCACGGACATCGAAATAGGTCAATTTGTAGTGGACCATTGGGCTGGAAATGGGCAAATTTCACGTAAAAATTGGGAAAAATGCACAAAAATGCAATTTTTCAGTACGACACTCCGAAATCCCGCTGGAAAATAGACGAGAAAGTGAAGAATGACAGTTTGAATTCACATTTTTCAATGGGCGGAACCTGGTGTTTGATATAGGTTTTCGCTAGAATCACGTAGGCAAACACACTCGGAAAATATGTGATTTTTGTGATTTTTTGGAAGTTTCAACGGGTATAAAAGGGCTAGGCGTCATTGTGGAGCATCGTACTGGGCCATGGTTCACTATAAATTGACATATTTTGATATTCGTGGTCTCGGAGAAGCCGCCCGTCAGTTATTTGTACTGGGAGGGGTGGAATTTGAGGATAATCGGATTTCGATGGTTTCTTTAAGCAGAATTTTTATTGATAAAGAGAAAAAGAGGTGTACATGAGAAGAATTGGGTAAAAGGATAAGATTGTATACCTTTTTGTGTGGAACATATGGTAATTAGGACTCAGATAATAATTTTGAAGCGGTGATAGTGAAATTTGAACTCTCCAAGTGATAAGGATTGATATGATATGTCACACAACTCATTTTTGGAATCTTCCAATATCGAATCTTCCCAAAGCAGTTTGAGAATTCGTCTCAATCCCTCCGAGCAGGTACAACTTGATACTTTCCGGTTCCGGTGCCCCACTCGTACTGCCGATTTGCCAGAACCTGCAACCCCATCCAACACTGTTTCCGCATCGTTTCCTGCCATGTCGTGTCCTCGAAAAACAGCTCCCCGGATGAGAGTTTCCGATCCCAGAGGGTATAGACCGATTCGAGCATCTCAATGCATTCATCCCATCTGAACGGGCTTATCCAGACGAAAAAGTGAAGTTTGTCATCGATAAGGTGCACTGTGGCCATGCGGTCGTGACGCAAGATGTCGTGGCCTTCGGACAAGTCGATCGGCTCCAGAATATTGTCGTTCTCGTCGTAAACGCTGAAAATGTTTGATAAGCCGCCAACAAATCGAACTAATTTGTCGTTTCTCTGCTATCAATATTTGTTTTTTTTGCTATTTTTGTGTTTTCCTGCTCTTGAGGAGCTCTTGGGCTCCGTAGAGCTGCAGAATTTCCAATTTTCAACTCAAAATTGCTAAAATGTGAAGTTGTCTAAGTGAAATTTACGAAATTTGCGCCCCATCAGACCGAAAGGGGCTCTCACCAGACCTAAAGCGCCCCTGGCAGCACCAAAGCGCCCCTGACAGCACCAAAGCGCCCCCAGCAGCACCAAAGCGCCCCTGGCAGCACCAAAGCGCCCCCG
>LR539146.1:164977-186790 GCA_900536315.3 Caenorhabditis becei
GGCAGCACCAAAGCGCCCCTGGCAGCACCAAAGCGCCCCCGGCAGCACCAAAGCGACCCAATCTTCGGCGCTTCTTTTCCGTTCAAATTTCGCACACAATCAACCTTTATCACTTAAACTCACATGTATTTCTGATCTCGTCTCTCCGGTTCCCATCTCTTCGTCTCCATTCCTTCCAAAACCTTATCCATCTGAAAGTCTCTGCCAACTTGGAATTCCAAATGCCTCGCCGATGTTCCCTTTAATCCGACTTCCATCCAATGCTTCAGAAACGCATTGAAATCTTGTTCCGTAAACTTGCAATTATCGATTTTCGCTTCGGAATACCGGAATTTGAGCAAATCCTCTCGGTTCATCCACGTCGAATCGTCAATGTTCAGACGGATTTTAGTAATCATTTGCTGTTTCAAGTGCAGACAACTCTCCAAAAATCGCCGTATTTCCATTGTTTTTGAGCCAGGTTTATAGGCGATCAGCTGCGTTTTATCTTGGCTGAAAAAACGGGATTTCGGAGTGTCGTAGTGAGTGGTTTCTTACTTCAACTCATAGAATTGTCGTTCCCCGCCAAACACCAATTTGACGTGCCAATTCTTGTCAACATGCGTTTTGACACGAACAGTAGCCTCCGAGTCGATGATTTTGACATGAACATCGAACACGGCTGGTTTGAATGGTGAAATTGATTGATTGAACTTATCAGAGACCACTGATAAGATTACTCTACAAAGAACTGATATGAGAAGGGGGATTGTGATAAGACTCACTTATGAATGGGCTCCAGATGCTTGCAAATTTCAGAAAGAGCGAGATGAGGCAGATTCTCGAAGCAATCGATAATACCAGACATTGTGAGGACCATTACACACACAAATGACGTCTTCTACGCATCTGGAGCGGGCCAGAAGACGTCAGCTCGATTTCAGTACGACACTCCGAAATAACGCTACTCAAAACAGGCGAAAGTGAAGAATGACAGTTTGAATTCACATTTTTCAATGGGCGGAACCTGGTGTTTGATATAGGTTTTCGCTAGAATCACGTAGGCAAACACAACGGGAAATATGTGATTTTTGTGATTTTTTGGAAATTTCAAAAAGTATAAAAGGGCTAGGCGTCATTGTGGAGCATCGTACTGGGCCATGGTTCACTATAAATTGACATATTTTGATATTCGTGGTCTTGGAGAAGCCGCCCGTCAGTTATTTGTACTGGGAGGGGTGGAATTTGAGGATAATCGGATTTCGATGGAGGAATTTCAAAAGTTGAAGCCAAGTTTGTGAAAATTTCACTTTTTATTTGATTTATTGGGTTTTAGATCTGATTGCTGGCCAACTTCCAATCCTAGAAATCGATGGATTCGAGATTTCGCAATCTGCTGCAATTTGGAGATATCTGGCGAGGAAATTTGGTGAGTTAGAGCCTTGAAACTATGATTTTTGGGTTCCACGTGAGAAATTAACCTAGCAAAAGATTCAGGAGCATTGGGGACTCGAACTTGTGACTGTTTCGGTGTCATTGGCAAGAGGGTTAGCCACTGAGCCACGTGGCGCGGCGCCTGGGAACCACTGGACGCGTGTTCCCGGTGGCTCAGTGGCTAACACGCTTGCCAATGACACCAAAACTGTCACAGGTTCGAGATCCTGGTGCTTCTTCTAGCCTAATTTTCCACGTAGAACCCGAAAATCTAGGTCCCAACTCTCCTAAACATCAATTTCACCCATTTTTGTCCAGATCTCGCCGGAAAAACCCGCGAAGAACAAGCCACCGCTGATGCGATAATCGACCACCTCAAAGATTTTCTGGGAAGCTTCAAACATTACGGATGTGGACTAATGTTTGGAAAACCACAGGAGGAATTGGTTAGTTTTCAGATTTTCCAATTTTTTAAAAACTTTTTTCCATTTTCCAGGACAAAGCGCGTGTTGAAATCGTGGAACCAGCTGTCAAACTGTACTTTTCCATCCTAAAAAAGTACCTTTCCACTGGAAAATCGGGATTTCTCGTCGGAAACTCGCTGACATTCGCTGACATTGTCGTCGCTGAGAATCTGACGACTCTGAAGAACACTGAATTCTTCAGGCCTTCAGATGAACCTCTTCTGAATACATTCCATCAGAAGATTCTCGAAACACCAAAACTTAAGCAATATCTAGAGAAAAGGACCTTTTCTGTTTTGTGATTTATTAAAATTTAGAAATTTTTGCCAATTAGGAATGCTAAATAAATCTTATTTTATCACTGATTATCAGCACTTTCATCTTTTCCTTATCACTCAATCAACAACAGGGTTCTAGTTTGATTCTGAATGCTTTTTCTCTTATCACTGATACTGTTATCACTTGATCATACTCGAAACACAACAAATTCAATGGAGATTCAGAATCAGATGACGTGACGTCGACGTGACGCCGGCAGCACCAAAGCGCCCCTGGCAGCACCAAAGCGCCCCTGGCAGCACCAAAGCGCCCCCGGCAGCACCAAAAGGCCCCTGGCAGTACCAAAGCGCCCCCGGCAGCACCAAAAGGCCCCCGGCAGCACCAAAGCGCCCCATGGTGGACCACCCAAGCCAAATAGACAAAAGGTCAGGTGAGAGAGTGTGGGATGACAGGAGACGCAGACAGGTCAGACGAAACTCTCCCGCCTTCGCACACTCTCTCGTGTGCGCGTTCTGATGACCCATGGCCATCGACACGTCATCTTGTTTTGATCAACCCCATTGGTCCACTGTTGGACCACTCATTCTGCCCTCTTGGTCCCTTTTCCGGTTGCGATTATCGATTTTTGGATGAATTCGAGTCAGGTTTGTAATAAAGTGGGCTAAAACTAGTGGTAAATTAGGGTAATGAGTAGGATTCTTGTGTATTATGATATTGATTGATAGCTTATCACCTTATCACCTTATCATGACACTGTGACTGAAACAATCTTAAAATCTGCGAAAGCGGGTAAGAGCCGGTGCGAAATTGTTTGTCATGAGCCTGGACATCACTGTCCAACCCTTTGAAAGCTGGGGAAGACCGGTCAGAGCCCGTGCGAAATTATCACCTCTTATCAGATCTTATCATTTATTCCCCCAAGCAACACACCACACTATCAGTCACTTATCAGTTTATCATTGAATTAGTGGTTGTTGCAAAAGCTCTAGTAATGTCTGTGAGGTCATCTCGGGTTTTTCCATGATTGATGGTAATTCGGGATGTCCCTTGCTTACGGTAACTAGAGTTAGGATTTCAAAAGTCATGAGAAATTGGGTTTATCATATCGGTTTATAAGTTACCGTCATCTGACGAGACCGCGCCTTTTTTGGCGAACTGGCGGAGACCGGGAATTTCTTTTCGTTTTTATCTTTTTATATTTTTTTTACCAACTTCTTGGACGGTGGGAAACCATACTATCAGTTTATCAGTTTAGTTATCAGTTGTAGTTGTTGCGAACACTCTAGTGAGGTCTAGAAGTAGTGAGATCATCTCGGGTTTTTCCATGATTGATGGTAATTCGGGATGTCCCTTGCTTCTTTTTTATCAGTTTATCAGTTCGGATTCCATTGTCATCTGAGGTTATCATGCCTCCAGTACCTTCCCGTCACTTGCAAAGACATCCTACACACGAAATTTCCAGTCGATCGCACCTGGCTCTTCCAGTCTTCGTGCTGCACACGCCCGATGTGATTGACTGGATTCGGGTGGCAGCGATAGGGGTGCGAGGGCGGATGAAGTGCTGGGAAATAATTATCAGTTCGAGCCCAACGGGCAAATCTTTCAACATATCCTTCTTTATCAGTTCAACTGAACCTTTAAAAGCCGGGTGATACTGGTCCGAGCCTGGCGAAATTGGTCACAATAGGTGGCCACCCTTATCAGCTGATAATCAGCTGATAACCCTCTTAAAATCGACTTTTTATAGTTGGTAAGAGCCTGTGCGAAATTGGTCGTTAGACGACCTTCATATCAGTTGAACAACCACTTATAGCCTCATTATCAGTAGTAGTAGCAACTTGATCATTATCAGTCACTATTCAGTTTATCAGTTAGTAACCAGTAGTAGTTGTTGCAAGCACTCTAGTGATGCATGGAAGTAGTATCAGTTTATCAGTTTACTTATCTTTCTGGTAAGGTCTAGAAGTTGTGTGGTCATCTCGAGTTTTTCCATGATTGATGGTAATTCGGAATGTGCCTTGCTTACGGTAACTAGAGTTAGGATTTCAAAAGTCATCTGCGGATGAGAAATTGTGTTTATTTATCATATCAGTTTATCAGTTCAATAAAAATGAGAAAAAGTTCAAAAATCAACCGTTTCGAGCGAGATACGCTCCGGTTTGTAACCGTCTTCTGACGAGAATGCGCCTTTTTTGGCGAACTGGCGGAGACCGGGAATTTCTTTTCGTTTTTATCTTTTTTGCTTTTTTTATCAACTGCTCAGAGGTTTTGGGACGGAGCACCATACTATCAGTTTATCAGTTTAGTTATCAGTTGTAGTTGTTGCAAGCACTCTAGTGAGGTCTAGAAGTTGTGAGATCATTCCGGGTTTTTCCATGATTGATGGTAATTCGGGATGTTCCTTGCTTCTTTTTTATCAGTTTATCAGTTCGGATTCCATTATCAGATGAGGTTTTCATGCCTCCAGCACCTTCCCGTCACTTGCCAAGACATCCTACACACGAAATTTCCAGTCGATCGCACCTGGCTCTTCCAGTCTTCGTGCTGCACACGCCCGATGTGATTGGCTGGATTCGGGTGGCAGCGATAGGGGTGCGAGGGCGGATGGAGTGCTGGGAAATAATTATCACTTTATCACTTTATCAGTAGTTTGTGAGAGCTTCTTGTTCTTCTCACTTCTTTCTCTATTCTGATATTGATTGATAACGTATCACCTTAACACCTAATCAAAACGAATCAACCTTTTCTTCATCAATATCAGTTCAACTGAACCTTTAAATGCCGGAGAAGACCGGTCAGAGCCTGGCGAAATTGGTCATAATAGGTGGCCGCCCTTATCAACTGATAATCAGTTGAACCATCTTAAAATCGGCTGTTACAGCTGGTAAGAGCCTGTGCGAAATTGGTCGTCAGACGACCCACTTATCAGTTGAACAACCACTTATAGCCTCATTATCAGTAGTAGTAGCAACTTGATCACTCAAGGGCCACATCATCACCTTATTAGTCACTTATCAGTCTATCAGTTAGCCCTCTAGTTGCTGCAAAATCTCTTCCTTTCTTGACGTATTCCGATACCAGTTGGCTTTATATCTCCCATCGAGAACGAACTTTATCAATATCATTTTATCAGTAATCAATGAGTGAAGGTTAAACCTCTGTCGTATAGAAGTTGTGAGATCATTTCGGGTTTTTCCATGATTGATGGTAATTCGGGATGGTTTCTGCAGCTTTTATATTTTCACGAGAGTTTGTCGTTGATAGTCCTTATCACCTTATCATTGATCAACAAATAATCAGTTCAACTGAACCTTTAAAAGCCGGGGGATACTGGTCCGAGCCTGGCGAAATTGGTCACAATAGGTGACCACCCTTATCAGTTCTGCTGATAACCCTCTTAAAATCGGCTGTTACAGCTGGTAAGAGCCTGTGCGAAATTGGTCGTCAGACGACCCATTTATCAGTTGAACAACCACTTTATCACTTTATCAGTAGTTGTAAAAATTGTGTTGCCAGCAACACCACACTATCAGTCACTCATCACTTTATCAGTTTATCATTAAGTAATCAGTAGTAGTTGTCACTCGGGTGAGATCTAGGAGTTGTGAGATCATCTCGGGTTTTTCCATGATTGATGGTAATTCGGGATGTCCCTTGCTTCTTTTTTATCAGTTTATCAGTTCGGATTCCATTGTCATCTGAGGTTATCATGCCTCCAGTACCTTCCCGTCACTTGCAAAGACATCCTACACACGAAATTTCCAGTCGATCGCACCTGGCTCTTCCAGTCTTCGTGCTGCACACGCCCGATGTGATTGACTGGATTCGGGTGGCAGCGATAGGGGTGCGAGGGCGGATGAAGTGCTGGGAAATAATTATCAGTTCGAGCCCAACGGGCAAATCTTTCAACATATCCTTCTTTATCAGTAGTTGTAAAAATTGTGTTGCCAGCAACACCCCTCACTTAGTCACTTCACTTCTTCTACGGCAACTAGAGTTGGGATTTCAAATGTCATCTTATCAGTTTATCAGTGTAGAAGGTTAGCTTCTTGGAATCTTGAGTCTCGGGTTCTATTCTGGGAAACGGGGTGGCTCACACGGATCAAAGAGTCAACTTGGAGCACACGGAGCACAATACAGGAGAACACGACCATTTGGAGCCAAGGATATACATTAAGGTTAGTGTTTAGGGCAGATCTCTATGAATACCACATTTTGTCTCTCTCAGCTCTTTGAGAAAAGCTGGAAATTGTTGAAATCCAAGAAAAATGACTTGAAATAAACTATTTTTTTTTCCAGCACAGTCGACAAGGACTTCTGGAGCTCCACGACTACAGGATGACTTCACTGATGTTTCGGAAGGATCAACTGGAATCAAGCGATTGAACAATGGAGGTGAGTGGACCGGAGAAGTTGGGGTAACATTGGGATAGGCACCCAATAGTTTGTCTTTGAGCTTCACTATCTTAAAAACTAGAAGAGTTGTCAAAAAGTTGTCAACTGCAAAGTTGTAGACGAAGATTAGAACTACAACTTTGCAGTTGACTACTTTTTGATAGCTCTTCTAGTTTTTGAGATAGTGAAGCTCAAAGACAAACTATTGGGTGCCCTTCTAATTGTAACGAATTGGGCGAATCTCTAGCTGGGTATAACGAATTCTTGAGTCTCTAGTCACTTCTCCTCCAGATGCTTTCTCAGTACTTCTGATGGTAATTTGTGTGTTGTTACAGGTCAAGGAAGTCAAAGACAATGCAAGTTTCGAAAAGGAGGATTCTGGAGCTAAGGATGAATGGGGTTTGAATTGAGGTATAGTGAACCGCATTTCTCAACTGTCAGACTAACTTTATGTTTTCAGACGGCACAAGTCTGGCACAAGGATTCGACCACAATTACCATCAATCCAACGACTTCTCAACTTCAAGAGGCAGACTTCAAAACTGACGTGACGTCTTCAGAATGCAAGCTTGAAGACTAGATATAGCTGGAGAGACCCTGGTTGAGACACCTGAGCGAGGAAATTGGAATACGAGAAGTTGGAAGTGGAAAAGGACCTGAAGACGTAACGACGTCGAAGGATCGGTCCGGAGGTGCAGAATTGGGACACAATAATCCGGAGACACTTGGTTCTGGGAAGTGCAAGCTGATAAGCAGTGATTGGACAAGATCAAGAGGATTCAATTTCGTGTCAACTGGACCCATCTGGAATTGAAAAGTCAGAATGTAGGTTCATTTTGTGTTGTCCTTCTGATGATAATGTCTGTTTTGTTACAGGTAATGGATAGATTCTGCCCCTCTCGGAAGTCGATCGGAGCAACGCCCAGCCTTTTCAACCTTGTGTGTATTCTGAAGCGTGAGTTGTTTTTGTTTCCATGTTTCCTCTGAAAGATCAACAAGTATAAATACCTTTTGTACGGCGTAGGGAAGACTACGACGGGCCAAGTGGCTAGAGATTCACATCTCTCTCTCTGGAGTGAGATGATAGTGAATCTAGACAAGAAAAACGGGTGCTACACAATCTGAATTGCCTTTTTTCATGTGTCTGGGACAACGACGACATCTGTGACAGCTTCTCGTCTCGTCGGATTCTGGAACAAGGAGGAGTCAAAGGAAGACTTCACGTTAGTTTCTTTTTAAATGTCTCTTTTCAAAAATGAATCAAATACCCTTTTTGGACGGAGTGGAGATCCACCGCCGGGCTGTGTTGGCACGAATTCACATCTCTTGAGTGAGATGATAGCAAATGACAAATTGAAAAAAGCGAAAAACCCCCCACTACACTCAAATTCATTTCATACGCATCAACACGACAACAACGGCCAGTCAACGAGGAACAAGGGAACAAGTGGATCGATCGATAAGGATTCCGAAAGATCTCGACGGAGGAGAGAGAAATGTTCAAGATGGATATGGAAGGTTCAAGAAGGAGATGAGCTGACAATATGGATTCAGAAGCCCGTACAACTTACCACTACTCCTGGTACTGGAAGGGATTCTGGAAGCACCCGCGCACCGACGACATCTCCCCCAAGAACGATAAGTCTGGAGCCTCACGGATCGGGAAACAAGAATTTCGAAGAGGAACAGAAGAGCGAATTGCCTTAGGATCGTCACGTCAACAAGGATTTCGAAGCTTTTGGATATCGATGGAAGAGAGATTGGAGAAAAGACCAGTGAAACGTGTCGAACCGTCCAACTTCAGATGACAGAATGTGAGTTTATTTCTGCTGTTTTTCCAATTAGAATCATTGTTTTCCAGGTCAAGGAACCATTCTGTCACCTTTGGATTCAACCAGTACAGCTCCCGTCAACACTGGATCCGTCGGAGAGTTCAAGAAGCAATCGAAACTGCAACTCGAGCACCTCCGCAGCGACCATGACCTTTGGGACCTTCCAGTTTATCTACTCCACTAGGGACACTGAACCGATGCTCGACGCTCCTGCCTCACCTCCATGACAACTTCCCGTCACTTGCCAAGACATCCTACACACGAAATTTCAGTCGATCGCACCTGGCTCTTCCAGTCTTCGTGCTGCACACGCCCGATGTGATTGGCTGGATTCGGGTGGCAGCGATAGGTCTGCGAGGGCGGATGGAGTGCTATGGATGGATTACCTGCGACTACTCCTTCTGGAAGCTCGAAAGCTTCTACAACCATCTGGAATCCAGGAAGTCCCCGCTGATGATGAGGATATCACGTCTACAACTGCCGGAATGTAACCAGGAGCGCTGGACCTACTACAACTTCTGCGAAAAGGATTCTGGAGGCACCCCCGCACCGACGTCATTTCCCCCAAGAACCATTAGTCCGAAGCTTCACGGATCGGGGAAGAAGAATTCGGAAGAGGAACAGAAGAGGGACTTCAAGTTGGCAATGAGAAGTGCAAGCTGGTTGATGTCGGTTGATTTTAGGTTTCCCTTCTGATGATAATGTCGGTTTTGTTACAGGTCATGGATAGATTCTGCCCCCCTCGGAAGTCGATCGGAGCAACGCCCCAACCTTCTGTGTATTCGCAAGCGTGAGTTGTCTTTATTTCCATGTTTGAAAACACACCGAATACAAATGGAACCTTTTGTACAGAGTAAGGTAGATTACTTCTGGGCCAGGCGGCATGAATTCACATCTCTCTCATGAGTGAGATGATAGTAAATTGAAACAAGAAAAGCAGGTGCTGCACAAACCAAGCTGCTTCTTTTCATGTGTCTGGGACAACGACGACATCTGGCAGCTTCTCGTCTCGTTGGATTCTGGAACAAGGAGGAGCCAAAGGACTAGTCGAAGAAGATTTCACGTGAGTTTCTTTTTAAATGTCTCTTTCCAAAAATGCATCAAATACCCTTTTGGACGGAGTGGAGAACCACCGCCGGGCCATGCGGCAACAATTCACATCTCTTGAGTGAGATGATAGAAAATGACAAATTGAAAACAGCGAAAAAACCCCCCCCCCCACTACACTCAAATTCATTTCATACGACACCAACGACCAGTCAATGAGAGACCGGCAGTGCAACAAGGGAACAAGTGGATTGAATGGATCCTTTTGATGCATCGATCGACAACCATCAGCACTGGCAATCCCGATGACTTCCCTGATAACCGGCACACACCTTATCATTATCGCGAATCACTTGTTCCTAACCCTTACTATTGTTATCACCTTATCATGCTTATTTTTGTTATTTCCTTATCACTTTATTATCAAATCCAGGTGCGAATCGACAAAGAGAGGTAAGAGGGGTTTTGGGTTTTTGAATAAATTTGTTCTTATTTGGGGGAGGGGGGTAATCAGATCTTTATCAGCTTGATTCCGGGTATCATGCTGTCCTTATCACCTGTTCTGATAAGGTCTTATCACCCAAACAGTCAACTTGATGCTTTAAAGATCCAGCCATTGACTTCCTGCCGCCGATGACGCTTTTTAAGGACATAGAGCAGCCATTGAGATAAAAATGATAAGAAAGGCAGTGATAACGGGGAAAATGATAAGGGATCCCTGGTTATCAGCTTTTGCTTCTGACTGATCCGGGTCTTTCTCAGTTATCAGCACTCCACTCCAGAATTACGCTTCAGAAGGCCATAACCCCACAATTCTGAAAAAGTTGCCAAAAAACGCTGAAAATCATTTTTTATTGCTTTCAAAAAAATTTTTTGGGATAGATAAAGGATTGACCATTAATTTTGTAGTTGGTCAAAACCACTGAAACATTTTTTGAAAGGGCGAAAAAAATCGATGAAAATTGAAAATCAAGAAAAAATTTTTTTTCAACAAATTTTTGTTTGACTGGGCAAAAAACGTTTAGAAAAATTTTTCCAGTTTTGAAATAAATTTTTTAGAATAGGTAAGTATTTAAACTTCAACTTTGTAGTTAAAGAAGATCACTGAAACATTTTTTGAAAGGGCGAAAAAAATCGATGAAAATTAAGAATCGCGAAAAAAAATTTTTTTCAACAAATTTTTGTTTGACTTGGCAAAAAACGTTTAGAAAAATTTTTCCAGTTCTGAAATAATTTTTTTAGGATAGATAAGAATGTCAGCAACAATTCTTTAGTTGGTCAAAACTACTGAAACATTTTTTAAAAGGGCGAAAAAAATCGTTGAAAAATGGAAATTGAAAAATTTGAAAAAATTTTTTTTTTGGAATTCAGAGTAAAGAATTTATTTTCAATATAGAAAAAAGGGAGAGTTGATCAGTTATCAGTAATCAATCAGCTTCTAGTAAAAATTTATAAAAAAAATTTTTTCTCGAAAAAAAATTCAAATCTTCAAATCCTTCCTGTTCGCCACGAATTCCTTAATCGCCGGAATTCCATGAATCTTCTCATAAAACGTCATCAATTTTTTCTCTTTCTCCTGATCCAAAAATCCATTTTTGATAAGACTCGTCAAGTTATCAGCAATCACTATATCAGCCCAGGACAACTGATCACCGACGAGAAATCCGGATTTCGAAGTGGCGAGAATTTTGTTCAGAATGGCAAGATAAACGTCTCGAGCTGGTTCAACCACAGTTTTTGCGACATTGGCCTGGAAAAACGAGAAAAAATCAAAAAATCAGAATTTTTGATTTTCGACCCACAATTATCGCCGGATCCTCCTTGAAAAACGTGATCGATGTGAATTGACGGAAGAAGTAGATGAAATCTTTGTACTGATCGATTATCCCATCAATTTGAGCTTCTTCCAGCTCATTTTTCCCGGCGAGACCTGAAAAAGGGGTTGTAGAGGGTTGTGACCTAGATTTTTGGATTCCACGTGAAAAATTAGTCTAGAAGGAGCATTGGGGACTCGAACCTGTGACAGTTTTGGTGTCATTGGCAAGCGTGTTAGCCACTGAGCCACCGGGAACACGCGCGCAGTGGCTCCCAGGCGCCGCGCCACATGGCTCAGTGGCTAACCCTCTTGCCAATGACACCAAAACTGTCACAGGTTCGAGTCCCCAGGGCTCCTGAATCTTTTGCTAGGTCAATTTTCCACGTGGAACCCGAAAATCACACTTTCAGCCCTGTAACTCACCAAATTTCCGTGCCAAAAGCCGCGTAATCGCCATAGATTGACCAATTGGAACTCCATCGATATAAAGAACTGGTAGCTGGCCGAATGGAGTGGCTGAAAGCAAAAAACTGGAAAATCTCTGAGATTTTTGAGCAAACTTTTCTTAAGCTCCGCCCACTCTTCTACAGTAACCCGATGATCTTCAAATGGGATTTTATTGATTGAAAGTATGATTCTGGCTGGCTCAGCGAGAGCTCTAGCGTCGAAATACGAGAGTTTGTAGGTGGGCATCTGGAAAAATGTGATTTTTTCAAAAAATTCTGTTCAACTGATCATTTTGTACCCATTCCCACTGATTTTTAAATCAAAACCAATCCTTATCACCTTATCTTATCATCCTTTTCCCCACACCAAAGACCACTTTCCAATCGCCGAAAAATGATGACAAATAGTGTATTTTTTGAACTTTTTGTGTTGATCTTCACTCAATTTGTTATAAAACAAGGTCTGAACAGGGTAAAGTCATCATTTTTGGGTAGCGGGATTTCGGAGTGTCGTACTAACTTTTTCGAATATCTTTTTTCCAAATTTTAGGCAATGGTTCACTACAAATTGACCTATTTCGACGCTCGTGGTCTTGCTGAGGCCGCCCGTCAGTTATTTGTGCTAGGAGGGGTGGAATTTGAGGATAATCGGATTTCAGTGGAGGAATTTCAGAAATTGAAGCCAAGTTTGCAAAAATTTCACTTTTTCTTCGAATTATTGGGTTTTAGCTCTTATCGCTGGTCAGGTACCAATCCTAGAAATCGATGGATTCGAGATTTCGCAATCTGCTGCGATTTGGAGATATCTGGCGAGGAAATTTGGTGAGTTACAGCCTTGAAACTATGATTTTTGGGTTCCACGTGGAAAATTGACCTAGCAAAAGATTTAGGAGCATTGGGGGCTCGAACCTGTGACAGTTTTGGTGTCATTGGCAAGAGGGTTAGCCACTGAGCCACGTAGCGCGGCGCCTGGGAGCCGCTGAGCGCGGGTTCCCGGTGGCTCAGTGGCTAACCCTCTTGCCAATGACACCAGAACTGTCACAGGTTCGAGTCCCCAATGCCCCTTTTAGACTAATTTTCCACGTAGAATCCGAAAATCTAGGTTACAACTCTCTAAAACCTCACATTCACCCTTTTTCATCCAGATCTCGCCGGAAAAACCGCCGAAGAACAAGCCACCGCTGATTCTATCATTGATCATTTCAAAGACTTCCTAAACAGCTTCAAACACTATGGAGCTGGCCTCTTTTTCGGGAAATCCCAGGAGGAATTGGTCAGTTTTCAGATTTTCCAATTTTTGAACTTTTTCCATTTTCCAGGACAAAGCGCGTGTTGAAATCGTAAAACCAGCCGTCCAAACCTACTTTTCCATCCTAAAAAAGTACCTTTCCACTGGAAAATCAGGATTTCTCGTCGGAAACTCGCTGACATTCGCTGACATTGTCGTCGCTGAGAATCTGACGACTCTGAAGAACACTGAATTCTTCAGGCCTTCAGATGAACCTCTTCTGAATACATTCCATCAGAAGATTCTCGAAACACCAAAACTCAAGCAATATCTAGAGAAAAGGACCTTTTCTGTTTTGTAAAAGTTCACCAATAAACTGTTTTTGTCTTTTTTCCCTCGACTTGTCTAGACAGATTTAGGTACTTAGTACTCACTGTTTTGCACCTATTTGGAAGTGAAAAACCGGAAATTTCGGGCCAAATTGAAGGTCGATTAGGTCAAAAATGATGACAAAAACAATTCGGAAAATGGGCGGCGAATCGGTATAAAAACCCATCTGCAAAGCGGGATTTCGGAGTGTCGTTCCAATTTTCACCTGAAAATTCCATTTCCAGCCCGATGGTCCACTACAAATTGACCTATTTCGATGCCCGTGTCCTTGGAGAAGCCGCCCGTCAGCTATTCCACTTGGCTGATGTTCCTTTCGAAGACAAACGGCTTTCCGTGGAGGAATTTGGCAAATTGAAGCATACATTCCCGTCTGGACAAGTGCCAACTCTGGAAGTTGACGGATTTGAGATTTCGCAATCTGGAGCTATCAATAGATACTTGGCGAGACAGTTTGGTGAGTTGTGATGGTGATTTTCAGATTCCCCATTGAAAATGGGTCTAGCAAAAGATTCAGGACCACTGGGGACTCGAACTTGTGACAGTTCTAGAGCCATTGGCAAGTGTGTTAGCCACTGAGCCACGTGGCGCGGCGCCTGGGAGCCACTGGGCGCGGGTCCCAGTGGCCTAGTGGCTAACACGCTTGTCAATGGCTCCAGAACTGTCACAAGTTCGAGTCCCCAGGGCTCCTGAATCTTTTTCTAGCCTTTTTTCCCACGTGGAACACGAAAATCTAGGTCCCAACCCTCTAGAACCCCAATTTTCCAGGTTTCGCTGGTAAAACACCTCTAGAAGAAGCCCAAGTTGACTCAATTTTTGATATTTACAAAGATTTCCTGAAAGCTTTCCAACAATATGGTCTGCGGCTTATCAAGGGAACTCCCGAGGAGGAATTGGTAGGGATTTTCAGATTTTTTTTTTCAATTTTGATTTTTTTTAATTTTTTTATTTTTTCAGAACAAAATCATTGAAGAAATTGTGAAACCAGCTGCCCAAGTCTACTTCACCGCCATGAAATCATTTTTGGAAAAATCGAAATCTGGATTTCTTGTCGGAGACTCGTTGACATGGGCTGATCTTCATATCGCTGACACTTTGACCACTTTGAAGAATATCGACGTCTTCAAGCCTTCAGAAGAGCCTCTTTTGAATACATTCCATCAGAAGATTCTGGAGACACCAAAGTTGAAAAAGTATCTGGAGAACAGACCGATTACTAAGATTTGATTTCATTGTGCACTTGAATAAAGTTGTTCTATCCAACGGGATTTCGGAGTGTCGTACTGGAAAAGTGGGCGGAGCTAGGGAAAAGTTGTCAACTGCAAAGTTGTTGGAAATTTTATAAGGAACAGTTTTGTAGTTGACAACTTTTCCTTATCTTTGCTGGTTTTCGAGATATGAGGAGCGGGATTTCGGAGCATCGTACTAAAAATTAAAAAACATTGATATGAGAATATCTCGGTTCAAAATGATTCATTTGGGCCAGCCAGGGACCTATTATCATGCACAATTACATGTTGAACTGTACGCACGCGACGCGACACGCAAACGCGTCGGACCATGTAGAGAGAGTGGACCCGCAGAGAAAAAAAGAAAAATGGCGGCATTTTTGAATAGAAAAGAGACTTTTGCGTTGATTTTGTGATTTCCCATCCCATAAAAATGAAGATATTTGTGGAACTCAAAGACCATGAAGACAAGCTACATGAAGAGTTTCAATGGGATGTTCCAGACCAAGTTTGTTGTTTTATCTGATTTTTCTAACATTAAAATAATATTTAGGGACAAATTTCCGATCTGAATGATAAAATAAAGTTGGTTTTTTCAATTGATCACGATTTCCAACAATTGTGGCATAATGGAGCCATAATTCGATCGGATACTGTAGAAGAAGCTGGAATGAAAGACAGGGACACTTGTGTTGTGGTAACTAAGATTTTTTACTAATTTTAATCAAAATTGTACTTCTAGAAGCACTGCAATCTCGATTTATGGTCTGAATACAAATATTGTTTCCAAAATGGAAAAGTAAGAATGGAAAATGCGAAAGAAGCCGTCAAACTGCACAATCAGTTACTAGAAAATGGATTCTTTGATGTGTACAGCGCTTTTAACATGTTTCGTCTGGAAAATCATTACAAAATGGTCAATTGGATGGATGGAAACATAGAAGAAGAGACTTTGAACCATTTCCGTGCCATACACTTCAAACTTGGAGCCGATAACGAATCAGACTTCAATTGTCGATTTGAAGTTAGACCAAGAGAACTGGGTGGTTCCAGGAAGAATACAATTGCGTATGTACAACTTCATGGAGAGAAAGAAGAGACCAAGTACAATGTCAAGTGAGCATTTTCACTAACATGTCGGAATGCTTTGGCCGAAACCCGGAAATGACTCGTGATCTAGTTCATTCGAAAGAGAATCATCGACTTCCTATAGTGAACTGGGCTCAGATTTTGCAAAGAAGTCCTTACTCTGGCTCACGGAGCCATCAAAGTGTCCAGTCAGTACTAATTTTGGCCATTGTCTCCAGCACTCATATTTCCGCGTGAAAAATGGGTTTTTCAGTGCTAATTTGTACTGGATTTCAGTGCTAGCTGGGATTTTGCGGGCTGCGTGAGCCAGAAAAAGGCCTTCTTTGCAAAATCTGAGCCAAGTTCACTATAGGAAGTCGATGATTTTCTCTCAAATGAACCAGGTCCCAAGTCATTTCCGGGTTGCGGCCCACATGTAATTCGCAACAATTTTTAAAGTTATTGTGTTTAGGTGCCACCACTTTGGTTCGTCGATTAACTCAAAGGGACAGTCACCTGATGTCAAGGAGCTTTTCGTGTACAAACTGCTTGAACTCATCAAAGTGGGACCACTTGTGCAGTTCATCTTACCCAACAAACCAGCTGGCAGTCGACCTTCAATGTAAATAATGATATTGAGCTTTTTTCCGATTCAAACGTTACAACTTTAGGTATATTGCAACAAAATGGTGTGATGACTTTGTGCCAATTTCCAAAGGAAACGACGTTAGTGCAGAAGTACTTGTTCAGATTCTTTTACTTGGAACTTTTCTGTTCATTGATGACTTGCATTCTGATAATTGCGGTTTTTTGGAAAACATGAATTTGAATGGTTTTTTTTTTTAATTTAGGTCAATGGAAAGGCACCAAAAAAGCTGCAATAGTGGATTTTATGCCGAGGTCGCATTATCAGTTCGGAGATGTGAAGAAGGTCTTGTTTTTTGCTTTTTTATGTTATTTTCTCATTTCCAGGCTCTCCTTGACAACAGTTCTGCTGGATATTGGGAAGATATTCATACAGAGGCGTTGGAAAAGTGTGATGAGAAATCGCGGTTGGAAATCACGAGAATGTATCTGGAAGAGTGGGAATTGATGAAAAATATTGACATTGTCAACGAGAAAATCAAGCCGGAGATGGAATTCAAAGGATTCAAGAACCCGACTGATGAACTCGATCATTATATTGCTGTTGTCAAGGAGAACCTGAAGAAATTGACGGAGATGTTGAGTAAATATTGAACAATTGGTTTCTTGCACTGAATAAAAAAAGAATAAAGTTTTTTCATCCAACGGGATTTCGGAGTGTCGTACTGGAAAAGTGGGCGGAGCTAGGGAAAAGTTGTCAACTGAAAAGTTGTTGGAAATTTGATAAGGATCATTTTTGTAGTTGACAACTTTTTCCTATCTCAACTGGTTCGTGAGATATGGGGCCCGGGATTTTGGAGCATCGTACTAAAAATTAAAAAACGCTGAAATGAGAATATCTCGGCTCAAAATGATTCATTTGAGCTCAACTCAAGGTATTTCATAGTTCAGGAACTCATTATCACGCTCCTAAAGTTCTAAAAAGATTCAGTAAGATTCAGATGAGCGACGTCTTCTAAGAAGTTCGAGTAGAATGCTCCGAGCCCGATATCTCCAGAACCTTTGAGAATCCGAAAAAGTTGTCAACTACAAAAATGTTTCTTATCAAAAACTGAACACTTTTTCAATTGACTACTTTTTCCTAGCTCCGCCCACTTTTCCAATACGACGCTCCGAAATCCCGCTCTCTAGTGAACTCCAACTACAAACAGACTTCACAACTACACCATCCATGAATCTTGTGGTCAAGCGAATGCTGTAGCTGATGGGTTATTAGGATGTCTGCGTCTCTCGGAACCGGTTGTTTACCCAGGCCTAGAGGGGTATAAAAGTGATATCGGAAAGTTTGGATTTCAAGGAAACGTTCCCATTGTTCAGGACCATCCCAATGGGACTTTTCTGAAAATTTCACTTTTCCAGCGGGATTTCGGAGTGTCGTACTGAAAAATTGCATTTTTGTGCATTTTTCCCAATTTTTACCGTGCAAATCCCATTTTCAGCCCAATGGTCCACTACAAATTGACCTATTTCGACTTCCGTGGTCTCGGAGAAGTCACCCGTCAGCTATTTCACTTGGCTGATGTTCCTTTCGAAGAAAAACGTCTTTCTCTGGAGGAATTCAAGCCAATCAAGCATACTTTCCCTTCTGGTCTCATTCCGATTCTCGAATTCGATGGAGTCATTCTTTCGCAGTCTTCAGCGATCAATAGATACTTGGCGAGACAGTTTGGTGAGTTGAGATGGGGATTTTTGAGTTCCACGTGGAAAATTGACCTAGCAAAAGATTCAGGAGCATTGGGGAAGTTTGTTAGCCACTGAGCCACCGGGAACACGTGGAACACGCGCGCAGTGGTCTCCAGGCGCCGCGCCACGTGGCTCAGTGGCTAACACACTTGCCAATGGCACCAAAACTGTCACAAGTTCGAGTCCCCAATGCTCCTGAATCTTTTGCTAGGTCAATTTTTCACGTAGAACCCAAAAATCTAGGTCACAACCCTCTAGAACTCCAAATTTCCAGGTTTTGCCGGGAAAACACCTCTAGAAGAAGCCCAAGTTGATGAGATTATCGACATTTTTAAAGATTGCGGCCCAAACTTCCGTCCATTCGCTTTTGGACATTTTCAGGGAAAACCCAAGGAGGAATTGGTCAGCTTTGAAAAAAAAAATTTATTTTAATTTTTTAATAATTCCAGAACCGTCTGAAAGAAGAAATGGTAATCCCAGCAGCCACCATGTTCTTCTCGGAGCTCAATAAAATCCTGAAAAAATCAAAATCCGGATTTTTGGTCGGTGACTCATTGACATGGGCTGATCTTCAAATTACTGACATGCTGACCTCTCTGAAGGGATTCGGAATCTTCAAGGATTCAGATGAACCTCTTCTGAACACATTCCATCAGAAGATTCTGGAGACACCGAAGTTGAAAAAGTATCTCGAGAACAGACCAGTTACTGTTATTTGAATTCATTCTACACTTGAATAAAGCTTTTTCATATAACGGGATTTCGGAGCGTCGTACTGGAAAAGTGGGCGGAGCTAGAGAAAAGTTGTCAACAGCAAAGTTGTTGGAAATTTGATAAGGAACATTTTTGTAATTGACAACTTTTTTGTATCTCCAGTGGTTCGCGAGATAAATTATCAAGAATAGATCAAACCTTTGAATTCCGAAGGCAGATTGGAATAAATTGCTTTTCCGCCCTGATAGTTTAGTGTTGGGAAAAGAGAAAGGTGAGTTAATGCAACAACAATGAAAACAACAAATGTTTCAATAGAGGTCTTCAACTTCCAATTCCTGATTTCCTCGAATATTTCTCAACGATTGCAACAACTTCCACCTCGATTCCAGTTCTTCCTCTTTCTTTTTTTCATTATCAGCTAATCGATTCAAAATTCGATTATGCTGTTTGATAGAGTCCAGAAGTATTTCATCGAGAAACATGATAGCGAATGGATTGATCCAGACACAGAAGTAAAGAACATCCTCGATGATCTGAACTGTTCCGTGTTTTTCGGTCGTACTGTAGATGTCAAATCCATGCTCTAAATCAATTGCGGGAAGCCAAATTCCGTCGACTGTTTGGTTTCTGGAAATCATGAGATAACATTTCCTTTTGATTTTCACTCACGAATACTTGCGATCTCTGCTCTTCGGATTCCATTTCTTTGTCTCGAGTCCTCTCAGCACATCTTCTATGTTCACGTTATTCTCCGACACTTGAAACTTCCAAACTATTGCTTTCTGATTAGTACCATTAACCCAATGATGCAGTAGAATATTGAAATCTCGAGAGTTGAAACAATTCGAATTGAAATTCACCCAACGAAAATCAATCTTCATAAGATCGAATCTAGTCATCCACGTAGAACTATGAGAATTCCACTTGCCAAGGTAGAACTCAAAATTAATTTTCCAGAAGTTACAAGTCTCCAGAATACGACGGTTTATCAGATTCCTATGCATCCTGGTATGAATCATCATGGAGCCATCGTCTCTGAAAAAAATAGAGAAATACCCTAGAATCAAGTTTTCTATGAAAAATGGCAAAGAACGTTGTAAATTGGTCATTGTTCTATTATTGGTGTCACGGGGTGAATCAACTGATGGTTCTAGGCAAGAAAATGCTTTTTTACGGCTTCTGGACATCGTTTTGCCACTTTTTATGATGCAAATAGGTGAGTTTACATGAATTCAGTCAATTCCGACGCGTTTTCATTATAGAAAGTGGTAAAACGATGTTTAAAAGCCGTATTTCAGCGAGGAACCATTTTCGTGGCGAGACCCACCTCATTTGAACGTTTTCCATTTCTCCGTGAACATATTCAATCTTGAACTTTTCTTTCGTATCGTATCGATTATTGTCATCAAAACTAATCGATAACTCTGATTTATCAATATCTGATTTCCAATCAATAACAGTAAACTCTTTCCAATCTCTCTTAAGAATTGCCTGTTTCCAGTTATCAGACAGCAATGATAATTTTATTCTGAATAAGAAGAGTTCAGTGATAAGTGATAATTGATGAAACTTACAGATCACAAGATCCCAGATGCTTTGAAACTTCAATGAAAGGGAGATAGGGAAGGTTTTCAAAGAAACGGGAAAGATGAGGTTGGAGAACAAAAGGCATCATACAGAACAAATGAATACAAGAATGGATGCGAAGACGTCATTGATTCTTGATGTCATCTACAGGAAAGCAATTACCAGAGGGAGTGTTACCACCACCTGCAGTCTCCCCTTATGGTTCAGGTATTCAGGCAAAGGAGATTGTCACCATCTTGGATTAATTTGAAACAATTACTTTCCGTCCATTCGCTTTTGGACATTTTCAGGGGAAACCAAAGGAGGAATTGGTGAAATTTGAAAGAAAAAAGTCAGATTTTTAATTTTTGAAAAAAATTCCAGAATCGTCTGAAAGAAGAAATGGTAATCCCAGCAGCCACAATGTTCTTCTCTGAGCTCAATAAAATTCTGAAAAAAACGAAATCCGGATTTTTGGTCGGTGACTAATTGACATGGGCGGATCTTCAAATCGCTGACATGTTGACTTCGCTGAAGGGATTCGGAATCTTTGTGCCTGCAGATGAACCTCTTCTGAATACGTTCCATCAGAAGATTCTGGAGACACCAAAGTTGAAAAAGTATCTAGAGAACCGACCGATTACTAAAATTTGATTTCATTCTACACTTGAATAAAGCTTTTTCATATAACGGGATTTCGGAGCGTCGTACTGGAAAAGTGGGCGGAGCTAGGGAAAAGTTGTCAACTGCAAAGTTGTTGGAAATTTGATAAGGAACAATTTTGTAGTTGACAACTTTTTTGTATCTCCAGTGGTTCGTGAGATATGGAGTGCAGGATTTCGGAGCATCGTACTAATTGTAAAAGTTTTCATTAAACCAGAATTTTTTTTTGAAAAATCAATTAATCAATAAATCAATAAGTTCATTTTATTCTCTATCAGCAGGAAAAGCACATATTTTCAGACAAAATTTGAAAATTAAAAAAAAAGTCCAATTATTCATCGCCTTCACTTCCATCATCACTCTCCTCATGAACTGTTGAGAGGTTTCTGTCGAATTTTTGCGTTTTTCGTTGAGTTGTAACTGTTTGGACTATTTTTTCTGAAAAAAAGAGAGCTAAATTGGATAGAATTCGAGGAAATAAAAAAAATTCAAAAAATTCAAAAAAAAAATTTTTTTTCAAAAAATTTTTTTTATTTTTAAAATTTTAAATTCCCGCCAAATTTCAATAGAATTTTAAAGCATTCGAAAGTTTTTTTTTCAAAAATTTGAAAATATTTTTAAAAAATTTCAAATCCCCGCCAAAACTCACCAATCGGCATACTATCCGCATATCCACTATAACTTTTCACTTGAACCAACTTTTTCGTCGTTATCGATTTTATTGATTTCTTATCAGAATTCTTATCAGAAGTATTCTTCGAATCATCATCATCAGCCCATTGAACTTTTCGGGTACGGGTCATTTTTCTGAAAATCTAAAAATCAAAAATTCAATCGATAATTTCGCAATATAGGTAGGCACCGCAAAGTGGAGGGGGCGTGGCCTGCGATTTTTTCTACCGCTTGCATATTCGAGCCTTTCAGGGCTCGTACCGGGG
>LR539146.1:187694-295334 GCA_900536315.3 Caenorhabditis becei
ACTGTCAAGTATACAAACAGATTCCAACAAGAATCAAACAAAAATATTCAGTTTGACGGAACTCATTGCGGTGCCTAAATATAGGAAATTTCAATTTCAAGCAAAATTGATCAAAAATGAGAGGAAAAAAATCAAAACAGCCCAAAATAACCCAATTTTATATCGGGAAAATTCACATTTGTGGGCGGAGCCTAATTTTTGGAAAAACAATGTCTGATTTTTGGAATACCACCCTCACCAGCCGAAATAGTTCCAGAATGACCTGGAAAAACAGATTAAAACTGACCAAAACCAGTCAAAATGAGCACAACAGAAACTACGACATTTCATCACCCTTCGTTTTTCAGGATTATGCTAATTTATGGAGATTTGTTCAAGAGAAAGGGGTGCTGATGGACATGACTTTTTGAATACACTTACTTACGCGTGTCATGGACATTTTTAGCACGCAAATGATCGAGTGATCTTTGCGAAAATAAAGAGAAACCATTGAAATTCACAGGAAGGGCGCTATCAGACCCAAAGGGGCGCTCATCAGACCCAAAGCGCCACTAGCAGCACCAATGCGCCCTGGCAGCACCAAAAGCGCCCTGGCAGCACCAAAGCGCCCCTGGCAGCACCAAAGCGTCCCCATCAGACCGAAAGGGTTCTGGCAGCACCAAAGCGCCCCTGGCAGCACCAAAGCGCCCCCAGCAGCACCAAAGCGCCCCTGGCAGCACCAAAGCGCCCTGGCAGCACCAAAGCGCCCCCAGCAGCACCAAAGCGCCCTGGCAGCACCAAAGCGCCCCTGGCAGCACCAAAGCGCCCTGGCAGCACCAAAGCGCGCTAGCAGCACCAAAGCGCCCTGGCAGCACCAAATGCGCCCCCGGCAGCACCAAAGTGCCCCTGGCAGCACCAAAGCGCCCCTATCAGACCCAAATTCGAAAAATGCATCAAAAATCACAGAAAAATCGCGAAAAATCAAGGGAATTCGGTTGCATCAGCACAACACCGAATGGAATGAAACTGGCCCGTAGACCCGGAAGAAATGTTTATATTTTCCCCCTTTTCCCCCTATTTTCACTTCGTTTCCCATCACAAACGGCACAATGAAAAAGGCGCAATGCGTGGGGAGAATGGGAAAAAGTTTTGAGCGTTTGAACTGTAAATATTTGAATATTTGTCTGGAAAACCAGGGGGTGATAGCACTTTTTGATGTTTGAAAATTTGGGAATTGATGTGTGATTTTCACTGGAATGATGGTGATTTATGAGGTACAGAATTAGGGAAAAAATATGGAAAATTAGTATATTACATGTCAAAATAAATGAAAATGTCTTAAAAATCGCCAAAAATAATAGAATTGAGTTGTTGGATGGTGACCTTCTTCTTCACCGCCGACGAATCGCCTTCCTGATGGACGAACTGAACATCGGCGAGTTTTCCGTTCTGAAGACGTTTCATGGCTCCAGCCGACAGGCGCTTCTTCTTTTTCTTGTCCAATTCGACGAGTTCTTTGATTCGATCAGCGTTGGTGAGCACTTTGGAGTTGGAGGTGGGAAGGGAATCGGCGGCGAGACGGACACGCATCAGGGTTATCTGAAAAATGATAATTTGATAAGGGAAGAGTTGAGTCAGACTGAAAATAGGCTAGAATAGATTGAAGGGGGCTTTCTCAGTCCAAAAGGGCGCCTATCAGACCGAAAAGCGCCCTGGCAGCACCAAAGCACCCCCATCAGACCCATATCGTCTTGGTGCTGCTGGAGCTCCATCATTCGCATTTCCTCACCTTATGAGCAATCAACTGCCTTGTCGCATTCGCCAAATACGGTCTCCTCGGCTCCTCCAACGGAAACATGGTCAGAATATCGATTGACGGTGTGAACAGCCAATTGACCTGATCCTTGACCATCGTCGGCGTGTAAGTCAAGCCGTAGTCGCACATGATGTTGACGGTTTGGTTGAAAGTGGAGAGTTCTCGTTGGTTGTACAGCGATTCGTTCATCTGAAAGGGTTGGGATTCAGAATCTCTTCAGAATTCAGAAGACATACCGGTTTGATGGGCGGCTGAACGATTCCGACAATCAGTGGCAGCAAATCCACGAGAAGCTCCTTCCGAGAAGCCGTTCTTCCTCCGTTTCCACAGATTCTGACGGCGTGGAGGGTCTCTTCTGATTCTCGGGTCTTCTGGAACATATTCTGTTCCAGTTGAGGGTAGGAGATGGAGATTCTGGAGTGAGTGGCGATTCGAAGGTGGAGGGAGACGAAGAACGAGAAGGTGTACTTCATGACGGACCAGTTTTGGAGGGAGTGGATCTGAAAATCGTTTTTTGAAAAATGAAAATTTGGGCATAACTTCCGTGAGCCATCTAGGCAATTCTAGGGTCTTCTGAATCTTCACAATCGGTGTCATTAAACGACCGCAACGATTCAGAAGACCTCCAGAATCCTAGGTGAAACTTTATACTAGACATTTTCCATCTTCTAGGATTCTGGGGTCTTCTGAATCTTCACAATCGTTGTCACTGCAAAGATTCAGAAGACCTCCAGAATCCTAGGTGAAACCGGCAACTCACAATCTTCTGAATATCATCATAGAAGATGAACCATTCCGACGCCTTCCGAATCACTCCGATCGGTAGGGCCACCAGATAATTGGCGTGTAGACCCGACACAAATCGATCTTCTCCTCCGTGTTCCGCAGAGATCCGTTCGATGGCGTGGACTCGATCTCTAACCGGTTTCAGGGATCCTTTGTGGTCCGAGTGCTTGGAAAGTTCCAGAATTGAGGACCAGTGCTCGAAGATTGACGCAGCACCGCTTTTCTCTTTTTCAATGACCTAAATATTCAGAATACACCTCTCAGGACCCCATAGGGACCCTAACCTCATGGATCAGCTTCATTCCAATCGCCCGATTCGTCTTTTTCGCCGCTACCGCAACCCATTGAAGCGTATTGATCGAATGGCGCATATCATTGGCGCAAAGCTCACAAAGCTTTCTCAGCGTGCTCAAATCAGCTCGAAGGCCTTCAGAATCGCAAATTTGCTCCAGACGCTTCGCCAGAACGTCCTGTTTGGTGGCGCCCAGCTGAACACACCACGCAACGCCTCGAAGGTCACGTAGAGCCGGCGTGAACCTGAAAACCTCAAGTTAGCCTCACGTGACCCTAAAGATAAGATCTTTTGGTATAAAAGGGGATGATTATCGCTGATAAGCATTAGTTTCCACCAAGAAGCGCCGAATCGAAGAGATATGGGAACCGCCGAGAAAACGATCGAAGTCCAAATCGACATGGAGGAGGGCGAACCGTTGGGAGCGACGCCAAACGACAAGTTGGTCATTACCAAGATTCAGAGCGGAACGATTGCCGAGGGAAAGTTGAGGGTGAGCGCGAAATTTGAAATTTTGAAAAAAAAAGTCATTTTCAAAAAATTTTCAAATTCCAGGTCGGTGACCAAGTGAAAAAGGTCAACGATCAGACCCTGAAGGACAGCAACGACTTCTTCCGTGCTCTGCGTTTCGCCGCTCCAAGTGCTCGGATTCTGGTGGTCCGTGACGAGAAAAAGGCCGAAGAGCTCGAGGCCCGAGTCCATATCCCGGAGGAGCGCGCCAAACTGATTCAGCGTCGCGACGGCTACAACTACGAGATGGCCCAGTTGGTGTGGGTCCAGAACGGCCCGAAACTCGGACTGGGAATCAAGCATTTCCAGGTAACCTTATCATAGGGGTCCCATTATCAGCCACTTCAGAATCGCGTTCTGGTGTCGCGTGTGGATCCGGGCTCGCTGGCCGCCAACTGTCTCGTCGTCGGCGATCATCTGTGCGACGTGGACGGGATTCCGGTGACTGATAAGGACGTGGCACGTGATTTGCTCGTCAAGAACCTTCAGGAGAAGGGGAAGGTGTCGTTTGTGGTCGAGAGACCCGATTCGATTGAGGCGAAGCAGTGGGCGAAGAACGCGTTGGCCACTAATGTGGGTTTGGCGGGAAAATGCGGGGAAATTGGAAATTTGCGCTTTTTTTTTGAAAATTGGGATTTAGAATCGATTTTTACACCAAAAAATGAGATCAAAATCATTTTTGAAAAACAATTTTTTTTTGAAAAAAAAAATGAAAATTTGGGCATAACTTCCGTGAGCCAGCTAGGCAATTCTGGGGCCTTCTGAATCTTCACAGTCGGTGTCATTATTCAGAATCTCTTGAATGACAACGACTGCAAAGATTCAGAAGACCTCCAGAATCCCAGGTGAAACTTTATACTGGAAAAGGTGGAAAAAGCCCTCCAATCTTCTAGCTGCTCCAACCGCCATCGGTCCAGATGAACGACGACGTGCGTACCATTGCATCGGCCTACCGTCAAGCCCTGAAAGGCCTGAAGCCTCCTGCGAAGAGCGCCATGACGACTGCCGGAGCCCAGACCGGAAAACGTGTTCAAATCGTCGAGAAGTCGACCCACCACGAGATTGGACACGATCACGAGGGCAAAGCCCTTCGCAAAGTCAAGTAGGCCCCCCATGGGCCCGAAATGACCTAGATCATCGACACGCCGAAGCCAAAGTACGAAGTCAACCCGTTCAATAATGAATAAATGCTTTTGATTTGATACTTGTCCCCCTAAACTCACAAATTATTGCAAATTCCAATAATGGGTCTTCTAACAGCCTTTTTGCCAGTCGCCTGAAGGCATCTGATGAGATGTCTGATAGTTTCCACCGGTGTTCCGTCAATCTCATCCAGAATCAGACAAGCTGGCCTCTGATCTGCGTCCAGCGTCCTCGACGTCTTCACAGCTCCCTCCAGAACCTTATTCAGGTCCCCGACAGTCCGTGCGTCAGAAGCGTTCACATCAATAGTCGAATATCCGGCCTGACGTGCCACAATCCGTGCCAAAGTGGATTTTCCGAGTCCTGCGGGTCCGGAAATGAGAAGCATCCGCGAGACGGGTCTTCGGATCTTCGCAGTGTCCATCTGAAGCACGTCACGCTCTTTTTCGTTGAGACTCGTCAGGAGATCGTCGACTTTTCGGCGGAACACGCATTCGTCCCACATTTTGAGCCACGTGAGAATGTTGCGATTGACGGACTGCAAAGGAGTGGTTGATAAGGTGGCTGATAAGGTTATAGGGGTCCCAATGAAAAAAAAAATGAAAATTTGGGCATAACTTCCGTGAGCCATCTAGGCAATTCTAGGGTCTTCTGAATCATCACAGTCGATGTCATGATCCATGACAAAGACTGCGAAGATTCAGAAGACCTCCAGAATCCTAGGTGAAACGTTATACTTCTGATTTGAGCCCACAGCTTTTTTTGCGTCTACTGAATCTTCAAATTCATGATTTGAAGATTTATAAGTCTTCATGACAGTGATGTGGAAGATTCAGAAGCTTGAATCCCTTCCCCCAACGTACCCCATCAGACAGCAAATCCGCAAAATTCTTGGCTTCATACTTGCTGACCCACAGCGCCGATGACTCCTTTTTCACAGATTCTGAATCTTCTAAATCTCCAAAAAGTGAATCATAGTCTTCAATTGGCATCGTATCATCCGCAGATCCATCCATAATCCGTGCAAACTCTGCTTCCTGTTCCCTAACCCTTGCCGCCTCTTTCTCCTTTCCAATTCTCTCGGCTTCTTGACAAATCGACTGAAAAGCACGATATCCGACTCGAGAATTCGTCGATTGTTGGGTGATCGCTTCGATTAGGGGCGTGTCCGTTGGTTTTTCCGCGCGGAACGTCCGGATGTAGAAGCGTTGACCGTTGATGACGTCACTGAGACCGAGCCATGGGGAACCGTCTGATGGCGGGTTGCGCAGGATTTCCTGGAAATCAAAAATTTGAAAATTTGATGCTTTCATTGATTTTGAAAGTAAAAATCAATAAAAATTGGGAAAAAAATTTCCAAAAAAAAAAATTTTTTTTTGAAAATTTAAATTTTGAAATTCAGATTTTTAATCAATTTTTACAGCAAAGACTGAGCTTAAAATCTTTTTTTAGTCCTGAAAATCTTTTTAAAAAATTTCCAAAAAAAAAATTTTTTTTTTTGAAAAATTGCAAAAAATTTTTTTCTGAAATTTGAAATTTTAAAATTCAGCATTTTTATTGATTTTTACAGCAAAAAAATGAGCTTAAAATCTTTTTTTTTAACTTTCAAAAAAATTTTCAAAAAAAAAAAATGAAAATTTGGGCATGACTTCCGTGAGCCATCTAGGCAATTCCAGGGTCTTCTGAATCCTCCTAGTTGGTGTCATGATTCATGACACCGACTACAAAGATTCAGAAGACCTCCAGAATCCTAGGTGAATCTTTATACTTCTCAACACCCATTTCCCCACACCTTGCGCCGTCTAAATCTCCTCTCCATCTCCTCCTCGCACAACTTATGAATCGTCGGTTCTCCAGAATCCTCAACATCTTCAGAATCCGTCGAGTTCTTCTCAACGGGCGCTTCGTTGATTTTCTGTTCCAGATTCTCCAGTGCCCGTCGTTTCGCCGCGTTCATTCGGTTTTTCTCGCCAAGTTCACTGCTAACAGGGTCCATTCTCATGTGCCAGTCTGAAAGGTTTCGGTTCACGTCTTCTGAATCCCTGAATCCCTACCCATCGGATGAGAACGTCTTCCGTACTTGTCGTACACGTCTTCAATGTCTTCTAGACGTCGTTTCCGGGACCCTAAACCTTTCTGATTCTGAAGGACACTCTTCTGAATCCGATTACCGTATCCGACGTCTTCGAGAGCACTTCTGGCGTCCAGATTCTCTGCGTCTCCACTGGAAACAATGGCTAGAGGCTCTCCGTCGTCGTCTCTGGAAATTTCAAGGATTCAGAATCCCCTTCAGAATCCTTCAGAATCCCTTACGGATACTGAAGACCCGCTCCGTCGTCGTCATCGAATCCCGTCGACACAACATTGTAGTCGTCATCCATTTCTGATGAGATTCTAGTCAGAAGGCAAGATCAGAAGACGTCAGACAAGTACGGAACACTGTTACACAACACGCTAAACTCAAAAACAACACAGACGATGATTAGATACAAAAAAGGAGAATTTATTTCAATTCCAAAGTGCCAAAAAGGTTGGTGAAGTCATCAGAAGAGCTCGCTCCGGAAGAGGAGGCCTTTGGGAACACCGAAATGGAAGGAAAAGAGAGATATAGGGTGGAGGCGGGTAAATGAGATTGGGGAGAGGGGAAGAGAAAGTGGTAATATATTAAAACAACATTCAAATACAACTTGGATATTCGGTGGTGGTGAGGGTCTGGAGAGTTGATTTTCTGGAAATCAACCGCCAGAATCACCGAAAACCGGGGAGACAAGGAGAGAAAGGGGTGTTGGGGTGGTGGATGGGATGGGGATGTTGAGAGATCTACTAAAACACTCTACACGCCATAGAATTCAAATACCGTAGTCTTCTTACTTAAATTATTATTGGAAATCGGAGAGGGGCGAAAAAGAGAGAGAGAGAGAAGGAAAAAATAAATAAAAAGGAGATGAAAAGAAGGTACAGAATGCTATGGATGTGTAATTCTTACAGGAAGTGGACACAGAGAGAGAGAGAGAGCGGTTATTCTTGGGATTTAGGGGCGCAAAAAAGGAGCAAAAGTCAAAGTACAAAGAAGGAATTTGATTGGGGGAAGAAGGGGATCTAGTGTCCGTTGTTCATGCTGTTGTTCTGGAATCCTCCACGCTGCATTCCACGTGGTGCTCCTCCGGTTGCTCCACCGCGACGGAAGTATCCTCCACGGTTGCCGAATCCGCCACCACCGCCGCCGCCACCTCCACGTCCTCCACGGAATGCGCCGCCTGGTGGCTGATCGCGTTGCTCGCTGATCTGAGCGAGTCCGTCGAATCCGAAGGCGTCGAGCTTCAGCGGAAGCTTCCAGACTCCAGCCTCATCGCGAGTGGCTCCGTTGAAGATGGCCTGGACGCCCTGCTTGGTGCGCATCGTGATGAAGGCGAACGCGTGCTTCGAAGTGTCGTTGGGGCTGTCGAGCACCTTGCGTGGCATACGCACCTCTTCGACCTCTCCGTACTTGTAGAACACCTGCTTGATCTCGGTTTCCGCCTGGGCGGTGTTGCTCGGCACAATCTCACGGGTGATTCCTCCGAGGTAGATCTTACGCTCCAGAAGACTCGCGGCGTCCTCTCCGCCCTGCTGCTGCTGCTGCGGATCGGCGGCCGGTTGGTGCAGTTGAGCCTGATGCTGGATAATGGCGGCATGTTGCTCGCGAACTCTCTGCGCCTGCTGGTAGATGGCGTGTTGTTGAGCGGCCTGTTGCTGAGCTGCTTGTTGGTGGAGAATAGCAGCGGCCTGCATCTGATGCTGGTGGAGTTGCTGCTGATGGACTTCTGAAAATAGAAAAATTAAAAAATGAAATCCGAATAATCCGCCACTAACGGTTAAAGTTCGGCTGTGGTGGCTGTTGGTTGCCTCCTCTGACCAGGTTGGCCCAGGTCTTTGGCTTCGGCGCCTCATGGATCTGAACCGGAACTTGAGCTGGCTCTGGGATCGGAGCAGGAGCCGGAGCCTGTTGGTGCTGCTGCTGTGGCTGGTGTTGCTGCTGTTGGTGCTGCTTCGGCGCCTTGTTCTCCTTCTCGGCAGACTTTGGAGTCTCCTGCTTCGCCGGGCGCGGCTCCTCGGCCTTCTTCGGTGTCTGCTGAGGCTTCTGCGGGGTCTGCTGCTTGACCGGCTCGGGGGTCGGCTCCGGAGCCTTCGCCGCCGGCTTCGTCACCTTTCCGTTGACGCCGTTCGAGTGTCCGTTGACAGCGATCGTCGCCGCCGGCTTGTCAGCGTCAGGCTTGTTCTCGAAGAAGCTGTCGATGTACTGGAAATTGTCGATCTCGATGTAGTACTTCTTCTGGCCTTGTTGCCCGAGCACGAAGGTTTGGACGAATGGCCGGAGATTGACGGTTCCGATGACATGGACGAGGACTCCTTGCTTGTGGAAAGTTGGAAGACCCTGAAGAATAATCAATTTATATGTAAAAATAGTTGGAAAATAAATAAATAAATAAATAAATAAAATAAATTCAAAACTCACTCTGATCGAATGGATCTTGAAGTGGGTGCTTTCCGGAAGAAGGTCGTATTGCTTCGCAATTTCCTGAACACAAAAATTCAATTCAAATCCGCCAAAAAATCGATTTTAATCAACATACCCCAGAACCAGTCACAACTTTATCGTCAAGCTGGAAAATCGACTCATGTCCGTAGAACCTCGTGATCGCTCCGCGATTCTCCGACACCGTGATGTAAAACTGGTGGCAGAAGGCTCCTCCGACCTCTGAAAAGCGACGAAAATCAATAATCCGCGCGGAAAAGTGCATGATGACTCACGTTCGGCGTCCTCATGGGTAATTGGCTCAGAGCTGGCCGAGTTGTTCGGGTTACCGTTCAGCGGTTCCATTTTATGCTGGGAAACAGTCGAGGTTATCTGCATTTAAGAATTACCTGCAAAAAAAGCCAATTTAATTGGAAAAACAAGGGGTTTTGCGAGAAAATGCGGTAAAAATCGGTGCGCGACTAGTGGATGATGAAATTCTTGGCGTTTTCGAGCGAAAACGACTGAAATATGTCAATTAAAACCGGCGGAACGCGTAGAAAACACGAAAACGCACAAAAAATCGATAGAATCCGCAGAAAAATCGAGAAGACCGTCAAGGTGAGCACGCGCGAAATTCGAAAGAGGCGTTTTTCTGGCAGCGAGCCAGTTTGATTCGCAGGCAGCGTCGTTTGAATGCGGCGGCGGGTCTCGCCGCGAAAACCTCGCAGCGCGGCAATTTGAATTGGAGGCCGTCTGCGCACTCCGCGTTTCGCACACTCTCTCGCCGTTGCCAACGCGATTCCAGCGAATTTCTTGCCAGCTCGACGATTTTCTTGCAGTTTTCGCGCATTTTCTCTATTTTTCCCATCAAATTATCACTTTTCTCGATTTTCAGAGGGTAAACCGGTAAAAATGAAGCTTCTTCTTGCACTTTTCGCCCTCATCGTCTCCATCGACGCTTCTGCGGTAAGATTTTTGAAAATTCAGACGTTCCAAGCGAAAAAGTCAATTTTTCATTTTTCCAGAAGCTTCTCGTCGTGAAAACTATGCTCTCCACGTACCCGGCAGCTCGTCAGGAGAACGTTGTGGAGTATGAGATCATAAACAAGGGAGATTCGTCGGCGATCAACGTAAGTCATTCAAAACTGAGATTTCTCAAAATTTCTCTATTTTAGGTCCAACTCGATGACCGAAACTCGTTCCCAACGGACAAATTCGACATTCGCAAGGGCTCGGTGCTCGCCAAGTTCGCCGTCATCCCCGCCAACACCACTGTCCAGCATCACGTCGTCATTGTGCCGCTCGAGCCGCAAGAGCTCATTGATAAGGATGTCATCGTTGATTACACTGATGAGGAAACTGGAAAGACGGCTCGCTTGACGTTCCTTTCCGCTGTTCCGAAGACACACAGTGAGTTCCCAAGTGAAAACTCCTTTTAAATCCAACTTTTCAGACTATTTCTACTCCGAGAAGGTTCTGAGCAAGGTCATCGGCATCAACATCATGCACTTCTTCGGATTCGGCGCCATCGTCCTCCCACTGACCGTTCTGTCGGCTTTCTTCTACTGGAACTCGGCGAAACGCTACCAATCTTCATCGCCACGCCGTCGTCATCATTGAATTCGTCGAAAACTTCCATTTTCCCATCCTAGTTCTAGTTTTAATATTTTCTCCGCTGATCTCCTTCTCCCCTTCCCCACCGCTACGTCAATAATTTCCCAATGGGTCTTATTTTGTGAGCTTTAGTATTTATTAGTTATATTGCATTCGTTCAAAAATATAAAAATGTATAGTATATTTTGGCTTGCGTCAGAGGCATGTAAATTCTGGACGTCGTCCAATTTTGCATAATCCGCTCGCCTTTCACCGATTCCGAAGCGACTGTTTGGCAGTCGATTCTCTCGTTTCGGAGCGGACGACGACGGCTACGAGATGGGCATGAAGAAGGACCTTCTTCTCGTGCTCACCATCGAGTCGGTGGTCCTCGGAGTCGTTTTGGGATTCGTCATTCGTCCGTTCAATCCCACGTGAGTTTTTCTTACATTTTTCAGCGTGAACTGATAAAAATTTGAAAATCTGACTCAAAAATTCGGTTGATGGCCTAAAAATGTGTCCCAGGGGCTCTATCAGACCCAAAAAGCGCCCCTGGCAGCACCAAAAGTGCCCTGGCAGCACCAAAAGCGCCCCGGCAGCACCAAAGCGCCCCTGGCAGCACCAAAGCGCCCCCAGCAGCACCAAAAGCGCCCCTGGCAGCACCAAAAGCGCCCCTGGCAGCACCAAAAGCGCCCCTGGCAGCACCAAAAGCGCCCCTGGCAGCACCAAAGCGCCCCTGGCAGCACCAAAGCGCCCCCAGCAGCACCAAAGCGCCCCTGGCAGCACAAAAAGCGCCCTGGCAGTACCAAAAGCGCCCTGGCAGCACCAAAGCGCCCCCAGCAGCACCAAAGCGCCCCTGGCAGCACCAAAAGCGCCCCTGGCAGCACCAAACGCCCCCATCAGACCCAAATTCTTCCAGCAATGACACAATCAGTCTTATCGGCTTCCCTGGCGAGATCTTCATGCAAATCGTCGAAATGATGATTCTTCCCCTTATCATGTCTTCTGTGATATCCGGTACACCAATCTCCTTATCACCCTTATCAGCCTTATCAGTTCAGCATTAGCTCAAGTGCGTGCACGAGATGCTCGTCGGATCGGAATCGTTACCATCATCTACTACATGACGACAACGTTCCTGTCGACTTTTGTAAGAATAGTCAGAAGACGTCGGGCCTTCTGAATCCTTTTTTCAGACAGGAATCATTCTGGTGTCTTCAATTCATCCGGGAGATCCAGAACTTATTCATGAACTCGGTGAGGGAACCCTCGAGAACACGGCTTTATCCACCCTAGACACCTTTTTGGATCAGATCAGGTGAGTGGCCGTCTCGTGTACTCCCACGCTGTAACTACACCGGAATTCTTGATTTTCATTGGATTTTCTTGTTTTTTCCAGAAATATGTTCCCGGAAAACATAATCCAAGCCACTTTCCAACAAGTACAAACTGAATACATGCCCATTAAGCCGTCAAGAGTCCGAAATGCAACTGGCAATTTTACGGAAGTTCTTCACAAACAGACACTCACCTACACTAATGAGATGAATGTTTTGGGTATGGAAATTAGGAAAAATAAAGAAATTGGGAAAAGGATTTTTATTTGCAGGACTGATTGTTTTCTGCAGCGGATTCGGTATTATTTTGAGCATTTTGGGTGATCAGGCCAGGTTGATGATTAACTTTTTTATTGTATTGGATGCGATTATTATGCGATGGATCAGTGCGTTGATGTGGTGAGTAAAGACGGGAAATTGCGGTCTTTGAATGTACAGTAACCCAAAATTCACTAAAACTCAGAATTTAGAAGCAGAATTGCCTAAAGGGGGCTCTCATCAGACCCAAAACATGTTTTAGCGCCCCTGGCAGCACCAAAAGTGCCCTGGCAGCACCAAAAGCGCCCTTGGCAGCACCAAAAGCGCCCCTGGCAGCACCAAAGCGCCCCTGGCAGCACCAAAGCGCCCTTAGCAGCACCAAAAGCGCCCTTAGCAGCACCAAAAGCGCCCCGGCAGCACCAAAGCGCCCTGGCAGCACCAAATGCGCCCCAGCAGCACCAAAGCGCCCCTGGCAGCACTAAAGCGCCCCCAGCAGCACCAAAGCGCCCTGGCAGCACCAAAGCGCCCTAGCAGCACCAAAACGCCCCTGGCAGCACCAAAGCGCCCCCAGCAGCACCAAAAAGCGCCCCCAGCAGCACCAAAGCGCCCCCAGCAGCACCAAAAAGCGCCCTAGCAGCACCAAAGCGCCCCCATCAGACCCAACCCCCTTATTTCCAGGTGCTACCCGATCGGAATCCTCTCGCTCGTCTGCAAGAACATCATCGACATCGACAACCTCACCGAAACCGCCCAAGCCCTTGCCATGTACGTCGTCACCGTAATCTGCGGTCTCATGATCCACTCCCTCCTAACCCTTCCACTTCTCTACTTCCTCGTCACCAAAAAATCGCCATTTGCATTCATGACCGGAATGCTTCAAGCCCTCGCAACAGCCTTCGGAACGGCTTCTTCCGGTGCCACGTTGCCAGTGACATTCAGGGCGTTGGAGGAGAATCTGAAGATTGACCGGAGGGTCACTCGATTCGTTTTACCCCTCGGAGCCACAATTACAATGGATGGAACTGCTCTTTATGAAGCTGTCGCTGTCATTTTCATTGCACAACTCCACAACATTAAATTGAGTTTAATGGATCTAGTGACCATTTCCATTACGACTACTGTAGCGTCCATTGGCTCTGGAAGTGTGCCAGCGGGTCTCGACACGATTGTTATTGTCCTGACTACAGTAGGCCTTCCCGCCAAGGACTTGAGTCTACTGCTTACTGTAGATTGGTTACTGTAAGTTCTCAAGACTTTGCAAGCGCGCCCCAATGCTAACTATTCCAGGGATCGCATCCGAACCTCTGTAAACGTGTTGGGAGACAGTTTCGGCGCCGGAATCATCCATCATCTCACCCGTTCTTCACTTCTAGAAGCTGATACAGATGAGCTGATAAGACAGATCCGTGAGGACATTGATATTCTGAACAACCCGCATCAGGACACACTTCCCATTTCGCATCACAGTGTGCAGTCGACGATTCAGAAGAAGTCGTCAATGCAGATGCCCGCTCCGGCTCCGCACATCTACTCCAAGTCGGCCAGGGCTTCGTTTGCTCCGATCCCGAATGAAGAGGAGCGGAAGGCGTTGCTGAGCGAGTCGATGGCGGTTAATAAGTCGGAAACTCATATTGTTTGAATCATTTTCTTTTTTTTTTTCTTTTTTTCTTTTTCCCCCAAAAATTCCATACAAATTCACCGTAGTCTCCTGAGTCAGGTATATTGGATTACGGTTTGTATATGCTTCCCACCCATTTTTTTTCACAATTTTTGACAAAAATTGTATAAACAAAAAAAACAATAAAGTTTTAGTCATCTTGACATTTGACGAGACGCTCCAGAAGTGCCGCTTTGACGTCGTCGTTGAGATCGTCGTAGAATTCAGAAGACTTGAGTGGGAACATGTCTTCAAGGCAGTGGAACGATTTGAGGCACTTGTCCTGGAAAAAAGGAGATTTTAATTTTATTTAGGTCTGATAGGGCGCTTTTAGGCTTGATGGCGCCCCATCAGACCCAGTGGGGCTCCCAGCAGCACCAAGGCGATGGGTCTGATGGGGGCGCTTTGGTGCTGCCGAGGCTCTTTGGTGCTGCCAGGGCGCTTTCGTGCTGCTGGGGCGCATTTGGTGCTGCCGGGGCGCTTTGGTGCTGCTGGGGGCGCTTTCGGTGCTGCTGGGGGCGCTTCCGGGTCTGATGGGGGCGGATTTCGCATTTTTTCGCTGAAAACTCTCACCATAAGCTCTCCAAGACTGTACTGCTGTGCCAGAATCAACTTCTTTGCCATCGGCACCTCCTTACTGCTCATCAGAAACTTCTCGCATCTCGCGGCGACCTCTTCCGTCTGAAATCGATCCGCCATCTTCAGAAGACTCTCCACTGTCGATTCCGCGATATCCGTCTGCGTCGGATGAATAATATTCAGAAAATCGCAGAATTCCGAGTGCTTCACGTCGGGCAGCTTCACGATTTCCAGTTGATTTTCAGCGAAATTTCCGAAAAACAAGTTTTCGAAAAATTTCGAGTGCATCGCGAGAAGTTGCTTGTTAATGTGCACTTTTTGACCTTCAATCGACAGAATTCCATTGAATAAAACGGGCTGTTCCAGCGAATAATCGATAATCTTGCGTTTCCGAACCCCAGAAACTCGGGACAAGTGAACCTTGACGTCCAGATGCATTTTCTTGGCTTCAGGGAATCCCGGCCAGACATCCGTGTGGAATATCATTTCCATTCGATTATCCAGGTAATCCAATGATTTCGAATCGCAAATCTGCTCAACTTGAAGTCTTTCCATGGACGGACCAGAGATTCGGCATGTCAAAGTGATGTTTGCCATGCATTTCCACAAAGTACTCGCTGATTTCTCGTTGCAAACGTACTGGACGGTGTAGTTGTCGTTATTGCCACGTGTCACAGTCATTTTCCTGAAAAATTTGAAAATTTGGCTTGTTTTTGTTAAAATTCAACAAAAACTGCATTTTCTGGATTGTTTTTCAGCATTTTTCAGCGTTTTTTGCTGATTTTTACGTATTTCTACCGAAAGAAAGCTTTTTCACCAAAAAAAAAACCAAAAAAACCAAAAACTCACCACGGAAAAGTCTGAATCACAACTGTCTCGCACTCCATCTTGTCTCCTGGCTTGATATTCTTGACATCTTCAATATCCAGATTCAGAATTCCTTCGTTGACTTCTCGACCGAAATCTCCGTCCATTTTGCGTCGAAAAATGGGGGAAAAGCATTGAAAAACGAGTGAAAAATCGTGGAAAAAGCGTGGAAAAGCTAGGGGTACGGTAGCGGTTTCGTGGCGAGACCCGAGAGAGGATCGTGGGATATGCGCCTTTAAATTTGCGCGTTTTTTGTGCAAATTTGTGAATATCTCGAGAACCAGAAGAGATAGAGAGTTGCTTCCAACTGAAAAGTTGTTCAGAATTGAATTTTACACATTTTTAAAACAGAATATTGAATGAAAAAATGCTTTATTCTGCTCAAACAGCTCGCTGTCAAATTTAGCGGCGTCGGGTTCCGTCCTCGAAGAAGACTCCTCCGTCGATGGCGCAGTACTTGGGGCAGATTCCCTTCTCTCCCTCGCCTCCAGGCTTTCCGGCGGTTCCGGGTCCTCCGGGGTTTCCGTCGGCTCCCGGGGCTCCAGCAGGTCCAGGTGGTCCCTTTGGTCCAGCAGGTCCTGGTCCTCCGGTTCCAGGGGCTCCGTCGTTTCCGGCGGGTCCTGCGGGTCCTGGTCCTCCGGCTGGTCCCGGTTCTCCGGGTCCTCCTTCCTCCGATGCTCCGGCTTCTCCAGGTGCTCCTGGGTTTCCGGGAGCTCCGTCGTTTCCAGCGGGTCCGGCTGGTCCCGGTGGTCCAGCTGGTCCTGGGCTGGATGGTCCAGCTGGAGATCCTGGTGGTCCATCTGGTCCAGGCTCTCCTGGAGCTCCGGCTGGTCCGGCTGGTCCTGGTGGTCCTCCGGGACATGGCTGGCATGGTGGCATTGTGACTGGCTCACATGGCGCTGAAGCTCCTTTTCCTGGGTTTCCTGGGGCTCCTGGAGCTCCTGGCTTTCCTGGACGTCCTGGCTTTCCGGGGGATCCTCCTGGTCCTGGTGGTCCTGGGTTGCAGCAGCCGTCGCAGCCTCCACCGCCTCCACCGCCTCCTCCTCCGCCTCCTCCAGAGTATCCTGCAAGAAAAGTGATTGTAACTCGGGACTGATAAAAGATATCAAAAAGTGATCAACTAGAAAAATGTTTTTGAGGTTAAAAGCTACAAATTTGTCAACTAGGTCAACTTCCTAGGAATTGATTGAAATAAAGAAAATTGAGTTTGAAAAAACATTTTCTTCAAAAATCCATTTTTTCATTTTTTCAAAGGTTCAAAAAAATTATCAGCTTTAGTGATCAACTAATAAAATGTTTTTGAGATTAAAATCTACAATTTTGTCAATTATGTCAACTTTCTAGAAATTGATTGAAATGGAGAAAAATGAGTTTGAAAAAAAAAACTGCTAAAAAAAACTTCTAATTTTTGAAAATCCATTTTTTCAATTGTTCAAAAAATTTATCAGTCTTAGTGATTAACTAAAAAAGTGTTTTTGAAATCAAAACCTACAAATTTGTCAACTAGGTCAACTTTCTAGAAATTGATTGAAGGGGAGAAAATTGAGTTTGAAAAAAAAACTGCTAAAAAATTTTCAATTTTTTTGAAATCCATTTTTTCAGATCTTCAGAAAGGTTATCAGTTTTAGTGATTAACTGATAAAATGTAGTTTTTAATAAGATCTATCGATTAGTCCAACAACCAGCTAAAAATCTCAATTCCCCGCCAAGTTACACCAAGTCAAAGTCACCAACCTCCACCTCCACCACCTCCAGTCGAGTAAGCCTGTCTTGCGATTCTGGTGTTGTTTCCAGGGGCATCCTTGATCAAATGCACTTCGCTCCAGATGTCCTTAGCGGAGACTTTGCAGAAGTTGACGTCAGTGTGAATCTGTTTCTTCACATTGTTGACGTAGTTGTAGACCATCGGAAGGGTGATGAAGATCGAGACGACGGCGACGACGGAGAACGTGACGGCCGAGTAGGCCACGAATTTGTAGGCTTTGATGCGAGCGTCGATGTCCATGGCTGAAGTGGGACACTGATGGGCCACGGGAGACCCATGGCTTTTATATCCTTGGAGAAGAACTTGTTCTGATACCAGTTCTGGTCTTATCACATTAGGCTCCGCCCACTTTCTGCGATACACTTGATATACTGGTTTATTGGTTGGTTAGCTGGTTAGTTACATGGAAATAAGACAAACTAAGACAAAGTAAGAGAAGTCAGTAACAATGTGGTTCCTCCTTGTGTCGGACGCCAATTTCCATGTTTGGAGTGCCCAGGTCGAACCATTTTGACACCTGGAAAACACAATTAAAGGGGCATTCAGGACAATTATATACTTACGCGATTTCCCTTATTTATATAATTATCGGGGATGGTGAAAGTGATCTTGCGACGGCATTCCAGAGATGTCGAACGGCAGTTGTGGTAGATTCGGATTTGGGGATCGAGAGCGGTTATGGAGACGCCGAGGCCGGAGAGGGAGAAGGTTCCGTCGGGGGAAACGGTCACTTCGGCCAGGAGATCATCGGGATCGACTGGAAATGATGGAAGGTGGAAGGGGTTTAGCAGACCGAAAGGGGCTCCCAGCAGCACCAAAGCGATGGGTCTGATGGGGGCGCTTTGGTGCTGCCAGGAGCGCTTTGGTGCTGCCAGGAGCGCTTTGGTGCTGCCAGGAGCGCTTTGGTGCTGCTGGGGGCGCTTTGGTGCTGCCAGGAGCGCTTTGGTGCTGCTGGGGGCGCTTTGATGCTGCCAGGAGCGCTTTGGTGCTGCTGGGGGCGCTTTGGTGCTGCCAGGGGCGCTTTGGTGCTGCTGGGGGCGCTTTGGTGCTGCTGGGGGCGCTTTTTGGTGCAGCCAGGGGCGCTTTTGGTGCTGCCGGAAGCGCTTTCTGGTGCTGCTGGGGCGCTTTGGTGCTGCCAGGGCGCTTTGGTGCTGCCAGGGGCGCTTTCGGACTGATGGGGGCGCTTTTGGTGCTGCCAGGGGCGCTTTCGGACTGATGGGGGCGCTTTGGTGCTGCTAGGGGCGCTTTAGTGCTGCCAGGGGCGCTTTGGTGCTGCCAGGGGCGCTTTGGTGCTGCTGGGGGCGCTTTGGTGCTGCCAGGGCGCTTTCGGACTGATGGGGGCGCTTTTGGTGCTGCCAGGGGCGCTTTCGGACTGATGGGGGCGCTTTGGTGCTGCTAGGGGCGCTTTAGTGCTGCCAGGGGCGCTTTGGTGCTGCCAGGGGCGCTTTGGTGCTGCTGGGGGCGCTTTGGTGCTGCCAGGGCGCTTTCGGACTGATGGGGGCGCTTTTGGTGCTGCCAGGGGCGCTTTGGTGCTGCTAGGGCGCTTTGGTGCTGCCAGGGGCGCTTTGGTGCTGCCATGGGCACTTTTTGGTGCTGCTGGGGCGCTTTGGTGCTGCCAGGGCTCTTTTGGTGCTGCCAGGGCGCATCTCGGTCTGATGAGGGCGCATTCAAGATTTTAGGTATGATAGCGTCCCTTTCATTGCATTTTAGCCCTGAAAACCCAATTTTTCAAATTTCCCGCCACTCACAAAAGTCGTTATCCCACAACTTGACGGTCGCATTCCTCACCGGCACCCCTCCACACATCAACTTTCCGCGTACTCCAATCGATTGTTTTCTTCCGATATTTCGGACTTTATCAATGAATCTTTTCGGCTTATCAGTGACAATTTCATAAATTTCATCGATTTCAAGTTCAGATGAGTTGGAATTGGCGGAAAATTCGAGGAAAAAGAGGGAAAATAGGAAGAAAAAGAGGAATTTCATGGTTTTCTTCGGGGGAAATGAGTGAAATGAAAAGGGGTTGGGTTAAGAAGTTAGCTATTCGAAGTAAGCCCTAGTCGTATGACTTTTAAGTCTGGAAAAGCCCATTTAGGCTTAGTTAGGCCTAGTTAGGCCCATTTAGGCCTAGATAAGCCTTTTCTCGAAAAAAAACCATATTTTTCAAAGGATTACTTTGAAAAATGACCCAAAAGTTCAAAAAACCAAAAAACTTCCCAATTTTCGCAAAAAATGCTCATCGTAGATCAAATTTCCAGTTCAATGTGGAAAGATGACATAACATGTACTCGACTGATAACCCTCTTATCACTGATTATCATAATCCGCAAGGTTCGACTTTTCAAATTCAAATTCGCGGTCAGTTGACGCTGATTTTGAGCGATGGAGGTGACCAAGAAGATTTCTGTTAAAGAGTGAGTTTTATCACTTTTTTTGGGCTTATCACTGATTCAGAAAAGAGCTATCAGAGCGGAAGACACCTTGGAAAAGTGTGTATGTCGTCGCGTTTTTGTTGCTGTTGATTGGCCTTCAGATGAGCATTTATTTCACGTCCACGTGGCAGTTTTTATCAGAAGTACGTGATTTCTAGAAAATTGAAAAAAACAACAAAAAAAATTTTTTTTTTTAAATTTAATTTTTTTTTGAATTTCAAAAATTTTTTCAGAGTTCAAAAATGTTTTTAAAATTTATCAGGCATGTTTTAAAACTCAAAAAAATTTTAAAAATTGAAAAAAAAAAATTTTTTTTTGAAATTTTTTTTTTCAAATTTTCAAAATTTTCCCAAAAAATCCCAAAACCTTCCAGAACGACCCTACCGTAACCGTGGACTTTTTCGGAGCCCTCCTGGCCCTCCAAGCCCTTTCCTCGGCCTTTGCTAACCCACTTTTCGGATTCTGGAACCAATACTCCTCCTCAACCCGTCATCCAGTGTTCTGTGCATTCGGAATCGCTACAATTGGCAATTTTATCTATTCTTTTTCGTATTTATCGGATCCATATGTGAAATGGACAATGTTATTCGCAAGAATCCTAACTGGATTCTCTCCTGGAGCCCTGGGAGTTCTGAGGAGCTTCATTGGAACGGCTAGTACCAAGGAAGACCGGATGAAGGCGGTTTCGATTACAAATTCCGGATTCACAGCCGGATTCTTCCTAGGGCCAACTATTCAGGTAAAAAAACAAAAAATCCGGGAAAAATCAAGAAAAATCCAGTTTTCCCAGTCAAAATAGAGTGATTTTTATTTTCGGGATTTCGGAGCATCGTACTAAAACGTAATCTTCTCCAAATTTTAATATTTTATGTTTTTCATGTTTCCTCGCGTGCAAATTCATCTATTTCGAATTGAAAACTATCAAAAACCACTAAAAACCAACTCCGGGATTTCGGAGCATCGTTTGACACCCCACTGTCCCATTTTTTATGAATTTTGGTCCATTTTCAATGAATTTTCAAAATTCCTGGACTAAAACGTATATTTCCATATAGTTTTCGGCAAATTAAAAAAAAAATCCAGTTTTGCCGGTCACAAGTGAGTGATTTTCATTTTCGGGATTTCGGGATTTCGGAGCATCGTACTAAACCACAATCTTTTCCAAATTTTAATATTTTGTGATTTTTTCTGATCCACCAACTGCAAATTAGCATATTTCGCATTGAGAACCTCGAAACTAGGTCAAAAACCACCTCCGGGATTTCGGAGCATCGTTTGGCACCCCACCCTAAAATGCTTCATTTTCGATGAATTTTCAAAATTCCTGGACCAAAACTCATATTTTCCTATAGTTTTCGCCTATTTTCCCCTTATCAGACAACTTTTCCTCATCAGTTCCTTCCAGATCTGCTTCATTCCCCTGGGAAAAGAGGGTATCTCCATTGGCCCACTACTCCTGAACATGTACACCTCCGCAGCCATCTTCATGACTATTATCAGTATATTCTCCATACTTCTAACATACTTTTGCTTAGAAGAAAACTACGTGGGAATTATCACAAAAGAGGAAAAATGCTCCGATCCCTATTTCGTGTTGCCAAAATTCGATCGTCTGCCAGTGCTCCTCTTATTTTTCATGTGGTGGCTCATGTGTGGAGTGGTTTGTGTCGAGAGTATGTCTGCTCCAGTGACAATTGCCATGTACGATTGGACCCGCGAAGAAGCCGTTCTTTACAACGGAATCATCCAAACTGTCTCTTGTGTCTTCACCTTCATTGTCAACTTCTCCCTGGCTTCCACTGGATTGAAAAAAATCGATAATCGGATTTTAATGATTTCCGGGCTCATTTTCTTCGAAATTTTCTTCATTTTACACTTTCCTCTTCCATTTTACTCAGGACCCCTTAACTGTGATTTCACCTGGTGCTACAGTACCCCTAGGGTCCCGTTACCCCTATATCTTGTCATTTCCTCAGCTGTTATTGGCCTAGGATTCCCGCTGATTTCAAGTACTTCAAGTGCGTTGTTAAGTCAGATTATTGGACCTAGAAAACAGGTAAAATTTGGAAATTTTGAAAAAAAAAATTTTTTTTCAAAAAAATTTTTTTGACCTAAAAAGTTGGTTTTTAGGGTACTGTACAAGGATTTTTTGCGTTTACCGGGTCATTTTCTCAATTCGTGGTTTCTCTATTCTCTACGTGAGTTTCCCTTTAAAAAACAGCTAAAAAAGCGAAAATTCCATGAGAAACGGTCAATTTTGAGCACCGGGATTTCGGAGCATCGTACTAAACCTTCAAATTTACCGTTTTTAGCCAATTTTTCGCAGTTTTTATTGGATTTTTTAGATTTCCAGCCAATTTTTATTCAATGCGTGAAAAATCCTGTAATTTGGTGAAGAATTGGCAAAACTACGACACTCCGAAATCCCGCTCCTCAATTTTCAACTTTTTTGACCTTTTTTTGGCGGCAAATTCAAATTTTTAGTATTCCATCGGGAAAAATTGATTTCTGGATGGAATTTTATGTTGAATTTGATAAAACTGATAAGAATTCATGGAAAATACAAAAATTAAAAAAAATTTTTTTTTTTGAAAATTTTTTTCCAGTCGACTTTTCGAATTATCCGGTTACAAATGGATAATGGTTTATCACTGGCTGATAGTATCAATCGCTCTCTTATCAGTTCTATTGTTATGGAAACGATTAATTCCGCTGAAATTAACGCCATCACAAGGAGAAGCGACCCGTTATAAGCTGGGTACATTCTACAGAATGTAGAAGTCAAATTATTGATTTTTATTGATTTAATTGTTATCAGTGATCATAAATAAAACATTTTTATCAGTTTTCAAAAAAAAAATTTTTTTCGAAAATTTTTGAAAAAATTTTTTTTTCCAAAAATTTAAAATTTTTTTAAAAATTCGAAAAAATCAGAAAAATTACAGGAATGTATTGGGAAATATTGTGATTAATCAGAAATTGTGAAAAAATTTTTAAGTAGAGAAATTGAGCAAATCGGCTAAGTTTTGGCACATTTTTGGGAAAAAAAGGGGAAGAAAAATGGGTCCTGAGTGGGGAAACACACTTTTTTGGGTAGAAAATCAATAATTATTTACAAATATCAATCTGGGTCACGTTATTGCACACTTGGCACACAACTTTACAGCACCATTCGAATTTACAGTTACACTTTGACTTGACTTTTTGGGTGTAGGTGTTGTAGCCACGGCCACAGCATAAACTGTCACAACCGTCGGCTCCGGTGGCTCCGCGTCTGGAAAATCGATATTTTCAGGGAAAATTACCCTAGAATCGGTTTTAGAAGCCTAAAATCCGGTTTTGAGACACCGGGATTTCGGAGCGTCGTACTAAACCACCGATTCCCCGGTTTCCAAGGTGCTAAACTCAATTTTTCATGTAAATTTGCAAATTTCCATCGATTCCTGGTTATTTCCAGCTACTTCTAGTCATTTCCCGTAAAATTCATGCACCGGGATTTCGGAGCATCGTACTGGAATTTTTTGAAAAAATCAAACTTTATTATTTTCACCCAGGAAAAAAGATTTCCGCTCAGAATTTCATCACAAATTCAATGAAAAGATTGAAACCCCTTAGAAACCTCAACTTTTTCCAGTACGATGCTCCGAAATCCCGCTTAACTCAAAACTCAAAATTTCGATGATTTTCACCATTTCTAGGTCAAATTTTCCCGATTTTTCTCATTTTTCAAGTTATTTCAAGTAAAACTCACTTGCAAACCCTTCCTTCTGTGCCCAGTGTCCCTGCATGCCGATCGAATCTACAGTAATCCGGCGAGTCGTCCATAAACACCAAATCAGTGGGTAATGCTCGAGTTTTACGCTCTTTTCCGGTTTCATCGGGTAGTAATTGAAGGTTTCCACGGTCATTGATCTGAAAAGTTGAAAAATATAAGAAAAAAGTAAAATATAAAATTTCAAAAAAAAAAATTTTTTTTTTCGAAATTTTTTTTTTCAAAAAAATTTTAAAAAATTATTTTTCTCAGAATTTTGAATTTTTGATCAATTCCCCATCATAAATTGATTACCTGAACCCTTATCGCCTTCTCATACTTATTCCTCAAAATTTTTCCGACTTGTTCCATTGACGGCAGCTGCATCCAGCAAGTTTTCATGTTACACGCCCCAGACACTCCGTGACACTTGCATTTTGGTTTTCGGTGTCTGAAAATAGTCAATTTCAATTAGAAATGGGGAAAAATGGGCTGAAAAAGCTGAAAATCAAGGAAAATGCGATATTTTGACACCGGGATTTCGGAGCATCGTACTGGAACTTGAAAATTGGCGAATTCCATGGTTTTTCAAAATTTTTGGGTAGGTTTAGCTTCAAATCACTTAAAATGCAAGGAAAAAACCCAAAAAGAGTGCAAATTGCTGAAAATGCTGAAAAAGCGGAAGCGGGATTTCGGAGCATCGTACTAAAAGTACCAACAGTTGAAAATCACTGGTTTGAGCTGGATTTTTCGCAAGATTTATTGTATTTTTCCAGTTTTTCAATAAAGTTCACCAATCTGAACAAAAAATCGATTGAAATTCGAAAATTAAGATTTCAGTACGATGCTCCAAAATCCCGGTGCATCAAACTTCGGCAAAACCGGTTGTTTTTCCCAAATTTAGTGCGGGAATAGTCAAAAATGAGAGAATTTCATGTTTTTCAAGCAGAAACACCGGGAAAAGTCGAAAATTGCGGATTCAGTACGATGCTCCGAAATCCCGCGAGGTCAAAACACCAAATTTGATGGAAATAGGGTCAATTCAAGCCTAATTTTCATGAAAAAAAGGTGTGAACTAGGTCAATTTTCACGGGGAATTCAAATCTCACCTCTTCAAAATCTTCCTGCCCGCCTCATTATTCCTGCGATTCATAAGACTCCTTCCATTATCATGATTCCTCTTCGGATCGTGTTCCTTCTCCCGAATATCAATAAAATCCCTCGCAAACTTGTACCCGTACTCCACATTGTCCCCACATCCTCCCCAACTCCAATCCGTCGGTACATTCTTCGGTTTCGTCTCATCCGAACATCCACACGAAGTCAGCTGGCCCTGTTTGCACTGTCTTCCGATCTCATGAGTTACTCCAGCTGACAAGATGGCATAAGTGAATGCGGCTTCCCGGGTGGCCAATTTGTGCACGGGACCCATCATTCCCATGCTATAATGGGTCGAACAGTTCCAACGATGACCGTTGAATTGACGTTGGCATTCCTGGAAAAAAGGAGGGGTTTTGGAATGAAATTCAGGCTTTTCTAGGCTCAAAAAGGACCAGTTTAGGCTTTTCTAGGCCTGAAACCAGATAAAATAGGCTTTTCTAGGCTTTAAATCGATTATTTTGGGCTTGATAAGCTTTTCTGCCAAATTTTTTCAAAAGCTAGAAATTCTCAATTTCAGGCTTTTTAGGCTTGAAAAGGCCTCAATTTCAGGCTTTTCAGAATTGTGAAATCTTCAATTTCAGGCTTTTTAGGCTTCAAATAGGCTCAATATTAGGCTTTTCAGGCTTGAAATAGGCCCGATTTCAGGCTTTTTAGGCTTGCGGACTTTTATTGGCGTGAAAGACGGGATCTTTAGGCTTCAACCCGATTTTCTTGAAGTTTTTGACCTAAAGCCTGAAAAATCTCAATTGCAGGCCTAAAAGCCTAAGTTTTCAGGCCTTTTCAGGCCTTTTCAGGCCTTTTCAGGCTTTTCAGGCTTTTTCAGGCTTTTTAGGCTTTTTAGGCTTTTTCAGGCTTTTTAGGCCTTTTCAGGCTTTTCAGGCTTTTTTCAGGCTTCCCTAGTCCCCCTTCCACCAACCTGTATAGCATTCTGCGCCCCGGTGCTCACTGCCGGCATATGATCCTTGAACAGCTCACAGACTTGGGCCTGGCCCGGACTAAGGCCCGGAAGTTCACAAACGGGCCGGAAATCGTGTCCGGCAAGGGCGGTGGGCAGTTGGGCTACTGTAGACCTGAAATTGAGAGGGCGGGATTTCGGAGTGTCGTACTGGATTTGGGAAAACTTGAAAATTGCCGGTTTTAGGTCAATTTTCATGATTTTTATTGATTTTTGTCAATTTTTATCAATTTTCTTCAATTCCAAAGTGATAAAAAGTGATAAAATCAGTTTAACTCACCACCAACTCGAATCCATCAGTGTTCCTACATCCGGTACCAAAAATATTAGAAAAAGAAGGGAAACCCTTCTTGTCAGAAGAATAATCATCGGAAAAGGCAAGTGTGAAGAAAAAGATGAAGACGTGCGGATTCTGAAGCGATTCTGAAAAATGAATTCAATTTCTTCGCCTTTTTTTCAAGAAGAGGGGGGCAAATAAAATAAAATAAGAGAAGAGAAGAGGAGTTATTTGATTTTGGATTAGAAAAATGATACGGAATGGGAAAACATTGGAAAACAAAAAGCGGGACCAGACATTAGTTAAATAATGAGCAATTGATAGGGGAAATGATAAGGAACAACTTTGTAGTTGATCACTTTTTTCTAGGACCTGTGGGTCAAAAGTTAGAGCGGTTAGTACGACACTCCGAAATCCCGGTGGTTCTAGAGCTTATATCTAGGCTTCCACGCATTGAAAATTGACAGGTTAGGGTAGCAATCGATAGGGAAAATGATAAGGAACAACTTTTCAGTTGATCACTTTTTGCTATCTTCAATGATAAGAGAGTTATCAGTGATTTAAAAAAGTGTTTTTTTTTGAATATTGAAATTTTTAAAATGCAGTTCAGAATTCGGCTTGTATCTCAAAAATTTGAAGAGAATGAGAAAAGTGATCAACTGATAAATTGTTCCTTATCAAATTCCCTATCGTTTGCTACCCTAACCTGTCAATTTTAAGCCATAGGGTCCTGAGATATAAGCCTAGATAAACTACGGACCAAACGGAATCAGTGGAGCATCGTACTGAAACTTGGAATTCTTATGGTTAGAGGGGCTGATAAAATTTTTCTTATCAAAATTTTAATCAGTTTATCACAAAATAAGCGGAAAATCATGTAAATTGAAGATATGAAGTAAAAAGTTCAAAATTCAAAAAAAAAACATTTTTTAAATTTTTTTCGAAAAATTTCAAAAATTCAAATTTCGAATTCTGAACCTCAAAATGCTCCAAAACCACTAATTTAAGTGAGAACAACTCACAAACCATGTACTTTGCACCTTTTTTCGCTCAAAAACCTGTACAAAGTTCAGGAGAGACAGAAAGTTTGGAAGGAGTCCTGGCGGAACGCGCCTGCCGCGCAAACAACCTGACAAACCAAGCAAATTTGACCTTATGATTATGCATATTGGAGAGAGAGAGTGGGCACACACTTCTTATCACTTATTCCTTATCACTCGACACACGCACTCGCGCATTATTGTGCGTATATGGTTCAGCAGGAATTGGGATTTTGGGAGGGGAATTAGCTTATCAGAGCTTATCAGTAACAGAAATAGTGAAATTTGACCAATTCTGCTATGGTTTCCAAGTTCCAGTACGACGCTCCACTGATTCCGCTTGCACCTTTGTTTATCTCAGCTTATATCTCAGAGCCCTATGGCTTAAAATGGACAGGTTACGGTAGCAATCGATAGGAAATTCAATAAGGAACAACTTATCAGTTGATCACTTTTACTGATATCCACTGATAAGCAAGATACAGTAAGAAAACTGAACCTCACTTTCTGAAAACTCAATTTCCCATGAATTTTGCCCTAAAAACCACTATTCCGGTCAGAAATCTTCCAGAAAAACGGGAAAAATAGTAAAGTGTGTGACCAGGGGTCATTTCCGCCCGCATTTCTTGAATCTTTGAAAGAAAATGAATACGTCATGGCAATTGGACACCACCCGGGGATACACCCCTTTCCGGGAGCCTAATGCGTCTGAGGAATGAGAAAAGTTGGGAAATTGGAAGAAAAGTGACGGAATGTTCAAAAAACAGAGGAAAAATGGAATAAAAAGAAAGATCCCTTGTTTCAGTACGATGCTCCACTGATTCCGCTTGGTCCGTAGTTTATCTATGCTTATATCTCAAGACCTAGTAGCTTAAAATGGACAGGTTAGGGTAGCAATCGATAGGGAATTTGATAAGGAACATTTTATCAGTTGATCACTTTTGCTGATATCCACTGATAAGCGAGATACAGTAGGAAAAGTGAAGATCACTTTATCTCGAAAACCAAAAAAGGTTGCTAAAAGCTGCCAACTGGAAATCTGATCTCTGGAAAATGTTCTATCACTTGGTATCGGTAAAACTCTTTTTTTCCCTCCTTATCACTCTTTATCACTCAAAAACTACTAGCATTATTAGCAAGAACTCGGCAAAACGATAGAAATAGAATGAGAAGGCGAAAAGGAGGGGAGAAAACGACAATATTGTGACTATTGGGTGACGGGACGACACGAGATGAATGAGTATCGAGGGGGGCTCATAGGCAGGCCGGCTGGGGTAATCAGTCAAATCGGGTGACAGATCCGAACGAGACGGGCGAGACGCAGACACTTGAGCAGCACTTGGGACATGTCTCCTTATCAACTGATAAGGAACAACTGATAAGGAGTTGATCTTCAAGTTTTTTGAGTCAACAGTTCACTTCTAGCTGTCAAGTTGTACCCTTCTAGTACGATGCTCCACTGATTCCGCTTGGCCCGTTGTTTATCTAGGCTTATATCTCAAGACCCCATGGCTTAAAGTTGACAGGTTAGGGTAGCAATCGATAGGGAATTTAATAAGGAACATTTTTTCAGTTGATCACTTTTACTGATATCTACTGATAAGCGAGATACAGCGGAAAAACAAACTCGCACTTTGAAAATCCAGAAATTTTTTGCGTCAGAATGAAAAACGACCTCTAAAGTTCAGAATTGTAATATAATCCGAGCTCCATCTCTCCAAACAAAGATCCTAATCTCTCTTTTTGCTCTTCTCCGCCCAAATCCGTCAACAATGACATAATGCCAGGTGTCGGGGGAACCTCTTTGAGCACACCGACATATTACACTTCAATGTTTGTCAAGTGCATATTAATTGGATTGAGATTGACAAGTTTTAATTGGGAAAGTAAAGTGAAATCCTAAAAAAAAGGAAAAAAAAATTTTTTTTTTCAAAATTTTTTAATGTTTACTTTTTTCCCTGTATCCCGCTTATCAGTGGATATCAGCAAAAGTGATCAACTGAAAAAATGTTCCTTATCAAATTCCCTATCGATTGCTACTCTAACTTGTCAATTTTAAGCTATAGGATCCTGAGATATAAGCCTAGATAAACAACGGACCAAGCGGAATCAGTGGAGCATCGTACCAACCCCAACCAAAACCTCCATATCTCGCGACCCAGTGGACCTAGAAAAATTTGATCAACTGATAAAATGTTCCTTATCAAATTTCCAATTCATTAAAACCAAAATCTTCCAAATCCCACAACATCCAACGGCACCAGGGTCCCTCTAAAATGACTCACCCCCTCCGCCCCCGTGGACCCATCTTTCGCCAACCAAGACCAAAACCCAATTCAATTCCCCCCATCATCATCATCATTTTTCCCACTTTTCTCTCCATTTTTGTCTATCCCCACCAACATAATTAACTCGTTTTCCCTTTTTCTCTGCGTCTCTCACTTCCCCACACTCTCTCGTCCAGGCGGCGTTGGAAGACGAAGAAGACGCAGAATTTCCGTTTTCGTGCTCTTTTCGGCCTCCTTTTTTCCCCGTTTTCCACTTTTTCCACTAGACGAATTATTGATTTTTTTGTGCTCCGCTGAGCTTTAAAAAGGGCGCACTGGTGCACTTTTCTTGACTTTTCTGGCTCCTTTCTTTAAGAAAAACTTGGCAAAATGCCAAATAAGCATGTTTTTTTAGGTATAAGTCAATTTATGAAAGAAAGGTCCCTTTTTTGGTGGAATACATTTTTTTCAAAATTTTTTTCAAATTCCCGTATCCCTTTTCCCTAAAAAACACCAATTCCAAACCAATTTTACTCCCAAACTCAACCCTTTTTCCCAAAAAACTGCGGAAAAAACTTCCTCTTCCTCCCTAAACAAACAGCATCTTTTCAGAAAAAATTGCCATTCGCATTTAGGCCACGCCCCCTTTTTTAGTAATATGGGGGTGTGAGTCATAGGGGAAAACATGGAAATTATAACTTTTTTCTGAAAAAATCATTATGACTCATAGAAGGGGAAGAAGTAGGGAAAATCCCAAGTTTTCAAGAAAAAGGGTGATTTTGAAAAAATGGGCCCTTTTTTAAAAAAATGGACCCTTTTTTGAAAAAATGAACCCCTTTTTTGAAATTTTCAGTGACTTTCAATGATTTTCAATGGTTTAAGTGATTTCTGATCAATTCCATGAAGAAAGGTGCCAAATTCCCCCAGTTTTCCCTAGATTTCCCCCAAATCCCAGTACTTTTGAATATGACTCATCGCCCCTATCCGCCCAACTATAATCCCTCACTTTCCATCTCTAAATCTCCATTTCCAACTACATTTTTCATGTTTTTGCCAGAAAAGTGTCACAAACCGCCCTCAAAACTCTAATCACTGATAGTGATAAGGGAATACAAATATTTGTTTTCATATCGTTTTCAGTGTTGGTTTAGAGCCAAGAAAAGCGGGAAAAAGTGAGTAAACGAGGGTAAATATCAGCGTTTTATCACCTTATCAGTTACGCGTTTTTTGGGGAAAAATTGGGAAAAAAAATGAAAAAAAATTTTTAATTTTTTTTTGAAAATTTTTTTTTTCAAAAAATTCAAAAAAAAAACTATTTTTTCAAAACTCATTTTTCAGGTCTTTTTAACCATTCTTTATCACCCCTTATCACTGAAAATCAATCAATACTCTCCCCTTACTGACAAGTCTATCAATTTATCACTTATCAGTTGATCGATGACTTGTCGTGTCAATGCATCACTCCCCTTTCGTTTTTTCGTACTTTCTCGAGAATTATGACGTTTTTGACCTTTACTAGTTGAGATTTACGGCTTTTTTGAAAAATCCCGGCTGAATTGGCAGAATTTTGTAGACCGGGATTTCGGAGCATCGTACTGGAAATTGGATTTTTGGAATTTGGAGAAAATTGAGAATTCTATTGTTAGGTTGAGTTAAATTTTCTCTAAAAATAGTTGATTTTTCAAATTTCCCTCCTAAAACACCCTGTAAGCTCAAGTTTGACCTACCGGGATTTCGGAGCATCGTACTGAATATCAATTTTTCGAATTTTGAGAAAATTGAAGGTTCCAGCGTTAATTTGAGTTGAATTTTCTCTGAAAAAGTTAATTTTTCAAATCTCCCGCCCTAAACACTCTGTAAGCCCAAGTTTGACCCACCGGGATTTCGGAGCATCGTACTGAAAATTCAAACTTCCTGAATTTCAGTGGTTTCAGCGTTTCTTTTCGTTTTTTCTACTGTTTTACATGTTTCCAACTCAAAATTTCAAAGAAAACACTGAAAATCCCAAAATCCAGGTCCCAGTACGATGCTCCGAAATCCCGCCTCCTCAAACTCGACCAAATGGCTTGTTTTGCAGCGGGAATTCAAATTTTCACCAATTTCCAACAAAACCCTGTTAATTTCCAGTAGAAAAATATAAAAAACCAAAAAAAAAACCAAAAACTCCCAATTCCAGTACGACACTCCACTATCCCGCTAGCCAAAATCCTCATTTTAGGCCAAATTTCACCAAAATTAGCTCATTTTTCATCATTTTTGCCCGAAAAACCCAATTTTTCGTATGTTGCAAGCTTATTAGCTTATCAGTCCCACTATCACAAGAGTTCTCATCAGAACATGTCAAATTCAATTCCAGTACGACACTCCACAATCCCGCTAGCCAAATTCCTCATTTCTGGCCAAATTTCACCAAAATTAGCTCATTTTTCATCATTTTTCACCTTTTTTCGAAAATAAAAACCAATTTTTGGATGTTTCAAGCTTTTTTCAAGCTTATCATGTTCCCTTATCACATGAGTTCTTATCAGAATCAAATTCCGGTCCAAAACATCATTTTTTAATAAACCCCATAAAATGTGCTCTCATTTGAAGCCATAAAGTGCTCGGAACTCTTCTCCTCTTCCTCTTCCGCCCGTTTCCCCCCCTCGACCCCTTTCCACAGACATTTCTCTCTCTCTTTCTCTGCGTCTCTCCCTCCCACACACTCTCTCGTCGTCTCGTCTCGGCGCCCAGCGTCTAATCAGACGGGACTCCGCAGCCAGCCTCTGATCATTTTTTGAGCCTACTTGAGCCCCCGATTCGCCTATTTTCACGTTGTCAGGGTTCCACGTGGTGTAGAGGGGGTCCTGGGAAGCTTCTGGGGGCCTAAAAATTGAAATTAATTTTTTTGAAATTTTTTTTGAATTCCACGTGGTTGTAGGGTACTTTTATTAGATTCAGAAGTTTCTGGAAATACAGAAAATTTTTTAAAAATTTTTTAAATGGTCCTAAAGCTTCAAAAATAAAAAAAATCTGGAAAATCAGAAAAATTCAAAACTTTTTTTTTGATTTTTAAATTTTTTTTTCAAATTTGCAAAATTTCCACTTATAGCTAGAGTGTTTTTAAAGTTTGTAAAATTTATTTAAAATCCTAAAAAATTTTTGAAAATCAAAAAAAATTGTTCTAACTCTTCAAAAATTCAAATTTTTCCATGAAACCTCTAGAAAATTTTTTTTTCAATTTCAAAATTTTTTTAAAATTTTTCAGAAATTATCTCTAGGTTTTTATGTATTCCTGAATTAATTATAAAAATTTTAAAATTTATTTGAAATTTTTTTAAAATTTTTAAAAATTTAATTTCCACCATTTTCTATTGATTTTCTGCGAAAATCAAAAATTCAAATGACTCCAAAACACAAAACCTGCCCCCTCTTCTTATCACTGATAACAGCCTTTTCTTATCACTAACCTAACATTTCTGCTCGAAAACCACGTCGTTAGTCCCCCCGGGGCCTAACTTGTTCTTCAAACTGGACTTTGTCATTCACGTGCACCCTCCGAGCGCTTATCACTGCTTATCAGTGTCCTAGGGCTTATTTTCCAGAAAGAGAGGTGCACTCAACTCTCGAAAATGTCACAATTTTGCGGAAAAATCGATTGATTGAGAAAATTTGAAATTCTCAAAAAACTCATTTTTTCACCGATTTTTTTCGGGTCTTCAAAAAATTTTTCAGCAATTTTGACCAACTACAAAAATGTTAATCACATATTTTTCTTTTTGAAAGAATTTATTACAAACTCAGAAAAAATTATTGAAAAAAAGTTTGGCTCAAGTTGAAAATTTCAAAAATTTTTGAATTTTTGAAAAAACACATTTTTTCACCGATTTTTTTCAAGTCTTCAAAAATTTTTTCATTCTTTTTGACCAATTACAAAATTGTTTTTGACACCTTTTTCTAAATGAAAAAATTTATTTCAAACTTAAAAAAAAATTTTTGAAAAAAGTTTTGCTCAATTTAAAAATTTCCAAAATTTTTTGATTGATGAAAAAAGATTTTTTTTCACCGATTTTTTTTTGGGTTTTTAAAAAATTTTTCAGTGGTTTTGATCAACTAAGAAAATGTTTTCTAGCCTTTTATCTATTTGAAAAAATTTATTTCAAATTTTTAAAAATTGATTTAACCGGTTTTTTATCAATTCAAAAATCCATCTTTATCCCATTTTCTCCGCATTTTTCCCTATTTATCACTTATCACTCGATCCCTTATCACCTAAATCGATAACTTTCCAGTCACTTGGGTCCCCATGCCGTCCACACGATGTGCTCATCTGCTGAGCTCCAAAAAACGGGCGGAACGTGTCGACAACATGATAGCGTTCCTCAAATCGGCAGTGACGGCTCAAAAAGAAAAAGGTGTTCAGGAAGAGCAAGCGCCGGGGAATGCAATGGTAAGAAGGCTTTTTTGAAGGGAGGAATGGGGAAGAAAAAGGGAAAAAATGAAAAAATTCGAAAAAATTTGAAAAAAAACCACTTTTTTGATGATTTTCAGTGAATTTTTAGTCAAAATCGATCAATTTTGATCAATTTTTCAAAAAAATCGATTTTTTCCCCATTTTTTCCATTTTTTAATGATTTTTTCTACAAATTTGCACATTTTTGGAACCTTTTTTCAAATAGTTTTTGCAAATTTTTCCTCCAGCTGTTCCCTACCCAAAAAACATGTTTCCATCCCAAATTCCCCATTCGATCAAAGTTCTCCAATTGTTTTGTTTACACACTGATAACTGATATACTGATACTTGATAACACCTGTCCCGGACGCTTTTTTCCGGGTCCAAAGGTCTTTTTTTAAGGGATTTCGGGCTAGTTGACTCACCGGGATTTCGGAGCATCGTACTGGGAATTGAAATTTACCGGATTTCAGTGATTCTTCTTTATTTCTTCCTCTTTTTTGCTGATTTACATGTTTTCTGCCCAAAAATCCATGAAAACCACTGAAAATCCCAAAATCCAGTGTCCAGTACGATGCTCCGAAATCCCGCCTCCTCAAATTCGACCCGATGGCTTGTTTTGAAGCGGGAACTTTGAATTTCACTCATTTTGAACAAAACCTGTTAGTTTCCACTAAAAAAACCCTAAAAAAACTAAAAAAACATGAAATTCAAAATTCCAGTACGACACTCCACTATCCCGCTAGCCAAAACCCTAATTTCTCGCCGAACTTCAGCAAAAATAGCTCATTTTTCACCATATTTCCATAAAAACTCAACTTTCCGGATATTCCGAGCTTATCAGTCCCACTATCACATGAGCTCTTATGGGAACATGTCAAATTCAATTCCAGTACGACACTCCGAAATCCCGCCTCCTCAAATTTGATGAAATGGCTTGTTTTCAAGCGGGAATTCAAATTTTCACTAATTTCCAACAAAACCCTGTCAATTTCCGGTAGAAAAACCAGGAAAAACCAAAAACTTCCCAATTCCAGTACGACACTCCACTATCCCGCTAGCCAAAACCCTCATTTCTGGCCAAATTTCACCGAAAATGGCTCATTTTTCACCATTTTTCACCATTTTTCCACAATTTCCTCATTTTCAGATGACCTCCAAACTCCTTGAGATCTGGTCAATCCCCCAATCCTCCATCACCGAAATGCGCCTTCTCCTGACCCTCGGAGCCGATCCAACCCCACTTTTCAAAGATGATTTCGGCGAAAAAACCCTAAAAGACAGAATCGAAAACGGAAGTGTTTGTGAGGAGTGTGCAGTGAAGTTCCGTGCATTTCTCGAGTTTTCCGGTGTTATTTTCGAGGAAATGTTCGAGAGGACTCCAATTCAAATCAACAAATCCAAGATGGTCGACGGGGTGATGGCTCTTTGTCTGGATGGCGGTGGAATGCGGGGTCTCGTATCAGTCGTGTGCCTTCTCTACGCTTCCAGACGTCTTCTCGGTGATGAATCCCTTCCGAACCTCTTCGACTGGCTCATTGGCACATCTACCGGCTCTATGCTCGCCTTATCACTTGCCAACAAAAAATCGATATCCGAGTGCTTCTTCCAGTATTGGGATATGAAATCGCAGATCTTTCTGAGAGGATCTACTGTCAAAAGACTTCTCGGGGATCAGGTGGCCCAGCAGACCAAAATGATTGATAAGGTCCTCGAAGAGTGCTTCCCGACCCAAACACTTCAAAAGTGCCCGACACGACTCACGATTCCGGCTCTTGATATCAGTACGGCTCCAGGACGGCTTCATGTCTTCAGGAATTACTCGTTTACCAAGCCATTTGGGGTGGCTGTTAATGAGGATCAGGATGTGCTGTTTAGAGAGGCGGCCAGGGCTAGTAGGTGAGTACGACGCTCCGAAATCCCGGTGCCAATGAATGGGCTCCCGGGCATTGAAAATAGACAGGTTAGGGTAGCAATCGATAGATAATTTGATAAGGAACAATTAATCAGTTGAGAGTTTTGTCCTAGGACCCCTGGGTCAAAAGTTATAGAGGGTCAAAAGTTAGTACGACACTCCGAAATCCCGCATCTTATTTTGCTCATATCTCGGCTCCAGGGCATTGAAAATAGAGAAGTTATAGTATCAATCGATTGAAAATTTGATGAGGAACAACTTGTCAGTTGAGAGTTTTGTCCTAGGACCAATGGGTCAAAAGTTATAGAGGGTGAAAAGTTGGTACGACACTCCGAAATCCCGGTGCTTCTATAGCTCATATCTCGGCTCCCTAGCATTGAAAATAAAGAAGTTATAGTATCAATCGATAGCTCTACTGATAAGGAACAACTTTCTAGTTGATCATTAACTGATATCTCCACTGATAAGCCAGTTATCACTGTTTTTCAGCGCGGCACCCACCTACTTCGAGCCCTTCCACTATGGATCCAAAGTTCTTGTTGATGGATCCTTCGTGGCCAATTATCCATTAAATGTGCTGTTTAAAGTGAGTTTTTGAGCTTCAAACGACACTCCAAAATCCCGTTTTCCCACAGGAATACGACAGTTTCTCCAAACACCAAAACCCGATCCATCTCGCCGGTGTTCTCTCCATCGGAACCGGTGAACCAGCGCTTTCCGAGAGAAAATACAAATCGGGAAAGAGTTTCAAAGCGAAGGCAATGCAAATCGGTCACTTATCAACACTTCTTCTGGAACAAGTAGTCGGTCAGGACCTGACAGCAGTGGAAATGGCTCAGGACAGGTGTCATGCACACAATATCCCGTTCAATAGGCTTAGTCCGAAGGGAATTGCGGTCCGGATTGATCAGATTGACGATGGGAAGTTGATGGATATGATATGGACGACGCTGATTTATTTGGTGAGTTAAGGGACCACTTAACCTACCACTTTTTGGGATTGACCCAACTTTGATCCAACCTTGACCCAACTTTGACCCATCCTTGACCCAACCTTGACCCAACCTCGCTGGGCCAACTTTGACCCAACCTTGACCCAACTTTGACCCAACCTTGACCTAGGCCTGATCCAACCTTGACCCACTCGATGACCCACCCTTGACCCAACCTTGACCCATTTTTGACCCACGCTTGACCCAACTCTGACCCAACTTTGACCCAACCTTGACCCAACCTTGACCCAACTTTGACCCAACTTTGACCCACTCTTGACCCTTTGACCCAACTTCGACCCAACCTTGACCCAACCCTGACCCAACCCTGACCCAACTTATCAGCCACTCTAAATCCTTATCAGCCACTCTAAATCCTTATCAGCCACTTTTTCCAGACCGAGAACGTGCACGAAATCGACCAACTCGGCGAGATGATCTACAAACTCAAATCGGACCCAACCGAACGGAAACGTCGCAGTAACACTGTACTCTAATCACTTTTTCTCCTTATCACTAAACTGATTAGCTGATTAACCCCGCCCACACACATTCCCCCTTCCAATTTACATGTAAATTAGTTCGTTTTCCGACCAACAAAACGCCAGCTTTTATCCATTTCTCATTTTTCCACACGCCGTTTACGGATTGATTCTACCCGTTTCTAGTCGACTTTTCCCATTGAATTCCCCGCGTTTTTTGAAAAAATTCAAAAAAAAATTTTTTTTTTCACTTTAGATCACTGTTTTTGTGTGATAATTTGTGTTGTAATGGTGTAGATTTTGAATGAATCTTGATCTAAAATATTTAGAATTGATGAAAATGCGATAAGGAACAAGTTATCAGTTGAAAGTTTTGCTCTAGAGCCAGTAGGTCAAAAGTTAGAGAGGTTAGTACGACACTCCGAAATCCCGGTGCCTATATCTCGGTTCCTGGGCATTGACAATAGACAAGTTATGATATCAATCGATTGGAAATTTGATAAGGAACAACTTATCAGTTGATCACTTTCTCCTAGGACCCAAGGGTAAAAAGTTAGAGAGGTTAGTACGACACTCCACTATCCCGCTTGCTATCAGAGCTGATAACTCAGCCCCCAGTGATTAAAATTAGGCAAGTAAGGGTATCAATCGATAGCTCAGCTCATAAGCTATAACTTTTCAATTGATCACTAACTGATATCTCCACTGATAAGCCACTGATCACTGATCAAAGAACCACCACCTCCTTTTTCCGAATTTTCCCATTCCCATCCGCCTTTTACGAGCCCTACCTCTGCGAACCGGCAGTTTCCCTCCGCCACCCGCTCCGCCGCGAACCAAATCATTCCATCAATCGGACAGCGATGCGAGCACTCGCTCCCCTTCTTCTCTCCCTTCTTCTCCACTTTTCAGTGGCCACGGATACCTATGGGCCAATGAAGATCATTGCGATCAACAAGGCAGGCACTCTTCACCCGATTTTCCAGGTTGGTCCTGGGGAGATCAGTGATAACTCTCTTATCAGTAGAGATATCAGTTAGTGATCAACTGCAAAGTTGTAGCTTAGAAGATGACCTTTCGATTGGTACTCTTACTTGTCTACGTTTAATCACTAGGGTTCAAGTTATCAGCTCTGAAAGCAAGCGGGATTTCGGAGCATCGTACTAACTTTCCAGCAAGACCTTCAAAACGCTCTCAAATGGTTCGAGAACGCGATCCAAGTGGAGAAACTCAAGACTCCTATCACTCTGAAGCAGTTAACTGGTAACTCGGTTTCGGTTGAATACCAAGGAATTGGTGAAGTCACTGTTACGGTAGGCTCCGCTACAGTAACCCAAGCTACAGTAATCCCATTCAGACTCCTGATAAGACATTCGGCTTCAATTTGCAAACAGGAGAGACTGATAAACTGTTGGCAGCCGCTGATTTCGTGGTTCTAATCACTGAGTTGGACAGATCGAGAAACGAGGAAGCTTACGCAACAATGTTTGAAACAGAAGAAGGGGAAAGGTTAGTAACTCTCTTATCAGTAGAGATAACGGAAAGTGATCAACTAGAAAGTTGTAGATGAGGAGTTAAGCTATTGATTGATACTATAACTTGACCATTTTCAGCAAATAGGGCCTGAGTTATAGCTAAAATAAAGAACGGTAGAGGCGGGATATCGGAGTGTCGTACTAACTTCTCTAACTTTTGACCCTTTGGTCCTAGCAAAAAGTGATCAACTGATAAGTTGTTCCTTATCAAATTTCCAATCGATTGATACTATAACCTGTCTATTTTCAATACCCAGGAGCCCAGATATAAGCTCTAGAAGCACTGGGATTTCGGAGTGTCGTACTAACCTCTCTAACTTTTGACCTACTGGTCCTAGAGGAAAACCGATTGAAATTTTCAACTGATAACTTGTTTCTTATCAATTTCCAGACCAATTGCTGGCGTTATGCAAATCAAATACAAGGTCTTCGCTGCACACTCCGACTACAGCTCTCTCTACCACATTTTCCGTCACGAGATCCTTCACGCCATGGGTTACGGTGTGCTAAATGCAGGAACAGCTCCACCTTCGGAAGATTACGAATGGGAAAACTTCGATGGATCAAAGGTCCAGGCAACAAGGAACTTCTTCCGGTACAACAACGAAAAGATCCGACAAGCAGTGAAGGATCACTTTGAATGTGACGAGGATTTGGTTGGAATTGAGAGAGATGAGAGTGAGAATCATCTGAATGAGTACCTCTTCGGGGTGAGCTTATCACATAATAAAATTATCAATTGACAAGTTCAGGACGAGCTGATGACCCCAATGGTTAGCATGGGAGAGAACTTTTTCAGTTGGATCTCAGCAGAAGTTGTGGAGCAACTCTCCACCGCAGGAGCCAGGTCTGTAAAGGTCCAACCCTGGTCCAACTCTGGTCCAACTCTGGTCCAACCTTGACCCAACCTTGACCCATCCTTGATCCAACTTTGACCTAGGCCTGGTCCAACCCTGGTCCAACTCTGGGCCAACCTTGACCCAACCCTGACACAACTTGGGTCAACCCTGACCCAACTCCGACCTTGACCCAACCTTGACCCAACTTTGACCCAACCTTGACCTAGGCCTGATCCAACCTAGACCCAACCTTAGCCTAGGTCTGATCCAACCTTGACCCAACTTTGACCCAACCTTGACCCAACCTTTTCCCAACCCAGGTCCAACTTTGACCCAACCTTGACCCAACTTTGACCCAACCTTGACCCAACCTTTTCCCAACCCAGGTCCAACTTTGACCCACCCTTGACCCAACCTTGACCTAGACTTGACCCAACTTTTTCCAGGCCCTTCTACAAAGTCAACCGGACCTTCATCGCTCCAGAAGCCGACGCCTACAACCATTTCAAGGGAACCGGCTGCGAACTGCTCCTCGGATCATGTCACAAATACGTCAAAACCCTTCCGATCACTCCAGAACCCGCGAAGACCTTCCCGTTCTGCACGACCAATAGGAAATTGGATAATGACGAGGTACTGAAGCTAAAAAACATTTTCAAAAAATTGTAAAAAATTTTTTTTTTTTCTGATGCTATTTTTATAAGAATTACATCAAAAATCTTGGAGAAAAAAACAAAGTTTTTTTGAAATTTTTTCAAACATTTTTTTTCCTATCATTATCAGTTGTTTATCAGATGTGGTGTTTCCTGGTGAATACACAATTCGGACAGCAACTCAAAAGGTACACTTGTGAATCCCAAAATCAATCTGAAGATACTGCTGATAATGGGGTTACGGTAGGCCAAACCGAACTGATTCTTGAAAAATCGATAATCGATTCTTCCAGGAACCGGCTGGCTCACCTTATCACAACAAGGTCCACAGATTCTGCCCAATCGCACCAATTATCATGAACCGGCACTTTGAAATGACCGAATTCGAAAAGTGCATGGACTTGTCCAATAGGATTGGTGGATGATTTTATTTCAATGAAGATTTTGAGCATTTTTTGGTTTTTTATTGGGGAATCGATGATAACTCGGTTATCAGTGAAGATATCAGTTAGTAATCAACTGAAAAGTTGTAGCTTAGGAGATGGGCTTTCGATTGATACCCTTACTTGCCCAGTTTTAATCACTGGGAACTGAGTTATCAGCTCTGATAGTAAGCGGGATAGCGGAGTGTCGTAGTAACTTGCGGAAAACTTGCGAAATAGTGGTCCTAGCAAAAAGTGATTAACTGATAAGTTATTCCTTATCAAATTTCCTATCGATTGCTATCCTAACCTGTGAATTTTCAATCCCCGGGAGCCCAGTTATAGGCACCGGGATTTCGGAGCATCGTACTAACTTTCCAACCAGTGATCTCAGAGCGAAACTCCCAACTGACCAGTTGTTCCTTATCAAATCCCTTATCACTTGACACAAAACTTTAGCTCCAAAACCTGACATTACCCCTGTTTTGGTGAATTTCCAAGAACTTCCAAACCCATCATTATCCCGCAAAGAACGAATTGGAAATGTGACACGGGTACAAAGTAACATGGCTTATTTTTGGATTTTAATAATTTTGATAAGAAAAAGTGCCGAAAAAACCAGGAAAAACTGAAAAAAAAGTGAAAAATCCCAACTTTTTGAACTTTTCCCCCTCAAAAACAGGTAAAACTGCCATTTTTCGACTTCGGGATCAAAATCCAACCTTCCGTATAATTGATATGTATATTCCCTGGTAAACAGGTGATTTCAATGATTCCACCCCAAATTATAACCCTTTTTCGAGAAAAATCACGTTTCTCGGCTCACTTTTGCCGTTTTTCACCTGGAAATCGCTCTTTTTCCCTAATTTCACCGGTTTTTTGTTGAAATTCCCACTTTTTCCACTTTCCCTTCTCCAGATGACGTCCCAGTTGCCTCCAGAATTCTGGGCCCTTGAAATGGCCGACGTCAACTACACCCAGACTCCAGAAGACGAAAAACTCGTCCGGAACGTTGAAACTGTCCAGTTTTGTGTGTTTTTGATGACTATTACAGTGCATTTCACTATAGTTTGGGCTCTTTTGGAAGCTCATAAGAAAAGATATGAAGAATTGACGGGTCCATTTTTTAAGTTGTGTCTGGCGACCGCTGGAGTGGATATTTGTGAGTTTAAGTGGCAAATTCGAATTCCCCATTGAATTCCACCCCGGAAACCATTTTCCCCGCACATTTTAACCAAGTGTCGTCAAATATGGCGCCAGGTCCGCAGTGGTGGTGAATGCACACAATGCACCAGACCTGACGACATTTTGTCCTAAAATTACAGGAAAAGGGTTTCCGGCCTAGAATTTGATGTGGAATTCGAATTTGAAAACGGTTTTCAAAAAAAAATAAATAAAAACTTTTAGGGACTCTCCTGACCAATTATCTCGGAGCAATGTTCCCAAAATGGGGTTGGTTTGTGCCAGTTTACCTGTTTTTAGGAAGAGGGTATGCACATGTGTATTTGTACTTTGCATGGAGTACAGGTAAGTGATAAGACACTTATCAGTTATCAATGTTTGTTAAGGAATCTGTCAAGCCATGGGGGTATCAGTGTTAGCGGCTAACAGGTTATCAGTTATGCTATTTCCAACTAAATTTCACTTGGTAAGTGTCAAAATTATGAAAAAAACCAAAAAATTCAACCATGGCCTAACTTTTCCCTCTGCAAAACCTCGGCCACCATTGCATTTCCTCTTCCAGATGTGGCAAGGCTACCGTATCTGGATCGCCATCGCAATTCAGTACTTTTCCGGCTTATCAATCGGTTTATCAACATTTTTCAACAGTACCCAACTATTTCGCAATAATAAAAACGGAATTGTGCCAAAGTTTCTAAAGTAGGTCAAGTTTGGGAAAAATCAATAAATCAATAAATCGATAATTCAGTGTAACCATGACAAACACGTTTTTCATCATCGGAGGAGCGTTTCTCTTCGTAAATTGTCTGTTTTTAGTGCTGACCTACTGTTATCTGTTCGCAGTTTTGCATAAAAGAACTAAAAATCAACCGACGGTGAGTTAAGGGGTCCTAAGGGGTTCTAAGGGGTCCTAAGGAGTCCTAAGGAGTCCTAAGGGGTCCTAAGGGGTCCCAAGGGGTTCTAAGGGGTCCTAAGGGGTCCTAAGGGGTTCTAAGGGGTCCCAAGGGGTCCCAAAGGGTCCTAAGGGGTCCCAAGGGGTCCTAAGGGGTCCTAAGGAGTCCTAAGGAGTCCTAAGGGGTCCCAAGGGGTTCTAAGGGGTCCTAAGGGGTCCTAAGGGGTTCTAAGGGGTCCCAAGGGGTCCCAAAGGGTCCTAAGGGGTCCCAAGGGGTCCCAAAGTTGTCCCAAAGTTGTCCCAACTCTTTTCTTATCACTTTTCAGCAGCCCATCCGTTATCAATCGAAACGAAAAGAAAAAGCCAAAAAGAAGGAGGCAAAGCTGTTCACAATGAGCACTATCACTGTATGTGTCCAGTTATCAATCCTTTTTTTGTTCATTTTTGGTGGAAGTGATATTTTGGGATTCTCAACTGATCAGTTTTATATGGTTTATAATGCTTTGAGGTAGGTGGGGGTTTGGCGGGAATTTGAAAAATTGAAACAAAAACTATTTTTTCAAATTTCTAGATTTTTTTTTAATATTCAAAAATAGTTTGAACAAAAGAAAAACAATTTTAAAACTTTGAAAAAAATGAAAAAAAAATTTTTTTTTAAAGAATTTTTTTCAATTTTTTAAAATATTCCCCATTTTTCTCTATTTTCTCCCATTTTCCTTCTTATTTTTCCAGTGACCTCTACGCCAGTATCAACCCATATCTCCTGTGGATATTCTCCGATTCTCTCCGCCGATATATCTTCCAACGGCTTGGTCTAATGAAAAAAGAGAAACTTGTGACTTCAATCACTCCTATCACTTTTGTTTTGCCCTAATTGATAATTTGATTCGAAAAAATGATAAAAAAGTTGATTTTCTAGTCGAAAACCCCAAAAAACCACTTTTCTTGGCGAGACCCACGCGACCAAATGTGTCATGCGCCTTTAAAGATTGAGGATTACTGTAGCTGCTGGAAAAATTGATTTTGACTGTTTTTAGCCGATTTTTCTCAATTTTCAGCAGAGAAACAATAAATTTAAATAAAAATCAATAATTTTATTCATTTTTCGAGTTCTCCCTTATCAATTCGTCGAGCTTCCACCAGTTCCGCCAAGTATTTTTGCGCTGAAAAAATAGAAATTTGAATTTTTTAAAAATTTGAAAAATAGCTTACTTCCACCAACTAAACTGTCCGATTGACTCGCCAAACACATTCCAGTCGGATCCGCTGGAAATTTAGGGAAAATTTCAAAAAAAATTGAAATTTTGAAAAAAAAAATTGTTTTTTTTGAAAAATTTTTTTTTTAAATTTTGAATTTCCATTCTTTATTTTTATCATTTTTTTTCAATTTAAAAAATTCAAAAAATCTAGAAAAAAAATCAATATTCACCTCTCGATGCCATTTTTCTCATAAATCGGCGAAATGGCCGGGTTGATATCGTATCCAGAAGAGTCTCGACTCGGCGAACTTTCCAATTGATTATCACTACAACTAATCAGCTTATCACTTGTTTCCCTTATCACCTTATCACCCTCCATCCATATCATCCACTGATGACGTGTCACAAACTCCACATCCAACTGTCAGAAATACGGCAAAAGGGGCCAAAATCAATAGGTGGACTGGATCGATCAATAATCAATCAATAATTGATTTGACTTACAGTAGAGAAAAGCCAATTCAAACCATGTTGAATTCATTGTTGACCTCGATAAAATGCGAAGATTTCCAAGATTTATAGAGGGAGTGTTTATGAATAAAGATTTATTGATTTTTGGTTATCAGGGAATTGGATTTAGTAAGGACACGCGGGAATTGATAAGGTGATAAAATAGTCAATAGTCATCGTTTCAAATTCTTCATATATTCTTCATATAATCGTCGAAAAAACCGACAATTTTTCTTCTAGACTCGTCGAGTTTGCATCGTTTCATGTATTTGAGAAATGAATCCTCTTCTTCTTTTTCTTCAAACTTTTTCTGAAGCAATGTAGTCAGAATCACAAAGATTTCACTATTGATTATACGATCACTATGAAAATCTCGAAAGTAGGCAATCACATGGCCAGAATGAGCGTCAAGTGCACAATTTGCACAAATTGCAAACTTTTTGGATTTGTAGTAATACCCGAGGATTGGTATATCCGTGATGTGGACAATCAACTGGTTGTCGGATTTCGGCAAGATTCCTGTTTCTAAGAAGCAAGTCTTACAAATCCTCAGTTGACCACAGTGAGCAGAACATTCGGAACACGGACCACTGTCTTGTTTCTGAAACCATTTTGAACGGGTTGGCACTTTAACTACCACAAAAACTCACAATTTCGCTATTGTAAATATCATGTAACTTCTGTTCCGTCAGATTCTCCAGAATCGCCTTCTGAATCTCTAACCCTTCATAATTGATTGTTTCCTCCATGAACGCATCCTTCTTCCCGCAAACTGGACAATTGAAAACTTTCATTTCCTGTCTACACGGCTGACAAACACTATCATGACAGGTTCCAAGACACGGCTTCCTGGACTCATCTGAAGATAACTGATAACTTATCACTTCTTTTATTTCAGGGATTTTTGACTTACCATAGATTCTGGCACAATTGACACAAACAATTGAGGAAATCAGAGACATTTCGAAGTATGTCACACAATCAATATAAGGGTTAGCGAACTTATTTGTTATCAGTTGAACACATGGGGTCGGTGTTTATGCATTACATTGTAAATATCGAAAAATGAAGCTTTATTTACATTTTCAAAAAACTTTTCCAAGAAGTTCAGAAGTTTTAACTTAAAAGTTCAGAAAACAGTTATGATTTATTTATTAGTCAGGTAATTTGTGGGCATTTCATTTTCAAATTCAAAAAAAGATATTGATAAGAAGAAGAAATATAAGGAAGTTACAAAAAGTGAAGAACATTGCCGGTCGCGACATCATTAGTAATAGGACTGCATTTTTCTTGTAGATGAACCAAGCACAAGTACTGAAACAGATTGGGATGGGTCAATTTGAAGTTACATGTTCCTTCGAATAGATTATTAGTCTCCAAAATGGTCAAAACGCACAGCGTTTGTTCGGCATATTCTTTGTAATAGGCTACCTGCGCATCAACGAAAGCCTGGATTGCTTCATCCCTGTTTTCTTCGGTAGCTAATGAAACCATAATGTTGTCCTCTCCAGTCACTCCAAATAACTCAGGGCAAATCTGATTGCAGAGTTCTTGATTGTCCTCTACTTCTTGCCAATATAAGTCCCCCGCTTTCGCGTATTCATCCAATCTCTCCAACATGAAAATTCTCGCCTTCATAAGATTCTGAAGAGAAGTTTTGCAGTCGTCCACTCCGGTTTCTCCAAAGTTCTCCGCTTCGCAATGCTTCAGAATCCTGTCCTTGACCAGCTGATTAACCTGTTCCAACTCTTCTCCTTCCAGCTTCTCCTCCTCCTTCAAAATCTTCCCAGCCACCTTCCGCATCTCCTCCTTGAACTCCTCATCTTCAGAATCTTCCAGTCTTCTCTGAATATTTTCTGCATGTATCATCTGTATCCTCCGTCGATAAAGTAAATCTTTCTCTACAACTTCCCTGAGCTCTTCCTGTATCGTAAACAATTCGAATATCTCGTCGCGGGCTCTCATCCGTTCTCCCTCGATTCTCACCGCAACTCGTTTGTAGTAGTACAGCCAGAATCGACAGTTCCTCTTATTCTTCTCCATCTCCCTCTCAAACTTCATATCCAGAATCCTTCGAAGAGACAAGTTCATCTCGAAATCCACTTCCTTCTCGTCATAAACATCGGCGAGCAATCCAGTCTCATGTTCTGCGTGTTCCCCATCCGTGGCACAATTCGCACATATCGAGAACTGCTTTGCCTTGTAAAAAGCACCAATAAATGTCAGTCCATCTTTGTTGAGGTTCACAAAAGATCCGTATCGTAAGATTATCTCTCTCTCTTTAGCACAATCCAGACAGATCCGAAGCTTCTTCGCCAAATCCCCGCATTCCTGACATGGCCCAGAGTTCTTGTCCTGAAAGAACTCTTCAGATGAGCCACGTCATCAATATATTTACAATCTGGTTCTCGATAAACTCCTCGATAGTATCTTCTGTCAACTGATCCAAAATGCTCTGCTGAATCGGCATCCCATGATAATTGATTGTTTCCTCCTTGAACGCATCCTTCTTCCCGCAAGTCGGACAAGTGAACACTTTCATTTGGTTTCGGCATGGCTGACAAACACTGTCTTGACATGTACCAAGACACGGTTTTCTGGAGTCATCTGAACATAAGAAATATACTTATCACTTCTTTCATTTCAGGGATGTTTGACTTACCATAGATTTGGGAGCAGTTGACACAACAAATTGAGGAAATCAGAGACATTTCGCAATTCGTCAGTCACTCAATATTAGGACTAGCAAACTGATTCGTTATCAGTAGAACATAAAAGTCATAAAAAATGACTCCTCCTCTCTCCAAAACAGAGAATTGTTTTTGGAAAGTTAGTGATATCCTGTTTAACAGTCTAACAACTATTTGCATGCTTTCATAGAACATTTATGTAAGCTTATTCACAACGGATAATGAAGAACACTACTAAAATAAAACTTATCAACTCCTGGATCCGCCGCTTCTCTTCCTTCAACGAGTCCAGATACTTCTGAAGATTCGGATGCTCCAGTTGAATCCCTTCTCCCATCATCATCTCCTTCGTCTCCATAAGCACCCGGGCACGTTGGATATTGATAAAATGATAAAAGCGAGGGAAAGTTATCGAATAAAATTGCCAATATAAGTATCATTAGTTATTGGTTCAAGTTGCATTTGAAGCCAGAAAAGGAGCAATAAGAAGAGCCGATTGGGATGTTCCACCTGGAGTCCTCTTCCGAATAACAGCTCAATCATCTCCAGATGAGTGACAGAGCAGAGTAACTCGTTAGAATATGCTTCATGATATTCAATCAAAGCATTCGCATGTTCCATATACGCTCGATGTTTCTCCTCGTCCACCTCCACTGGAATGTAAACCGTTTCCACTGTTTGAGCTTCTTCCGTCTCTTTTACACGAACAGTGTAGAAGAACTCTCGAAGATTTGGAGTTTTAACAAAATGCTGTGGATATTTGTTCACGACAACAGCAAACGCTTCCTCTTCAGCCAATGAATGTAATCTTGCTTCTGTATGCTCCCAAAGTGCCTCTTTACTGTCGTCATTCGCAGTTTTCCTAGGAATCTCCAGTTCACAATGCTTCAGAATCCTCTCCTTGACCAATTGATTCACTTTCTCCAACTCTTCTCCCCCCAGCTTCTCCTCCTCCTTCAGAATCTTCCCAGCCACCTTCCGCATCTCCTTCTTGAACTCCTTATCTTCCGAAGTTTCCAGTATCATCTGAATCCTTTCCACATACATCATCTGCAGTTTCCGTTGATACAGTGCATCCCGATCCATCACTCTATCCAATTTCCGCTGAAGTATCTCAAGATCCCTGGCATTCCTTTCATTCATCGGTTTGAATGTGTATTCCGGCAACTCCCCGCGTGTTTCCATTCGATTCTTCTCAATCCTCACCGCAAGTCGTTTGTAGTAGTTCAGCCAATATCCCTGGCTTCCTTCCCCATGCTTCCTCGCCTCCCGCTCAAACTTCATATCCAGAATCCTGGCAAGAGCAAAGTTCAAGTCAAAGTCTACCGTTTTCTCATCATAAACTTTGGCCAACAGGTCACACTTGTGCTCAGCATGCTTTCCATCCGTGGCACAATTTGCACATATCGAGAACTGCTTCGCTTTGTAAAATGCTCCAAGTACAGTAACACCAGAATAGTTGATAGTGAATTTGCCTTTGAACGTTGGAATTATGATCCCCTGCTCACTGGCACAATCCAGACAGATCCGAAGCTTCTTCGCCAAATACCCACATTCCTGACATGGCCCAGAGTTCTTGTCCTGAAGGAATGCTTCAAAATAGCTACATCTTCAAATTAGACTCACATTCTGTTTCTTGATAAACTCCTGAATGTTACCTTCTGTCAACTGATCCAGAATGCTCTGCTGAATGAGCATCCCATGCCAATTGATCTTCTCCTCTCTAAAAGCATCCTTTTTCCCGCAAGTCGGACAAGTGAACACTTTCATTTGGTTCCGGCACGGCTGACAAACACTATCGTTACATGTTCCAAGACATGGCTTCCTGGACTCATCTGAAGATAACTGATAACTTATCACTTCTTTTCTGTCCGACTTACCATAGATTTCCGCACAATTAACACAACAAATCGAGGAAACCAGAGACATTTTGAAAAATGCCACACAATCAATATAAGGGCAAGCAAACTGATTGCTTATCAGTAGAGTTGATGTTTACAACACCTCAAGTGATATATTGCTTATCAATGTTTATTGCAAACAGCTATTTAGGCGATAATCACGGAAAATGAAGGACACTACTGAAACAACATTTATCAACTTGTATATCCTGTTCAAACTGCTGTTTGAACAAGTCCAGATACTTCCGAAGTCCCGGATGCTCCAGTTGAATCCCTCTTCCCTCCACCATTTCCTTAGTTTCCATAAAAACCAGAGCAGAAAGTGTATGATGAGCACGAGCCTTGTGATAGTCCAACTGGGCCAATGAATACTTCCGCCTCAATTCAGCATGCTCTTCTCCAAACGAATAGACCACTTGGCCTTGGTCAAACACTTCCAGAAACTCTTTCTGATCCTCGGGCAGGTTCTTCTCCAATTCCTCTCTCATCTCCCTCCTCATCTCTTCATCCACAGCAATCGCATGTCCTTTCTCAAATTCTTCCGCTGTTATCAACTGAACCGTATTATCATCCATTGGAGACGTGAGACAGTCATGCAGAAGACGCTGAGCAACAACTCTAGCCTTCTCCAGCTCCTCCACGGCTTCCTTGAAGTCCTCGACTCCATTTCCTCCCTCACAATGCTTCAGAATCCTCTCCTTGACCAATTCCTCCACCTTCCCCATCTCCTCCACCCCCAACTTCTCCTCCTCCGTCAGCATCCTTTCAATCACTCCTTCCAACTCCTTCCTGAACTCCTCATCTTCCGAATCCGCATGCCTCCTTCGAACCTCGTCCACATACATCATCTGCTGTCTCCTTTGATAAAGTGACGCATCACCTCTTACTTTTTTCAGCTCTTCTCCAGAATTCGTGAGATCCAGCTCGTCTTCTGATGGGAATATCAGTCCACTCTCTCGGTACATCTCAATCCTCATTACATCCTGTTTGTACTTGTACAGCCAGTTCCAGTCACTTCCTTCCTCATACTTCTCTGTCTCTTTTCCATGCTTCAAATTCACAATCCTTCTCAACACGAAATCCAACTCCCTGTCCACCATCCTCTCATCATAAACTTTGGCGAACGAGTCAATTTCGTGATCAGCATGCTTTCCATCCGCGGCACAATTTGCACAAATCGAGAACTGCTTCGCTTTGAAAAACGCGCCGAGTGCAGTAACATTAGATTTCAGGTTGATAGTGAGGTAGTGAGCTTGAGGAATCAGTACCTCTTGCTCAATGGCACAATCCAAACAGATCCGAAGTATCTTCGCATATCCCCCGCATTCCTGACATGGCCCAGAGTTCTTGTCCTAAAATAACTCGTCCGATGAGCCACGTCATAGACTCACCTTCTTGATAAACTTCTCAATGTTATCTTCTGTCAAATCTGTCAAGATAGCTTCTTGCATCGGAATCCCATTCCAATTGACCTTCTCCTCCTTAAAAGCATCCTTCTTCCCGCAAACTGGACAAGTGAACACTTTCATTTCCTGCCTACACTGCTGACAAACACTATCATGACAAGTTCCAAGACACGGTTTTCTGGATTCATCTGATAAGATATCAACTTATCACTTTATCACACCTGGAAGCCTGAACTCACCGTAGAGCTGATAGCAATTGACACAAACAATTGAGGAAACCAGAGACATTTTGAAACTGGTCAGCAAGTCAATATGAAAACTAGCAAACTGATTCGTTATCAGTTGAGAGTTGATGTTTACAAAGTCGCATGGAAAATGACTCAACTTTCAGAAATGTTTATTCACATCGGAAAATGAAGAACACTATCAAAATAGAACTTATCAACTCCCGGACCCGCCGCTTTTCTTCCCTTCATCAAGTCCAGATACTTCTGAAGATTCGGATGCTCCAGTTGAATCCCTTCTCCCATCATCAACTGAATTGTCTCCTTAAGCACCAAAAAACAAAGTAACTCTTCTGCACACGCCTTATAGTATTCCAACTCTGCTATCTTCAATTTCCGGTGCAACTCTTCGGCCTCTTCTCCAAATGTGCACACAATCTTATGAGTCGTGCCAATCATCATTTCGATTCTGCTGAAGAATTCCTCTTCACTCATTTGCCCCCTAAGTCCCGGGGTCTTCTTCAACATCTTCTTGAACTCCTCTACCATCTCCTTCTCGAACTTCTCATCTGCAGATACCGCATACTTCTGCTCAAATTCCTCCACAGTCACTATCTTCATCTTCAATTCCTTCATTGGGTGCGTGAAAAATTCAATTTGAAGACGTTGAGCACAAACTCTAGCCTTCTCCAGCTCCTCCCCAGCCTTCTCTCGGTCATCCAATCCAGTCCTTCCGTCCATTTCACAATGCTTCAGAATCCTCTCCTTCACCTTCTCCTCCACCTTTTCCCATTCCTCCACCCACAACTTCTCTTCCTCCGTCAACATCTTCCCAGCCACCTTCCTCATCTCCTCCTTGAACTTCTCATCTTCAGATTCTTCCAGTCTCATCTGAATCTCCTCCACAGTCATCATCTGGATCTTCCTCTCATAAAGTGCCACTTCTTCCATCACTCTAATCATCTCTCCGAGGATATCTGGATTCATGCGATTGAACGAACAATTCACAGATGTTCCTCCTGGCTGCCAATCGATTCTCCTCTTCCGGAACATCTCAAATTTCACAACTTCCTTTTTGTATATGTACAGCCAGTGCCAGTCACTTCCATCCTCATACTTCTCCATCTCCTTCTCATATTTTAAATCCATCACTCTTCTCAACACTAAATCCAACTCCACATCCACCGTCTTCTCATCATAAACCTTGGCCAACAAGTCACACTTGTGTTCAGCATGCTTCCCATCCGTGGCACAATTTGCACAAATCGAGAACTGCTTCGCTTTGAAAAACGCGCCGAGTGAAGTAACATTCGATTTGCGGCTGCTTTTGAAGAATTCTCCTCGCGGAATCAGTACCTCTTGCTCACTGGCACAATCCAGACAGATCCGAAGCTTCTTAGCCAAATCCCCGCATTCCTGACATGGCCCAGAGTTCTTGTCCTAAAAGAGCTCTTCAGATGAGCCCCATCATCTAGACTCACATTCTGCTTCTTGATAAACTCCTCAATAGAATCTTCTGTCAGATCTTTCAAAATAGCTTCTTGCATCGGCATCCCATTCCAATTGATCTTCTCCTCCTTGAAAGCATCCTTCTTCCCGCAAACTGGACAAGTGAACACTTTCATTTCCTGCCTACACTGCTGACAGACACTATCATGACAGGTTCCAAGACACGGCTTCCTGGACTCATCTGAAGATAACTGATAACTTATCACTTCTTTTATTTCAGGGATTTTTGACTTACCATAGATTCTGGCACAATTGACACAAACAATTGAGGAAATCAGAGACATTTCGAAGTATGCCACACAATCAATATAAAAACTAGCAAACTGATTCGTTATCAGTTGAAGGAAATCGATGTTTACTCTTCAATTCATAAAACTTTATTTCAATATTTCAATACCAGAATCAAAAATGAAGCACACTATCAGATTGAACATCTTCAATAGTAGAGTTATTCTGCCGATCCGCCATCTCAAACGCTCTCAGGTACTCCTTGAGATTCGGATGTTCCACCCGAATCCCTCTTCCCATTGCCATTCTCTCCGTTTCCAATCGAGTCAAGTCACAAAGTGTCTCATGGGCTAAGGCCTTGTAGTAGTCCAACTCGGCCATTGCGAACTTCCGGTTCAACTCGAAGAGCACTTTTCCTATAGATATTGTGTTATTGCCATGCTCATCCGTCTCCAGAATCGTCATCTCATCAGTCGGGGCATTGAAACTCTCTTCCAGTGTACTCATCATGAAAAGTCTAGCTTCCTCAACATCCTCCCCAGCCTCCTTGTAGTCCTCGACTCCATTTCCTCCCTCACAATGCTTCAGAATCCTCTCCTTAACCAGTTCCTCCACCTTCCCCATCTCCTCCACCCCCAACTTCTCCTCCTCCGTCAACATCCTCTCAATCACTTCTTCCAACTCCTTCCTGAACTCTTCTTCTTCTGAATCCGCATGCCTCAACTGAATCTCTTCCACCGTTATCATCTGCATCTTCCTCTCATAAAGTGCCACTTCTTCCATCACCTCCTTCAGTTGTTCTATGATATCCGGATGCATAGCCCTCATCGGAGAGTCTACAACGTCTCCCGATCGGTATGCAAGTCTCCTCTGCCGGTTCATCTCAATGTTCACAACATCCTGTTCGTACTGATAAATCCACTTCTTATCACTCTGCTGCTTCTCCATCTCCTTCCCATACTTCTGCTTCAGAATCCTTTTCAACACAAAATCCAACTCCATATCCACCATCTTCTCATCATAAACTTTGGCAAACAAGTCCCACTTGTGTTCAGCATGCTTCCCATCCATCGCACAATTCGCACATATCGAGAACTGCTTCGCTTTGTAGAATGCTCCAAGTACAGTGACACCAGATAGGTTCATAGTGAAATGGTCGAAATCCGGGACTATGACGTCTTGCTCACTAGCACAATCCAGACAGATCCGAAGCTTCTTCGCCGGATCCCCGCATTCTTGACATGGCCCAGAGTTCTTGTCCTAAAAGAATTCAGGATTCAGATGAGCCACATCATCAATTTAGACTCACATTCTGCTTCTTAATAAACTCCTGAATGTTATCTTCTGTCAACTGATCCAGAATTCTCTGCTGCATCGGCATCCCATGCCAATTGATCGTCTCCTCCACAAACGCATCCTTTTTCCCGCAAATTGGACAGGTATAAACCTTCATTTCTTGTCTACATGGCTGGCAGACACTATGAGGACAAGTTCCAAGACACGGCTTCCTGGACTCATCTGAAGAACACCTAACATTAGGGAGGAACAACTGAAAGCATCTGGACTTACCGTAGAGTTGGTAGCAGTTGACACAAACAATTGATGCAATTACCGACATTTTGAAACTGGCCAGCCAGTCGGGTTTGCAAACTGATTCGTTATCAGTTGAACTGTGGGTTTACATAGTCATTTCGGAAATTAGGAGTGAGGAAGGAGAGCATAGATCGAGTTTGTGACATTCAAATGGCGAATTGCCAAAAGTTCGACACAAATTTTGATAAACAACGGTCGATGCGGACTAACTGGAGCATCGTACTGATGAATGAATCTACTTTATTAGACAACAGTTACAATGGAAAGTAATAGATTTTGAAAACAATCATTCGCTCAACCAAAACATAATCTTCGACTTGTCACTTCCTTCCATTTTCCGTTCCCGGTGAGCCTCGAACTTTGCATAGTAATCTTTGGAATTCTCATGCTCAAAATCCGATCCTTCTCCCAAATGGGCTAGGGTCATCTCCATAAAGACAAGGAAACACATAAGGCATTCAACGAAAGCATCGCAAAGAGTTATATACACAGCTAGCATATCCGATTCGTCACGAGAGGTGTTCCCCACGATTTCCACACCTTCCTCGAATGATTTATACGCTTTTTTCAGTTTTTCGAAGGCTCTCAGAGTGTTGAGAAGAATGTTCTGGTCGAGATCCTCGTAATACTTGAAGACCTCTTCTCTGACTCGCTTGTCAACCATTTCTAGTTCTTCACCATTCGGCTCTCCGATATAATCCAAAATAGTCCTGATCTCACGCATTATCCACCAGCTACCCAATCTTCCGAATATTCCAAGTCGCTTCGTTGTCATGTTTATGAATCGTTCGGCTTCTGCGATTGCTCGGAAGGCCAAGGGTTTCATATGCTTTTCAAATTGATCCGCAATTTCCTTTGCTTCTTCTCCTTTGAATGTCAGTTGGTCTTCTGCTGATTTATTTCGATGAAAATTGAAGGCAATATTGGTGGTTTCGTTGAAAGCAAATGTCAGGACGAACGAAAGGAATAGCATGTTAACTGTGAATCCGGCGCTCTGACTCGTCGCACGAACCACCTCTGTGATGTTGTTAATTGGAAATATGTCTAAAATCGTACTATTCCTAGAAAAACAACTGATAAGCGGCATAATCTGATGGGTCGAATGCTCCCCGTCCAGGGTGCAATTTGAGCAGAGCGAGAAGTGTTTAGCTCGATTGTAGACTGGGAATATAAGATTGTCTTCGGGTTTAAAACTAGTTGTCTGCTCTTGAATAATTCCTTCTTTTTTAGCACAATCCACACAGATCCTCAGCTTCTTCGACTCCTCTCCACATTGCATACATTTTCCAAAGTCATCTTTCTGAAAAATGTGGAACTGTATTTTTACATGTCGGACTGCTTATAAGGGAAGTGTCTAGAGATACATTTGGCAAAAATTGGCAAAGGGTTATCCTAGGGGTCCAATGAAAGGAATCCGAGAGCAAAAAATCTTTTGGGGGCTCAAGTGCAATCGGCTCTCGGCTTGGGAATAGTTCATTTCTTTAAGTGAACTGAGCTCATACTTTGCCAAGAGTAAGCAAAGTTCCAGCCAGAACTGAACCCCACCCAGCAGAAATAAAAATGAGTGATAAAGCCAACAATGGCTAAAAAACTATCTCGTGGCCGCTTTAAGGGCTCAGTGAGCCAAAATAAGGACTCCCCGGCAGAAATTAGCGTAGCTTCCTATAGGAAATGGACAATTCTCGTTCGAATGAACCAGGCCCCTAGAGGAGGGAGAGTTTTTTTTCATTCCACAGATAACGCTCCTGATTTTTCAGAAAAGTAAACACTTACAAGAGGCATGAAAATAGAATGGGCGAACTCGGCAACCGACAATTCGGCGACCATTCTCATCTGCTCGTAGTTGATTTTTCGTTCAGAAAATGCTCCAACACGCTTGCAAATCGGACAGTTCATTAGATTTTCAGCGCACAGAAGACAAATTGTGTCACCACACAGGCCTAGGCAGGGCTTACGAGTGTCATCTGAAACAACGGACTTAGAGAGTTAAGATAGGAACATTACCATAAGTTTTGAAGCATTCAGAACAGAAAAATGCGTAGCAAAGGGACATTTTCAGTTGGGGAAATATTTGGTTGTGTAGGCAAAACTGGTGGTTCTTATCATTAATTCTTATCATTCTTATCAAGAGTGAGGAATGGAAAGAGTTGCAAAATTAGGAGTGAGCAAGTAAAACAAAGTGTTTATTCTCTACATAATAGTACAACATTGTCTATCTGGAGCCTGTAAATCGGTGGCAATCACTACAGTATCAGCTTATCAGCAGGCAAACTTAATATGAGTCTGTTCGTGAAGAGATTCCATCCAAAGTTACTGTGATGCACAGAAAAACTCTATCAGGTCCCCCTCCCCTCACATCCTCACAAGAGTGTTCAATGACATCCTGCTTTCATTTGATTGTCCTCCTTCTCCTTATCAGCTTATCAGCAGGTGAACATGGGTCTGTTCGTGAAGAGATTCCGTCCAAAGTTACTGTGATGCACAGAAAAACTCTATCAGGTCCCCCTCCCCTCAAATCACGTTGTGTCCAACGAACGAAACGAGGAGTTCTTCGCAACAGAGTCAACAATTCCAGAAACTGCGTTCCGAGGAAGGGTCATCAGGTGGGGAAGGGATAGAACGAATGAATGGTTCGTGGGGCGGAAGGAAGGGCATAGCTGGGAGGGGCAGGTGGCAATGTGACGATAGATTCGACCCACCGATAACCTTTTGAATGACCCGATTCAATGTTATCGAGTCAGATTCTCTTCCCAGGGGGAGAATCTCAAAACTAGTATAAAACCGCATAAAACTGCAAAATTTGAGAAAAAAGCTGAGCCGGTGAGCTAAAAGTGGTATTTTAAGAGTTAGGGACCCATCACTATGCCAAACATCAGACCAATCAAAAAATAAATCGGCCCCGCTGCATAGACCTAGTGGTCATTGTTTTACAAATAACGTTTCTTTTAAATAACAGGGAGTTTACCATACGTTTTGAAGCATTCAGAACAGAAAAATGCGTGGTGAAGCCAAAACTGGTGGTTCTTATCATTGATTCTTATCATTCTTATCAAGGAGTGAGCAAGTAAAACAAAGTGTTTATTCTCTACATAATAGTACAACATTGTCTATCTGGAGCCTGTAAATCGGTGGCAATCACTACCGTATTCTTGCGAATCGCTTCTTGAAACTGCTGGAATCTCGACGGTTGCTCCACGTCCGAAAGTGTCAAATCCTGGAAAACCAGCTCATTTTTCATGGCTTATCACCTTATCACTCACTTCACAATTATCAAAGTTGTTAACAGTGATGTTGAGCCCTTCCAGAAAGTCTTCTTCCTCTTCTTCTTCATCCAACTGAAGATCACAGTTGATAAGACTGCTTTTTGATTGGGGTTGACTTACATAAGCCTTCAAAGCGTCCTTATCAATCAACTGATTAGTGATTTTCTTCTTTTTCGGGTCCATTGTGGTGATATGGACGTACGGGGAGACATTGTTGTCAATTTGAGGGTAACCGTAGCGGGACTGAAAGATATGAGTTTGAGGTTGGTTGAAACCTAGATTTTCAGATTCCACGTGGCAAATTAGGCTAGCAAAAGATTCAGGAGCCCTGGGGACTCGAACCTGTGACAATTCCGGTGCCATTAGCAAACGGGTTAGCCACTGAGCCACCGGGACCCGCGCCCAGTGGCTCCCAGGCGCCGCGCCACGCGGCTCAGTGGCTAGCGCGCTTGCCAATGGCTCCAGAACTGTCACAGGTTCGAAGCCCCAGGACCCCTGAATCTTTTGCCTAGGTAATTTGTCATGGGGAACCCGAAAAAGACCCTCTTGACTCACCTGAACCGGCGGTCGGAACGTCAACTCGTTCATCTCCTGCTCCAACGTCTTCTCAGTGCACCCATCGGATATAAAAGTGTGTCCGGCCAGTCTCCTCAACACCATCGAAGATGTCATGATGTTCCCATTGATCTCCTCTTCCAACTTCTGAAGTTCCTTGTTGGAAGTGCCTGTGATGGTCTGTGCAGCAGTGTCCAGGATCCCTGGAGCAGCGATTTCATACACCGATGAGCTGAGGTCTTCTGAAGTCCGTTCCCCAGTGGATTCGTGGAGAACTCCGTTTGTGTTGACAGCACGGGCTGTTTGGTACTGGAATTGCTCTTATCAGCTGATAAGACTTCTTATCACTCACCAAGTAATCATCCCATTTCTGAACCTGTTGCTCTGTTAGATCCGGGCATGATCCACTGAGATTCTTATCAATATCATCACAAGATGAGATATCATTCGGGTCCGAAGGATGGGACGAACAGGGAGATGTCTGTGTTATCAGTGATAAGAGATTGCTTATCAGTGACTACTCACCGAATGTGTATTAACCATGGAGTTCGTTGACTGTTTCGACCGCCTCTTCCTCTTCTTCCTTAACAGAATAGCAGCGATCGGGGGACCGTTGCCGGCTGAAAAAAGCCAGAGTGATAAGGAAAGTGATAAGAAGAAGGCATAGACAGTCAGAGAGACACTACTGTGGCTCTCTTGACCGAGTAAACGAGGCGAAATGACAAGGATTGTCGGAGGTGATAAGGGGCGAGAGAGTGTGCGGGACGCGGAGACGCAGACACATCGGGGGCGGAAGGGATAGAGGCGAAAAGAGTGTAACAATAAGGGAACACTTTGAGATTCCCGGGACAACTTACGATTTATAGTCGTCATGTTGGCAGTGTATCCGGCAGGGATTCCGTTGAACGGTTGAGGAGGAACCATTGGGGGACAATCGAAGTATTGGGGCGTGGTAGATGGGAAATCTGCGAAAAAATTTGGTTGAAATAAGCTTTTCCGGGTCAAATTTTGATGATTTTCACGGTTTTTTGGGTTTCGGGTTACTGTAGCTTGAAAATCTGCACTTTGGCGTGATGGTGTTTGCACAGAATGCTCATTTTTAATGCTGAGGACTCAGGAAATATGGTTTCAGGCTGGAATTCAATGGGGAATACAGATTTGAAGTTGGAATTTAAAAAATCCAAGAACTATGGGTTTTGGGTTACTGTAGCTCGAAACTGTGCACTTTGGCGTGGTGGTGTTTGCACAAAAACACCAAATATGACGCAAGACAGTCAAAAATTAGCTTTCCTGGTTGAAATTTCACAGGGATTTCAAATTTCGTCTTAAAATCCGAAAATTCCTAATCATAATCATTTTGGGTTACTGTACCTCCGAAACTCTGCAATTTCCCGTCACCGTGTTCACACCAAATTTCAAAATTCAGTCTAGGAACCCCTCCCAACCCAATTTTTCCCGTTTCTCACCTTGAAACTGCTGTAAATTCTGATTCTGAACGTCTTCTTCAGGGAATCCGAATGCTTCGGCGAGTTGACGGGACCGTGGCACAAATTCCGGAGCGCTAATCCATTCTGAAGAGGAACGTCATGAAATGCACGAAATTTGAGCCTTTTGGAGGGAAAATTGCAACTTTTCACTCTAGTTTGACCTTCAGGCCTCAAAAACTATAGAAGGGTCAAAGATCTGAACCCGTTATTTTGGAGTGTCGTACTAAAAATGAAAAATTGACCTACTTTCAGGATCCGGGGTCTGAAACGGAACGATTTTCAGTGGTTTTTCGGCAGAATTGTTATTCTGATAATAAGCAGCGGGCGGTCGATCGGCCTCTTCGAAGAACACTCGGGACATACTTGAAAAACGAAGAATAAGAAGAAAAAAGGATTTGGAAGAAGAAAAAGGAAGAGAATGGATAGAATAACAATGTGCTCTTTGCGAGATGCGACTGCTAATGGAAGCCAATTGGGGGAAAGGGAGGAAGTGGAGCTAATGGAGAGGGAATAGGGGGTTGGGAATGGTTTAGAATTATGGGAAATTTGATAAGGAACTAGTTATCAGTTGGAAGTTTTGAGCTAGGAGCAGTGGTTGAAAAGTTAGTACGACACTCCGAAATCCCGCAGGTCATACTCGACTCCCGGGCATTGAAAATTAACATGTTAGGATATCAATCGATAGGGAATTTGATAAGGAACAACTTTTCAGTTGATCACTTTTTGCTAGGATCAGAGGGTCAAAAGTTAGAGTGGTTAGTACGACACTCCGAAATCCCGCAGGTCTCTTTTGGGCCTCTGGTATTGAAAATGGTCAGGTTAGGGTAGCAATCGATAGGGAATTTGATAAGGAACAAGTTATCAGTTGATAACTTTTTCCTAGCTAGCACGGTTTTCAAGTTATAGCCAGTTCAGTACGATGCTCCACTATCCCGCATTGATCGTTGTTTAGCCAAGCTTATATCTCAAGACCCAGTGGCTTAAAATGGAGAGGTTATAGTAGCGATCGATAGGGAATGTGATAAGGAACAATTTTTCAATTGATCACTTACTGATAACTCTTATCAGTAAAAAGTTATAAAGCGTCCAAGCCAAAAAAACACTTTTTCAAGAAAAAATTGAAGAAAAGCCAGAATTGTGCAGTGAAAAACATGTTTTCCATTGTTTTCCAGTGGATCTCTCATGAATAAAAAGTAAGACGAGAAACAGATGCGAAGTGCAGCAACTTGTAAGAAGCTCTCCGGGAGTATATATCTCGTAACCTACTACTCGAATTTCCCGGAGATAAGAGGTAGAGCAGTGTTACACACTGGTCAGGGACTCGTTGTGTAATCGGAAGGGACCCGTTGATGTATGAATGAGCCGCAGGGGGAGCCGGAGGGAAAGATTAATTGTGATTGCTCTCTGAGTCATGCTCTTTTGAGTAGCGGGGTGGTATGGCATGGGAATGATGATAAGGAATGTTTTGTCAGTTGGAAGCACTGCTTTAGGACGATTGGTTCGAAAGTTAGTACAACACTCCGGAATCCCGCTACTTTCAGAGCTTACATCTCGGCTCCCCGACGTTGAAAATGGGCAAGTTAGGGTATCAATCGATAGCGAATTTGATAAGGAACAACTTATCAGTTGATCACTTATTCCTAGGACCAGTGATTCAAAAGTTAGAGGGGTTAGTACGACACTCCGAAATCCCACTGCTTCTATAGCTTATATCTCCGGTCCCAAGCATTGAAAATGGACAGGTTATAGTATCAATCGATAGCTCTATTGATAAGGAATCTTTTATCAGTTGAAAGTTTTTCTCTAGGATCAGTGGGTCAAAAGTTACGACACTCCGAAATCCCGGTCCGTCGTTTTCCTGAAAATGTACCAATTTCTGTTACTTTGCTCACTCAAAAACCGTTTTCCAATGTGTTCAATGATATTTGTTATCACTATCACTAATCGGTTTATTCAAATAAGAGGGTGCAGAGAAACAGACAACTTTCCGCTGGCCACTGGCAAACTGTCCCATTCTTCTTGTCATTTTCACCCGTTTCCCTTCATTTTTGACCCTTTTTTCTGATTTCCTTTCTTATCACCTTATCAATCATCAATTGTTTCATTTTTCAGTCGAAATGCCCCCAAAAACCATCTTTATCACCGGTGCAAATCGTGGAATCGGCTTGGGAATTGTGAAGAAGCTTCTGGAAAACAAGGAGATTGAGACGGTTATAGCAGGAGCAAGGGATTTGGATAAGGCAGAGGTACGAGTTTTCGGAGTGTCGTAAAAGTATGGAAATCTATAAAAAACCACTAAAAACCCTGAAAACCGCTGAAAAATAGACCAAAATCGTCAAAATCGACAAAAATCGATGAAAAACCGAAATTTTTGAGCGGGATTTCGGAGCATCGTACTAAAAATCATGAAAATGATAACTTTTCGCCCCCTTATCACTGTTATCACTTCAGGAACTCCGCTCCCTGGCCCAATCCGACTACCGCCTTGTCCTCCTCCAAGTCGACGTCTCTTCCGATGAATCCCTCATCGAAACCGTCAAAAAAGTGGACCAAATCGTCGGAAAACGGGGTCTAAATCTTCTTATCAACAATGCCGGAATGATAGAAGTTTATCAGACGGATAGTGAGCCGAATCGACAGAAAGTGCTGAATTGTATCAATGTGAATGCGGTTAGCGCGTTGTTGGCAAGTCAAGTGAGTGGGGGTGATAAGGAGTGATAAGGGGAATTGGGAAAGGTAGAAAACGAAGAAAAATCATAGAAATTCATGAAAATCTATTAAAATTCATTAAAATCCATGAAATTCCCAAGTTTGACTCACCGGGATTTCGGAGCATCGTACTGAAAGTTGAAAACTTGAGAATTCCTTCATTTTCAAGGTCAATTTTTGCTAATTTAACTATGGAGAATTCAAATTTTAAACTTTCAAGCGACTACCGTGTTTCCCGGGCGCTTTGACCCACCGGGATTTCGGAGCATCGTACTGAAAGTTTCAAATTTAAGAATTCCTTCATTTTCAAGGTGTAACTATGCTAATTCAACTATGTAGAATTTGATTTTCCCACTTTCTAGTGATTTTCATGCTTCCCGGGCGGTTTGACTTACCGGGATTTCGGAGTGTCGTACTGAAAGTTTCAAAATTGAGAATACCCTTGTTTCAAAGGGGTAAACATACTAATTGAACAATGGAGAGCTCAAATTTTTTATTTTCCAGTACTTCCCATGCTCTCCTGCCCGTTTTCACTAACCGGGATTTCGGAGTGTCGTACTGAAATTTTCAACTTTTCAATTTTTCAAAATCCCTTGATTTCTAGGTCAATCCCGACTAATTTCGCCCTCCTGAATTCAAAAATCCCATCAAAATCCATTTTCTAGCACTTCCTCCCGCTCCTCCTGCGTGCCTCGGCCCTTGGGGACCACTCCCCCGATTCCTTATCAGCCACTCGCTCCGCCATCCTCAACATTGGCTCCGACTGCTCTTCCCAGACCCTGAACATCACCGGATTCTGCAATGAGACCCTTCTGGCGTATAAAATGAGCAAAACCGCGATGCTCTCGTTCGCCAGGACCCTAACGGCTGATTTCAAGACTTTGGGATACCCGATTCTGGTGATAACGATGCATCCGGGATGGGTGTTGACTGATATGGGTGGGCCAATGGCTCCGGTTACGGTATGTTGGAAAAATTGAGAAAATTGGGAAAAAGTTGAGAAAAATTGCGAAAAAATGAGCGAAAACAGGGTCGAATTTCTTTATCACTGAATATCTCGCTTATCAGTAGAGCTATCTCTAAGTGATCAACTGATAAGTTGTTCCTTATCAAATTCCCTATCGATTGCTATTTTAACTTGTCCAATTTAAGCTACTAGGTCCTGAGATATGGTCACCGGGATTTCGGAGTGTCGTACTAACCCCTCTAACTTTTGAACAAGTAGTTCTACAGCAAATTTTTCCAACTGATAAAGCATTCTTTATCAAATTTTTATCATTTCCATATTCCAGATCGCTGAATCCGCTGGAGACATCGTTGACAGCATCGGAAAGCTCAACGAAACTCACAATGGAGGGCTTTTCGACCGCCAACTCAAGGAAATGCCATTCTGAAGTGATAAACTGATAGCGAATTATCAATAAAATGTAATTTTATTCCAATTCCAAAACAAATCGAACATTTGGAACATAAGTTTGTACAAGTTTAGTCAAACACAACGGATCGCTGATCAAATGCGCCAATTCCGGAAATTCGTGAGGTCTTCTCGAAGCTCTCATGAACTTTTTCAGCACCAATTGATCCATCAAAACCTCCTGACACGCCTTTTCTCCTGATTTCCTAGCATTCTCCAGTGAAATACGGCTCTTCATCACTGAAATCACCGCTTTCACAATCAATTTTGGCTCTTCAAATCGTTGAACATCCTCATAAACCTTCTTCTTCTTCTCCACCATTTCCCGGATTTCTGCCACTTTTTCCTCAATCTCCCAAATCTTCTCCAAGTGTTTTCTAAAGTCCACTGCAAGTTCCTCAATCGATAGTATCTCTTTGATACGGTTATCAAGTGTCTTATCACTCCTGCGAATTTCTTCTTGAGGTAGATATGGAAGTTGTAGTAGTTTATCGTTATGTAGAAGATTCCAATCTTCAAATGCGAATATCTCTCCTCTCTTCTTAATTTTCGCATTCTCCTTCTGAACCTTCCATTTCTCCTTCTCGATCCTCATCGTTTGTTTTTGAAGTACGTGAAGCCAATGTTTTGCAGGTAGCTTCATCTTGAAAACTTTCTTCTTCTTCGTCCTTCCAAATTTCAGTTTCTCCAACCCAACCGTTATTCTTTCGAATCGCTCCTCTACACTATTCCTCGACAAATCCGACTTCAAGTGAAGGTTCCACTCCACCACATCCTTCAACTTCTCAACTTTCCCATGTGCTCGATGAGTCCCTTTATCGATTTCGCAATCCGCACATATCGCCCGACTCTTCAATCTTTGAAACTCTTTCTGATTATCAACACTCTTGGCCTTCAGAATCCAGTGTTTTCCAAATTTCCTTATCAGTCCCTCTTTTTCAGCACATGAAGTACAAAGTCGAAGTTTCCGGGAGAACGATGCACATTCGGAGCAAGTACCTTCTGTGAGCTTCTGGAAAATGGGAAAAATGAATATTCCAAGGGAAAAGAAGGAACCTGTTCATCCTGCCAAACACTATCTCTCTTATCTTTCGGTTCCATATTTTGCAAAAGTTCCCAAGCCGAATAATTGGGACAAGGCTCTAGAAAAGCATCGGGTTTCGAACAAATCGGACACTTTGGCGTTTTGGCACAACGAATACAAATCTCATGACCACATGTTCCAACACACGGTTTTCGTGTCTCAACTGGAAAAGAAAAAGGAAAAGTGTTCAGTTCGTGAAATTGAAAAGTTACCATAGTCCCGCGAGCAGTTGACACATTCCATTGGGTGGAAAATCAATGAATTGACAGAGAAGAAAGAGATTCGAATCTCTTGCAGTGTCTGCGTGTCCGAGATGAAAGATCAGAGGGGTTTGTAAACCCGAAGACACATTTGAGAAGAAATTTGATCTTTGAATCTTTATGGATTTTCACCAAACTTTCTGGACATGATTCTAGGTCACTTAGGTACCGAACTGGAGCAAAAACGGAGCTTTTATTCAAATTCTCAAATGCGGCGGAGTAAAATCATTCAAATAATGTGAGGGCAAACGAAAAGGTTCAATTGGTAGCTGATTGAAGAATGGCAGTTGACGAAGTCTCACAGCAATGACCCACATGTACATTGGGACCATCAGGTTCAGTTGGACTTGTTGAAAAGCCAAACAACACTCGACATGGGCATAGGTCAAGTTGTAGCCCGTCTCCAGAGATCGTTGTGTCACTTCATTGAATTGGTCCAGTGGCGCATTGGGTGCAAGGCTGGTTACCATGTCACAAGCTTCATCGTCGTGTGATTGAAGCTGGAAAAAAGAAGTTTCTGATAACAACTGATAGGCCAACTCACCTCAACCACTGCCTCTTTCCACTCATCTAGCTCATTCTGATCAAATTTTCTGGCTTCTTCGAAATCTTCAACCGATCCAATCATCTTTCCTCTGATCCTCTCATCAATCTCAGACAAATCCGTCTCCGTAAGGTTCATCCAAGCCGGGAACTTTGCTCGAATCGCTTCCAACCCCAGAACCTCCGATGCCTTCGGATTCGATCTCTTGAAGTTGTCAATGGCAAAGTCGATAATTTCCATGTTCAACATCCACAGTCGCTTGTCCAGTTGCCGACTTTTTCTCGTTTCCCTGTGGAACTTCTCCCGAATTTCATCAATTCCAGCTTGTATTTCGGGATAGTTCGAGAAAGAGTTGCCGAGCACACACTTGTTCATTGGGAAGTTCCTAGCTTGTACCATCCCAAGTAAGTTTACCTCGAGAATTCTTTTAAGACTCGAGAACTCATCCTTCTCCTTTTTATGCTTGTAGAAAGACTCTTTCGTCACAAAGTTGTGCTTCAAAGCATCGAAAAACACCTCAATTTTATGTCCTTCGTGAGCTCCATCCATCGCACAATGCGAACAAATCGCCCTGCTCTTGATCTTCAGAAACTCTCTCTCATAATCAGCATTCCGGGTGATAAGAATCCATTTTCCTTCGAACTTCCTCATCAGTCCATCTTTTTCAGCACATTCAGTACAAAGTCGAAGCTTTTTGCTGTGCTCTGAGCATTCGGAGCACGGACCCATGGTGATATCCTGGAAGATGGCAAGTTCGCCCCAATCCCAACTATCCTTTTACCTCTTCCGTTGGCATAAACGCTCACAAATCGTTGATTCTCAGCTTGTCCTGAAGCTGCTTCGCCAGCTCCAATGCAGCATAGTTCGGCTCGACATCCTTAAAAGCGCCAACTCGATCACAGATCGGACATTCGAATTCCTTGAGCTTTGCCTTGCACGGAACACAAATAATATGGGTGCAAGAGCCACGACATGGCTTTCGGGTCTCGCCTGGAAAATCAATAGGCTTTTTAGGCTGAGCAATGCTTTCAAAAACTAGAAATTGTCATTGATAACTCACTAAATCTCTGTGAACATGGAAGACATTTGATAGCACTTTCTAAATACATCTTGCAGGAAAAAAGAGTGAAAAGTAGCGGAATTCGAGAGGTTTGGAGGTCAGAATAGTCTAGAAGCCAAGGGAGAGAGGGTATGGCGAAGTGAGAGGTTTCCCTCTAGCCTATCCCTTTCTCGTCTGCGTCTCTGTGAGGAGAGAGAGAAATTGGAGGGGCTTGAAGTCGGAATCAACAAAACTCTGCCCAAAATTATCCATTTGAGTACGTTAGGGAGCCAAGACATTATCAGAATTCAGATTCACCTTTTTAGTTTTCAAAAACGCCCGCAACTCGGTAATTTTCAGTTTACTGCTCATGGGAGAAGAGAATGACAAAGTGAGAGATTCCGCTCGGTCTATCTCTTCTGTCTGCGTCTCCAAATTGCGATATGAGAAGCTTGGAGAAAATAACCTTCCCGAATCAAATGAGAAGCGTCTTTCGGAAAAAAACGCAGTCTTAAAAAGAGATAGTTTATTGACGCAAATTAAAAGGAAAGTGATAACTTAAGTCAGGTGGCGGATTATCAGAAGGATTCCAAGGAACCAGGTTGAACAATAGCAGATGGCACAGTCTCACAGAAATAACTCGCCCAAAGAATATCATCATTTGATCTAAGAGAAGATCTTCAGATGCGAGGTGGAACTTGATCAAGGATCCGGTCAAGTTGATGCCGGTAGCAACATAGTCCAGGAAGACTTTATTGAACGCTGCCATGTCGGGCGAGCAGTTTACGCACTTATGCCTCGCTTCATCGTGTTCGAATTGAAACTGGAACACTGTGTATTATTAATTGAAAGGGCGTTTCTCTCACCTTCAACATCTCATCTGCTTTCTGTTCGAACACTTTGTGCTCGGCTTTCCTCGCAACTTCAAAAGCTTCAGGTCCATCGAACAGAGCCATTTTCTTTATGAGCCTCTCGTCAATCTTCAATACATCTTTCTCAGTCAGATACTTCCACTTTGGGAATTTCGCTCGAATCGCTTCCAGCTCCTGAACCTCCGATTCCTTTGGGCCTCTTCTCTTGAAGTTTTCGGTCAAAAGGTCGAGAAATTCCAGTTGGTACGTATGAAGTCGTTCTTTCATCTTCTCGTTTTTCCTCACTTTCTTTTTCAATCTTTCCCGAACTTCTACAATCTTAGCCTGCACTTCTGGAATGGCACAACAGATGTCATCCCGAAAGACACACGGGAAGGGCCTGTTCTTCTTAATTTCCATACAGAACAAGTTCCATTTCAACAGTTTTTTGAGATGAGCAAAATCAATCTTCATCGTTTGCACCTCCCTTATGAAGAAGTTGTGCTCCAAAGCGTCGTAAAGCATCTCGATCCGATGTCCTTCGTGAGCTCCATCGATCGCACAATCCGAACAAATCGCCTTGCTTTTGATCCTTAGAAACTCCCTGTCATACTTAGGGTGTTGGCTGATGATTATCCACATGCCTTCGAATTGCCTTATCAGTCCATCTTTTTCAGCGCATTCAGTACAAAGTCGAAGCTTTCTGGTGAGCTCTGAGCACTCGGAGCACGGACCCATTGTGATATCCTGAAAAAGATGGCAAGTGCGCTCTAATCCCAACTATCCTTTTACCTCTTCTTTTGGTACAAATGCCCAAAAATCGTTGGTTTTCAGCTTGTCCTGAAGTTGTTTCGCCATCTCCAATGCAGCATAGTTCGGCTCGACATCCTTGAAAGCGCCAACTAGATCACAGATCGGACATTCGAATTCCTTGAGCTTTTTCTTGCACGGAACACAAATTGTGTGTGAGCAAGAACCAATGCATGGTTTTCGGGTCTCGCCTGGAAAACCAATAGGCTGTTTAAGCTGAGCAATGCTTTCAAAAACTAGAAATTATGATTGATAACTCACTAAATCTTTGTAAACATGAATCACATCTGATTGCGCTATTAAAATACATTTTACAACAAAAAAAATAGTGAAAACCAGCAGAATTCGACCGGTTTTAAGGTCAGAAAGGTCTAGAAGCCGGGGGAGAAAGAGTACGGCGGAGGGAGAGGTTTCCCTCTGACCTATCCCTTTCTCGACTGCGTCTCTGTGAGGAGAGAGAGGGATTGGAGGGGTTTGGAGCTGGAATCAACATAACTCTGCTAAAAATGCTCCATTCGAGCTCCGATTTGGATATTATATAGTTAAGGGGCTCTAGAATAAGTAACAGAACTTTCAGAAGGATCCATGCGGATTCAGATGAGCCACGTCATCCGGAAGCCTAACGAGGTTCTGTTTCCTGAACTTAAAACTTCCATGAATCTGCTCAAATTGTTCCATTTAACCCCAGATTTTCAGATGGACTAATTAAGGCACCTGAAAATGGATTCTGAAATTTTCAGCAAGATTCTCAAGGATTCAGATGAGCACGACGTCTTCTGAAAAAAACGGATTCAGAACCCTCACACTTCAAAGAGCCCCGATGCTCTTTTTACTGCTCTCTGGTCCCATGAGCCGAGGTCAAACTCGCTTATTTCTCTCCGGATCCTTATCACTTCTTATCACTTATCAGTGTAAACCACGAGGGCTCTCTTTTCAACTTGAAACTCTTTCAAAGTTATCAGTTATCAGTTTCTGATGAAATCCCCGTAACATTTCGGTCGTTCTGTGATTAGTTCCTTATCACTTATCACAAGAGACATCATTTCTTATCACTTCTCCATTCACGGCGACTTCTGAAGGCAATAGATGATTGATTTCGGGTAGAGTTGATGAAGTGATAAGGACTGATAAGGTGATAGGGGAATCCCTAGGTGACCTTGAAGATTTAGGGAATTTTTGAAAGTTTGCAGAAATCAATGGCCAATGATAAGAGGTGATAAGGGGGAAATCCGATAAATCCAGAAGATCAAAAGATCAAATGACCTGGAATTTAAATTTTCAGGTGATAAGGATCACTGATATCATCATAATCAGTGATAAGAAATTTTTTTTGCATTTTTTTAGTTTTTTCTTCTATTTTCCTTCACATTTCTCATCTCGGGACCACGTGTCCCTTCCAACTCATCCAACAGGTTGTAAAGTCCGCTCTCTCGCAATGTTTACACCCCTTCCCTCTGTCCAGCAGCCGCCAGGAGCCATCTATTACAACATCCCAGCCGCGTACCTTTTGTTATTTTGCCCCATTTACCCTTCTTTTAACATTTCCCATCAGTTTCAAGCCAGCAAAAAAGTTTTGAAGCGTAGGGGAATCGAACTCGGGTCGTGTGGGTGGCGGGCAAAAGTGCAAACCGCTGCGCCACACGCGTCATGCTGAAATTGCCCGCGCATTGCGGTAATGTGCGCGGTGTTTTTCCGGGATTTCCCGAAATATGCAATTTGTCCCTTATCACTCCAAAGCCCCGCCCCCTTTTCTTATATCACTGATCACTATAAAAGGTCACCACTAAAACACAAAAGTATTCAGAATGTCTCTACTTATCAAAAACGGAACCATCGTCAACGATGACGCAATGTTCAAGTCGGATGTGCTGGTCAAGGACGGCAAAATCGTGTAAGTTGGGCCTAAAAAGGCCTAAAAGGGCCTAAATTAGCCTAAAAAGCCTAACTATGCCTAATCAGGCCTAAATTGGCCTAAAAGCCCAAAAAAGCCCTAAATTTCCCATTCCAGCGAGATCTCCGAGTCCATCCCAGCTCCGCCTGGATTCGAAGTGATCGATGCCACTGATAAGCTTATCATTCCCGGTGGAATCGACCCCCATACCCATATGCAGCTGCCTTTTATGGGAGAAATCGCCAAGGACGACTTCTACAGGGGAACTGAAGCAGCGGTGGCCGGAGGGACCACTATGGTGAGGTCAGGAAGCTTATCACCTTATCACTATCACTTCAGATCATTGATTTTGTGATTCCAAGCAAGGGAGAGTCTCTTCTGACGGCTTATGACAGATGGAGAGGATGGGCCGACCCGAAAGTTGTGTGTGATTACGGCTTATCAATGGCTATCACTAGCTGGAGTCCGCAGATTGCGGCCGAGATGGAGTTGGTCACCGGGGAGGCTTACGGTAGGTCTGGGAAGCCTGAAAAAGCCTGAAGTTTGGGCCCGAAAGCCTGAAAACCAAAAAATCAGGGCTGGAAGTTTGAAGGCCCGAAAGCCTGAAAGCCTGAAAGCCCAAATGCCCAAAAGCCTGAAAGCTTGAAAGCCTGAAAGCCTGAAGTTTAGGCTAGGAAGCTTAGAAATCAGGCCTGAAAGACTGGAAGCTCGAAAGCCGAAAAGCCTGAAGGTTGGGCCTGAAAGCCTGAAAGCCTAAAAGCTTTGAATGCTTGAAAGCCCAGAAGCCTGAAAGCCTGAAATCTCGACAACCCCAAAGCTCAAAGGCCTAAAAGTCTAAAAGCCCAAAAAGCCCAAAAGCCCGAAAGCCTGAAACAGTCTGAAAATTGGGCCGGAAAGCTTGAAAATTAAGCCTGAAGTTTAGGCCTGAAAGCCCAATGGCCCGAAAGCCCGAAAACCCCATTTCTTCCCATTATTCCAGGCATCAACTCGTTCAAATTCTTCCTCGCCTACGCGGGTGTCTTCATGGTCCGTGACGAAGAGTTCTACCAAGGAATGCTCCAATGTGCCAAACTGCGAGCCCTGGCCCGTGTGCACGCCGAGAACGGAGCAGTGATCGCGGAACGCTGTAATCACCTCTTATCAGCCGGAGTCACTGGCCCCGAAGGTCACACTCAATCGCGTCCCGAGGAACTCGAAGCAGAAGCGACTTTCCGTGCGTGCACTATGGCTTCGCAGGCCAATTGTCCGCTTTACGTGGTCCACGTCATGTCGAAAGGAGCAGCGGCGGCGATTGCTCATCATCGGAAACGGGGAAATGTAGTGTTCGGGGAACCGATTGCAGCGGGATTGGCAACGGATGGAAGTCATTATTATAACGAGGACTGGCTGCATGCGGCTAGATATGTCATGTCACCACCGCTGAGCAGGGATCCGAGCACACCGAATGCACTTATGAACTTGTTGGCCGCGTGAGTCCGGGGGTTTGGGCCTGGGATTTAGGCCTGGAATTAGGCCTGAAAGCCTGAAGTCTAAGCTTGAAACTTTGGAATCTTAGCTTCCAGTCAGAGAGGGCCTGACAGCTTGAATTCTAGGTCAATTTGGCCTGAAAGCCTGAAGACCTGAGAGCTTGAATTCTAGGTCGATTAGGCCCGAAAGCTTGAGATCTAGGCTTGAAAGCCTGGAAGCCTGAAAGCTTGAAATCTAGGTCAAATAGCCCTGAAGGCCTGAAAGCCTGAAAGCCTGAACTCTAGGCGTGCTAGTTAGGCTTGAAAGCCTAAAAGTCTAGAATTCAAGCCTGAAAGCCCAATCCAACTGGCCCTCATTGACCTATATATTTCCAGCGGTGAACTCCACCTAACGGCCACTGACAACTGTACCTTCGACTGCCATCAGAAATCCCTCGGAAAAGACGACTTCACCAAAATCCCGAACGGAGTCAACGGAGTCGAGGACCGAATGTCGGTTGTCTGGGACAGGGGAGTCCATGCCGGCATAATTGATCCGATGAGATTCGTGGCGGTGACGTCGACGATGGCTGCCAAGATCTTCAATTGTTACCCGCAGAAGGGACGGATTGCCGTGGGGTCGGATGCTGATATTGTGGTGTGGAATGCCAAGGCGACGAGGGTTATTTCGAAGGATACACATCATCATGTAAGGAAGGGGGTTACTGTAGGGGAGTGGTTGCGGACTTGGCACTGAAACTGACGACAATTGGGTTTGGAGTACTGTAGCTTGACCTCTGGAAGTCTAGGTTACTGTAGTATGGACTTGGCACCAAACTTTACGACAATTGGGTCAGGATTACTGTAGCTTTATGGCAATAAGTGTAGGGTTACTGTAGTTTGACCTGTGGACGTCTAGGTTACACGGACTTGGCACTGAAACTGACGACAATTAGGTTTGGGTTACTGTAGCTTGACCCCTGAAGCTTCCCAGTGCACCAGACTTTACGAAAATTAGTGTAGGGTTACTGTAGCTTGACCTCTAGATTTCTAGGTTGCTGTAGCTTAAATTACGACAAGTGGGTCCGGGTTACTGTAGCTTGACCCATTTGCGTACCATGCACCCTACCCTACGACATTTCCCGATTTCCAGGCCATCGACTTCAACATTTTCGAAGGAATGCGTGTTCACGGAGTCCCCGAAGTGACCATCTCCCGTGGCCGAGTCGTCTGGTCCAATGGCCAACTCCACACTGTCCAAGGCGCCGGTCGTTTCATCTCCTTGCCTCCTAACTCTCAAATCGTGTTCTCCGCAGTAGACAATCGTGCCAAGACCATGGAACCCGTCAAAATCGAAAGAGACCCCTATGTCCCAGTTACTGATGGATCCACTTCTGATGCCAACGCCAATATTGTCACAAAAAAGAGTGCTGTCCCACCAGGAGGGGCCAGCAGCATCAGCTTCTTCTAATTATCGATTGATTTTAAATTGACCAGAAATTGGAAACAATGCCCACAAATTGCCTGACTAATAAATAAATCGTAACTTTGCTCGTCAACTCCAGTGCATTCTCTCTCCAACTGTCTGCATCTCTCGCATCACACACTATTTCGCAACCCAGCTGCTGTTGTCCCATATTCTCTCCCCTTTAGACCCCCTATTCAATTGCTTTCTCAGTTTTAATCAAATATGGAATCAATTATAAAACGAGCAATCGATTGGTGGTTTCCGGATGATTTGATGAAGACGATTGCTTCGGAAATTCTTCCAAAACTGGGAAATTCTAGTGGAAAAGTGGATTCTCTTCAAGTACAAGCTATAAAATCGATAATAATACAATTGGGAATAGAAAAAGATGCCGATCAGAGAGTTTTGTTCAATTTGATTTTTAAAGGTGAATACATATTATGGGTCTCGCCACGAAAATGGTAAAATCCGGCTTCTGGACAAGGTTTTGATACATTTAAAAATAAAAAACCGTTCAGAAGACATGTTTTCCCAAATTTTCAGTTCAAAACATGCATTTTTGGGTATTCTGAAGCTTTTTCCCAAAATCAGCTCAGTGTTGGAGAAAACTGCTGGAATTTGATTGAATTTACGTGATTTTTCCCGTTTTTATGAAAAAAAAGTGTTAAAATCATGTCTAGAAGCCGTATTTCAGCCAGAACCCTTTTTCGTGGCAAGACCCACCAGGCACAGGACGGTAATAATAGAAAATATATACATTTTCAGAACCTGTGGACCTCTATAAATATATGGATCGGTTTCTCCCGCAAATCAATTACCAAATCTCCCCGATAAGTCTTGATCTCAAATCAGATCCACAACTGTTTTTCTTGATTCTCGAACAGAACCTGGTGAATGAGATTTGCAATGATATTTCTATAGTTGTGAAGAGAGAGGAACTGCAAATTGTGTTGAATCAGTTTCTTTCTCTGAAAATTCCTCATTCGGAAGGCAAGGAATTTGATTTTGGATGGGCTGCAAGATTTGCACAAATGGTTTTTTCAAAGGGCATTCTGGCGGTTTCAGTGAGAATGGATGGTACGACGAAATTGGCGCGCATGATATCTCGCAGCGAAAACTACAGTAGGACGTGCATTTTACAGTGTTTTCTGACAACAATTTACTTGGAAACAGCTCAAATAGGCACGTCTTACTGTAGTTTTCGCTGCGAGGTATCATGTGCGCCAATTTGACCGTTGTAAACTTTTTTTCTCTAGGTGAACGAGTCCGTGATGTCGATTCGATGCGCGAATGTCTTGACAACACTCTGAACAATCTGAATTGGGTTAAGCCAACCGGAGGATGGGAAGAGGTCATCAATGACACGTCCCGATCAATTTATATGAGATTCGCTGACTCAATTATCCATGATGATACCATTTTCATAACCGATTTCGCTGTTGTAAGGGATTATTCCGAATATTTCTCCAACAAATATTACGGATATATCGAATGATTGTTTTTTTCCAAATAAATCACTTGAATTTTTCTATCATCGTTGCATCTGGAAACTGCCGCTCGCATTTAAAATTTCAAATTGGCGCGCAGGATATCTCGCAGCGAAAAATACAGTAATCTTTGCATTTTCAGTGATTTTGAGCTGTTTTCGAGTAAATTGTTGTCAGAAAATGCGAAAAATGCCATAATTCATTCAAAGACTGTCGAAAACACTGAAAAATACACGTCTTACAGTAGTTTTCGCTTCGAGATATCGTGCGCGCCAATTTGAAATTTTGAATGCGAGCGGCAGTTTTCAAATGAAACGATAATACAGTATACCACGGTCCCCATATCTTCCATTGCGACGATGCGTGTGAGAGACTGACGCATTTCTGGTAGCCGAGTCACGCAAAAGGCGCCTTCATTTCACCATTTTTTGGCAAATATTTCCCTCAAAAATTTTAAATTTCCCCCCAAAAACGTGAAAAAAAGGCTCTCAAGAGGCTTTTTTGACTAAAAATCGCACTGAAACTGGCCCATTCGACCCACTAAAACCGTTATAACTCCCTTCAAACTCAACGTTGTGGGTTCTTCCTGGTACCATTCGATTCCCCTCAAAAATGCGCACAATAGTTAGGGGTCAGATTCTGAGAAAACAACAGCTAACTATGCTTTTTCGACTTAAAACCTAGTTTTCAGTTCAAAACTTTAAATGATTATAACTTGCTTCATTTTGACTTTTGGAAGTTGTTCGTGGTACCATTCGATTCCGCTCATTAATCTCCACAAAAGTTAGGGGTCAGGTTTTGAGAAAACGACATTTGAATACTAGTTTTCGGCTAAAAACCTAGTTTTCAGTACTAAAATCAGGGAAACTAGTTTTTCACGCGAAAAATGCATCTTTTTCGCTCTTTTTGGCTATTGGAAGATATGGGGACCGTGTATACTATTGTTTTCAAATTTCAATTGTTTCTTTGTATCATTTTTCTCTGTTTGTTTCATTTCCGTTACTTTCAATGTTCTGCTGTGATATTTAGGAAAGAAAATAGATTTACTTAGTGACAAAAACACATAGAACTGCAGCGTAATCTGATTTCCGTTGTCGATGTCCCCTGACTTGTCGATTCTCACTGCCCCCTTCCCCTTGTCATTCCCATAGTACGCCAAGTTCACCATCATGTTTGGAAATCCGAAGTGTCCTTTCAGGACGTAGTAGTGGTCTTTGTTCTCGAATCCGACAAACGAGTCGATCTCAAATCCCCAGTTGCCGTCCTTTGCGAAACGGACCGTCCTGAAAATGATAGGATTCGTTTTTCTCGAGATGTCTGCTTTCTGACCACAGAGATCCCGCATGCCCCGGGATTTCGACTGAAACTTTGTAGTAGCCGCCGTGGATGAGTTTCATTTTGCGCAAGTAAGGTCCAAATTTTCTCAAAGAGTAGCCACTGGCCACAATCGGGGAAATGACTGGATAGAGTCGGCTTCCCGGCATCTCCGACACTGTTGCCGATTCCGCTTCGACGGCGTCTTCGGTGGAATCAACGCTCTTGGGCGATGCAAAGAGATTCAGAGGATTCTGATGAGATGCCATTGGAAATAACCATGCTCGAAAGTTTAATCTTACCTTTTTATTGGAAATCAGAACTTCCACGTGAAAATTGAGACAACGCGATCAGAATATCGTAACGATGACTATTTATTGACAATTATTTTTATCACATTTTCCTCCTTATCAATATGCACGTGTCCCTTCTCTAGTCTAATTCCAGAAACTTTACTGATAACAAAAATCAATAAATCTTTATTCATATCTTGCCTCCAGAATCCCTTATAAATCTTGGAAATCTTCGCATTTTATCGAGGTCAACAATGAATTCAACATGGATCGAATTGGCTTTTCTCTGCTGTAAGTCAAATCAATTATTGATTGATTATCGATCGATCCAGTCCACCTATTGATTTTGGCCCCTTTTGCCGTATTTCTGACAGTTGGATGTGGAGTTTGTGACACGTCATCAGTGGATGATACGGATGGAGGGTGATAAGGTGATAAGGGAAACAAGTGATAAGCTGATTAGTTGTAGTGATAATCAATTGGAAAGTTCGCCGAGTCGAGACTCTTCTGGATACGATATCAACCCGGCCATTTCGCCGATTTGTGAGAAAAATGGCATCGAGAGGTAATTATCGATTTTTTTTTTCTGGATTTTTATAAGTATTAGATAAAAAATGAATAGAAATGAAAAAAAAATATTTTTTAATTTTTTCAAAAAAATTTTTTTTTCAAATTTTCTTAAAATTTTCAGCGGATCCGACTGGAATGTGTTTGGCGAGTCAATCGGACAGTTTAGTTGGTGGAAGTAAGCTATTTTTCAAATTTTTCGAAAATTCAAATTTCCAATTTTTCAGCGCAAAAATCCTTGGCGGAACTGGTGGGAGCTCGACGATTTGATAAGGAAGAACTTGGAAAATGAATGAAGTTATTGATTTTTAATGATTTTACTGTGAATAGAATAAATCTTCATTTGCTCGTCAAATCTGGTGCACTCGGTGATTACGGACTTTGCACTTTACTTCACGACAATTCACGGAGAAAAGGGAAACGTGCTGATATTGACCTTGTAATGAATTCCAGGATACAGGGAAACTCCACAACTTTTCACAGGCTCCAGAATATTGTAAGGAAGTCCTTTGAGATGTTGGGATTCGGGAATTGCTAGAACCCTGATAAAATTTTTGATAAGGATTTAACAGTCACTAACCAATTCCTTCCTGCTTCTTGAATTGATCCAAAATACACTTTACAAACCCATATTCCTGGGCTCCAAGGTTTCCGAAAAAAGTCAGAAGAGTTAGGACTAGGAGAAGCTTCATCTCAGAATTGTGTATTGGATTCTGTTTTTTTTTAAATAAAAATACTGGAAAAGCGGAATAAAAGCCGCCTATTCAAAAAAAGGCCAAACAGAAAAACATCATTCCAAAATGAAGTTTCTCGTGCTCTTCCTGGCTCTCGCTGCTCCTGGAGCATTCGGACAAGGTGGTTCAGCTGAAGTGGATCTTCGTGAGTGCGTCCGAAACTTTTCAAGCAACTACATTGAATCTTCGTTGACACGTTTGGGAAACTTCACAGAGGCACAACGACAGGAAATCCGCCTTTACGCTAGTCGTTCGTTTCATTAATAGCTGGCTTAGGAATCCGAGTTCGGCCATGTGGAGTCCCGGGGGTCGGAGTCGGATTCCTAGGCCATTTCACATTTTATATAAATCAGCCAACTTTCAGGTTCTGCAAACGAAATTCAACACGCTGTCGCCGAGATCGGAATCGACGGTGTCCGGGAATTCTTCGAGACCTTCCGACTTTCCCCCTCGAGAACTTCCTTCTCGGAGCAATTGGCAAAGCTTTTGGAAGTTCTCAACCTGAACACATTCGATTTCCAAAAGTTCCTCTCCGACCTCGAACGTCTACAAAACCAAGTTTATTATGAATGTCTTATCTGACCAATTGTCCCAGAATTGGAGAGTGATGAATGAAGTGTTGATTACTGTACTTTGCTGACTTGTCTCATGAATTCAGTGATTGCGGACTTTGCACTCTACCTGACGACAATGCTGTAAACTCATCCAAAACATGCTTCTCGTGGGCGGAACTCGAAAAAATAAATGAAATTCCAATAAAAACATGTTTTCAATCAGTGGACTACTGTAGTAGCACATGTTTTTGTTATGGCCTACTGTAGAAGCTATCAAACATCAAAACAAGAACACGGAAAATGACTGTCAAGCTACCGATTACATGTTTTTTCCGGGTTGCTCTAGAAATTTTTTATTGAATGGTAACAATGAAAATATCCGCATGAAAAAGGCATATTTTGACAGTGTGAAAACATTCGAGAACAGAATAAAAGGCGGATCTCAGAACGGAAAGCATCATTTCAAAATGAAGCTTCTCGTGCTCTTCCTGGCCTTCGCTGCTCTCGGAGCATTCGGACAAGGTGGTTTCTCGATTCCAAGACCATCAATCGGCAAGTGTGTGGAATGACCTAGATAGATTTGCCTGAAACTTGGCACAAGACTAAGTTACTGCTGGGAGAGATCAGTTTGATATCCCATTGAAATTAGTTTATATTTTAGAATTTGGGATATACGAAACATTCGGTGGTAATATAACTCTCCAGTGCTCCAATGTTGCGGTATTGAAAAATCCACGGGTAAACTTGACGATCCCAAACTACCTTCAACGAGCCAACGTCACTGCTGTTGCGGAGGATCCAGTCAAATTCATCTTACAATTGCCTGCTAATCTACAAGGTTGAACCACTTGTCTTGCAGCGAAGACTACATCTTACTGTAGTTTTCGCTGCGAGATATCGTTCGAGCCAGTTTGAAACTTATCGTCAATTTTAGGAGAGCTGGGCCAACTCGCCAACAGTCTTGGAGTGGACCCAATTAGCTTCATTAGAAACGTAACATCTGCAGCCGCTGACTGTCGACTTTCTTTTGGAAATGGGCAATGAATTTGAATATAAAGGGTTTTAATTGGGAATCTGCTTATTTGAATCTACAAACTTTTCTGTAAAGACAACAGATCTTCAAAGAATAATAAACAGTTTGAATTGGGAATTTGGATTTTAACAAGATTTTCAAAAAGAGTAATATAACAAAAGAACGAAAAGAATGGAAAAACTCAACAAATCAACAACAACAACTTATCAGTGTCCGCTTATCACTTTTTCTTCTTGATCATCTGCTTCTTGCCGACTCCCTTGGCCTTCATCATCGGCCGTCCCCTCTTCACCTTCGGTACCACCGACTTCGAGCCCTTTCCCTTTCCAGTCGTCTTGCGAACTTCAGAGATCTCATCATCAGGAACCGATTCGGATTGGGCCTGAGCAGCAGCTTCACGGGCTCGCTTTTTGATCAAACTGCAAGAAAATGGGGATAGATTGGGCTAGAAATAGAGAATGAAGCCTAGAATTTCAGTATAGGGCCTATTCCAGGCTGAAAAGCAGGCTTATGCAGTCTAGGCCTAATTCATGACGATATTTCAAGCTTTTTGAAACAAACACATTTTGAGCCGAGAAAAACAGATTTTCAGGTTCATTTCTCTGGAATTCAAGCCTGAATCGGCCTTTATCAAGGATAGATAGAAACCTATTTCAAGCTTGAAGTAAGGCCTATTTCAACTTAAAGAAAGGCCTCATTCAGGCCTAGAGAGATGCCTATTTCCAGCCTAACTCGGCCTATTTCCCGTACCTCTTGTTCTTCCTGGCCTCCTTCTTATCCGTCTTGAACCCTTCGGCCATCTCCTTGGCCCTCTTCTCGGCCTCCTCATAGTCCTTCTTCGTCAGTTGCTCCGTCGGCTCGGCCACCGCGAAATGCATCGGATCCTTGTCCCCGGCGGCCTTTTCGAACTTCTTCACCAACTCATAGATCTTCTTTCGTCGCTTCGCATTCAGATGAGCCTGTTTTCCGACGTCGAACAGCATCTTCGAGATCTCCTTGTAGTTGAACTCGATTCCGCCCGCTTCAGAAGGCTCGTCGTCGGATTCAGAAGTGACCATGTCGGATTTTTGTTGGAGAATCGCCTTGAACACTTCGTCTTGGACAGAGGAGAACAGGTAGTCGCTGAAATTTCAAGTTTTTGTCCAATTTTCATTGATTTTCATTGATTTTCACTCATTTTCGGTCATTTTCTTCATTTTTCCTCGATTTTTCTCATTTTTCCCCTTATTTTCCACTATTTTTCACCAATTTACCTAGTTTCCTTGCTTCCCAACATCTCAATATACGGTTTCAGACACGCCGTCACTTGTTTCTTCGTCAGACCGCCCGCCGCGTCCATTTCGTCGAGAAGAATCGAGGCAAAGTGGAATTTCAGCGCTTCCGAGAAGGATTTGTCTGCAAAAATTGGGATTTTAGAGGGGTTTTGCGGAAAAACAGGGAAAAAGGCTGGGAAATATGGATTTTCAGGTGATTTCGGCAGATTTTGACAGATTTTCAGGGAATTTCATTGAAAATCCATGATTTCCTGGATTTCTAGCTGCTTTTACAGATTTTTGCCAATTTTCCGGCGTTTCCATTGATTTTCAGCCTTTTCCAAAGATTTTCTATAAATTTTGACGAAAATCACCAATTTTCAGGGTTTTTGTCAATTTTCAGTGATTTTCGTCAATTTTCCTGGATTTTAGTGCGTTTTTGGCGGTTTTTCGTCATTTTTTCTGGATTTTTATGATTTTTCTTGATTCCCCACCTGTTCCCATGACTGTCTCTTCGAAAACCGTCCAATACTCGTCTCTCACTTCTTTTTTCCATTTCAAAGCGGCCAAATGGGTGAAAGTGGCACGGATCATGCGACGGACCTCCTGAAAACAAAGAAAATTGAGGAATTTTATTATTTTTCAGCTTTTCCCAGCTTTTTCCGTTAGTTTTGGGCATTTTTAGCAAAAGTTCAGCTTATTTCGGTCTATTTTGGCCAAATTCGGTCTTTTTTGCCGAATTTCCATGATTTTTGGCTGTTTTTTATGAAGATCGGTAAAATTCCTGATTTTTCGTGGTTTGCAGACGATTTCCAGAGATTTTCCGGCGTTTTCTGTGGTTTTTAGCTATTTTTCAGGAAAATTCAGCTATTTTCCGTCTATTTTGGCTAATTTCGGCCATTCTTGCTCAATTTTCTTGATTTTTGGCTGGTTTTCTTGGATTTTGAGTCATTTTTTCCCATTTTCACCTATTTCCCTCGCATTTACCATGAGAAACTTGTCCATCCGCCACCGATCGATATGTGGCCATTCCTTGGACAGACTCTTCAGGAAACATCCGACGAATCGGACTTTTTCCTGTTCCGAAGTGAAAATATTGATTAATCCGCCGATTCGGTCGGCCAGTTCCTCTTGGAGCATCATCTTGTCCTGCATCCACATCACATAGTGCAGTCCTTTGCACAGACGCATCAGATCCGCGTCGTCGAAGGCTGGAAATCGGGGATTTTTGGATTTTTAGGGGTTTTTCTGGTTTTTTCTGGGGTTTTCAATGGTAAAATCACTTTTTATATCATTTTCCTGCTTTTCCGCTTGGTTTTGGTGGTTTTCTATCAAAATTTGGGAAAATTCCCTATTTTCCGATTTTTTTGGAATTTTTTCGGTTTTTCTTGGATTTTTTTTGGTTTTCCTGCTTTTTTCCTCGTTTTTCCTCAATTTCCAACCATTTTCATCAATTTTCATCAATCCCCTTACGTTTCTTATTCGACTGTTCTCGAATCCAATCGTGAAGCACTCGAAGAGCTCTCTGACGCGTCGCCGGCTCACCGCAAGCCAATTTTTGAGCGAAAACCACTTCGACACTTGCCAAATCGACTTCCATTGCTGAAAAATCAATATTTTCAATGGGAAAATGAGAGAAAATCAAGAAAAACGAGGAAAAATGGATTATTTGAAACGAAAATCGATTTTTGGCGATATCTGGATCAATTTTTAACATTTTTTGATGATTTTGCAATGAAAATGCGCAAAATTCGATGGAGAATTCAATTTTTAACACAAAAATCAACAAAAACATTGAAAAACACCCGAATACTGTGTAAAATGGGCGAGAAATCGACGAAAATCCGAAAATAAATGAGAGTGCGGTGGAGCGCGCTTGCATACCGACCAGCGGAAAAAATTTATTTTAAATTTATTTTTCGGCGGATTCTCTCGGTTTTTCGAGATTTTTGAATGAAACAAGCTGAAAATCAATAAAACAATTTATTAACCGGCTTAATTATTGCACATTTCTCAAAAAATATGGCACTAATCAATAGAAAAAAGTAGAAAAATAAGAAAATCTATCAACAAATCGCTTGATCACTAGTATCCGTAAAAATAATCTTGGAAATCTCCAAAGATCCTGATTTTCCAGTTTCTGAGAGCCTTGAAATGATGTAAACCTGGAAAACAAAGAAAATTATCATTGGAGCGCACTTGCAATGCTCACTTTAGTATCACTAGCCAACAGTTCGATATAATCATTTCCTTCTCTTCCCTCGACTTTAAAACAACTCTCCAATTCTTTTGTACCACTGTCATTGCAAATAAATAGGTTCGCATCGCCCTGAAGGATTACTGTAGTTTCGAAAGTCCGCAAACACCGCACACGGGGCTACCGTAATCCTTACCTGAAGTTTATAGTCGAAATGGAGACGGGCTACTGTATTTAAACGGAATTGGGGCGATTCTAGGATAAAAACTCGCTTGGAACGGGTTAGGAACGCGTTTAGACGACGATTGGCGACCTGGAAATGGAGTATTGAATTTTGGAAAGGTTTTTGGTGATAAGGGTGATAAAACTTATCAAAACCCAGATTTTTTGAAAATTTTACAAAATTAGAAAAAAATCCGAAAAAAAATTTTTTTTTTCAAAGTTTCGAATTTTTCAATTTTTTATATTTTCATAAATTTTTTAAAATTATAATGATAAAATGATAAGAAAATTATCAACTTCTAGTTTTTTTTTGAAAATTTTTTAAAATAAAAAAAAATTTTAAAAATCCGAAAAAAAAAATTTTTTTCAGAAATTGAAAATTTTTTAGATTTTTCTAATTTTCTAATTTTTTTAAAATTTCAGTGATAAAATGATAAGAAAATTATCAATTTCCAAATTTTTTGAAAATTTTCAAAAAATTTTTCTAAATTTGAAAAAAATGAAAAAAAATTGAAAAAAAAAAATGTTTAATTTTTTTTTTCAAAATTTCCCATTTTTCATTTTTTTTTTAAATTATCGATTTTTAGATTCATTTTTGAAATTCTTGTGATAAAATGATGAAAAATAATCATTATTTGCCCAATTTTCCACATAAAAATTGTCCAACTGACCCCATGCATCGCCGAATTGGAGACCTGTGAGCTTTCATAAAGACAAGCATGTCCCAAATGAAAATCACAACTAAGCAGCCGACAGACATTTGGGTCCGGCACATCGGCAGTCGGTCTAAATGTCTTTGAAGCGAACTGTTTGGCACCAGTGGTCGGGGGACAGATCTGGCCAGTGACCACAATGTCATCGATCAGAACCATTCCTTGATCCTCGGCTTCCGCGGAAAAAGCAACGCGGAATGGGCGGCGGATACGCGGAAGATCGACGACAACGTCTCCGGAAGATGCATCTTGACAGTCGAGGAGGGATGGGGAAGACTCTTCGACAAGGCAGATCTGGAAAAAAGGTTTAGAGAGTTTGAGCTGATAAAAAACTGATAAGGATAATTTTTAAAATTTTCAAATGAATTTTTTGTGATAGATAAAGGTTTAAACTATAATTGTGTAGTTACACAAAATTTCTGAAAATTTTTTTGAAAATGTGAAAAAAATCGGTGAAAAATCAAAAAAAAATTTTTTTCGAAAAAATCGGAAATAAAAAAGTTTGAGTTTGTAGAAAACGGATAAGGATAATTTTTAAAATTTTGAAATAAATTTTTTGTGATAGAGAAAAGTTTAAAAAATATTTTTGTAGTTGACTAAAACTGCTGAAAAATTTTTTGAATTGGTGAAAAAAAATCGTCAAAAAATGAAAACTCGAAAAAGTTGCGACTAAAAAAATTTGAGCTGATAGAAAATCCTCTAGAAATTTTTTTTCAATTTTGAAATAAATTTTTTCTGTTAGATAAAGGTTTAAACAATATTTTTGTATTTGACCAAAACTGTCAAAAAATTTTCTGAAAAGGTGAAAAAAAAATCGATGAACAAAAAAATGAAAATTTCCAAAAATTTTTTTTTTGCATTTTTTATCGATTTTTTTCACCCTTTCAAAAAATTTCTCAGAATTTTCGATCAACTACAAAAATATTGTATAGACATTCATCTATTACAAAAAATTTATTTTAGACTGAAAAAAATTTTGAAAAAAGTTTTTTGGACGGTTTTCTAAAATTTTTCAATTCTTTCAATTTGGGTCCCTTCTAGAACTCCAAATTTCAAAATTCAAAAGCCCCTTACCTTAATCTTTGCAGTTCCCGTAGTCCATAGTCTAAACTGCACATGAACATTATCCAAAGCACATCTGACCACTTCCGACAGCAACACTGCACTACCTCCCGTCTCAAAGCGGGCCACCCCAAACTCTCCCTCCGGTGCCTCTGATATCCCTGTCAGACTGTACAACTTCTCGTCGTTAAGGGGTCCATGTCCCACTGTCCACGTGTTTGACGCTATATCCGTGTTATCATCGTCGTCCTGATTCAGAAGACCCCACAGACAAGCCGATGCCCGCTTCGAGAAGTCACACGAGAGGTCCTGAGCTGTCTGGACATTTCTGTTAAGGAGAAGTGATAACATGGGCGTGGCCACGAAAGAGTCTCCGATATCAAATACTGATAAGGCGTCGGTGCAGAGGGTGGCTCGGTAGGCGATATCATCCACTATCACCATGTTGTCAAAGTCCGGGTTGAATGAGGAGACGCGGATTGTGATCTGAAGTGATAATGGGTGATAAGAGGTGATATGAATGAGATTTTTGAAATCTTGAGGTTATGGGGAGTCGATTGATATCAATAATGGCCTAATTTTGTGACTTTACGGATTTGGGCTTTTTCGGGCTTTTTCGGGCCGAAATAGACCGAAATAGGCCGATGATCAGTTTTCCAGGGGTTTCTAGAGGAATTTAGATGAATATAGATATTTTGGCTGATTTTCAAAGAAAAAAAAGGGGATTTTTAATTATTAGGCTTCTGGGCCCGTTCGGGCCGGCCTATTCGGGCTGCAGGCCCAATAGGCCCAAATTGGCCGTTTTGCAATTTTCTAATGTAATTCAAGCTCTAAACACTGGATTCCAAGAAAAAAACATAAATTTTGGAATTCGGGCTTTTCGGGCCCATTCGGGCCGATTTGGGCTCCAGGCCATTTCAATCCCAAATAGGCCGTTTTGCAATTTTTTATTGTAATTCAAGCTCTAAACTCTAGAATCCAGGAAAAATTAATAAATTTTAGGATTTAGGCTTTTTGGACCGATTCGGGCCGTTTCAGGCTTTTGGCCTAACCCCATCATGATTAGTATCAATCGATTCCAAATTTTATCACCAGTTCAAAAATGATATTCTTATTACTGATATCCTTATCACTAACCATAAAATTCTTGGTCGCCTTCCTAAAAGTCAGCTTAACATTCGCCGGAGAGCTGCCACGTGGAATCGGAATGCACTCAATGTCTTTGAGCATCAGGTCCACCGCACAAGCCTCTAGTTCCATCTGTCCAAATTCCCAGAATCTGAAGAAAAGTGGTAGGTTAAAGGACCCCTTGGGACCCCTTACCTGAACGTGAACTCATTTTCCGTGAGGCTTTGACAACTAATCGGATCGGATCTGAGGATGTCCACGGCCTTCTTAGTGGTCCCTTGTTCTACGTAAAGTACCGCATACCCGCCACGTGGCCCAACCGTGGTCCCCGTGGCATTCAAAAGTAGGTCATTTGGAAGAATGGAAGCGGACCGACGCCACATCTGAAGAGTGGCTGATAACGGGACCCTAGAGATTCGACCTACCACTTGAGCATCTCCGCCCGATCGCCAACGACATTTTGAGTCGAAATTATCACATTTGAGCTCTGCCGCAGTGTCGATATGTTTGCCACTGGCACCAGTTTCCAGAGGAGTCGATTTGAAGTTTTCACCGACGTCAACTGGAACTTTGGATTACTGTAGGTTGTGAAAATTCGAATTTGGGAGGTTAAGGGGAGCATTTTGATACTAATTATGTCAATTTTTGGAAAGTTTGAGATTCGGGCCGATTTGGGCCGTTTCGGGACGAATCGGGACGAATCGGGCCGAACAGCCAGAATCTCAGAAAATTTTGGATTTTCGAAATCAGCAGGACATGGGAACCATTTTGACACTAATATTGATAGATTTTTGGCAGAATTTGGTTTCAGGCTTTGGGCCGATTCAGGCCGAGTAGGCCGAATAGGCCTGAAATCCAAACTTTCCAGTTTTTTGGAATCAGGAAGTTATGGGGACCATTCTCAGACTAAAATTGGCAATTTTTCGTGAATTTTGGTTTCAGGCTTCAGGCCGAATTAGGGCCGAATTGGGCCTAACGGCCTGAATCTTGAAAAATTTTGATTTTTAGATTCAGCATGTTTTGAGGAGCATTTTGATACCAAAATTGGTAATTTCCCAAAAATTTTGCATTCAGGCTTCGGGCCGAACGGCCTAAAACCTAAATATTTTTGGTTTTTCAGAATCAGCATGTTCCGGGGAGCATTTTGAGACCAATATTGATAGATTCTGGTTTCAGGCCCAAATCGGCCCAAACCGGCCTATTCCGGCCTAAAAAACTCACTTCCAACTTTACAAAGACTCGCCGAGTACAAAATGTTATCAATCATCACAAACGATCCATCAGTGTTGGCAATCTCATAGGCACGGATTCCAATTCTGAAATTCTTATCATTTCGTTATCACCTTATCAGTTCAATACCTAAACGGCCGATCTCTCGGAGGTATTTCAGCATGACATTCCGTGTTCAACTGGATGGTTCCACAATCAACATACGGCTTCTCTTCGGCCGGATCATCGAATACCATCTTGTAGCCACCACGACCATCATCTTCGAGGAGAAGCACCTCGACACGGGCAGAATTGTAGACCCAGTAGCTGGAAGAAATAAATGGTGGCCTAGGATCCGACAGGTTTGGGGTTCTAGGCCATCAAGCCTAACTTTGATATCTTGTCGGATCCTAGGCCACCTAAGGCTAGCTGTCTAGAGTTGATGGCCTAGGATCCGACAGATTTGGGGTTCTAGGCCACCAAGTTCCCACTATTCTAGATGGCCTAACTTTGTCGGATTCTAGGCCACCAAGCTTCAATTTCTATGTGGCCTAACTTTTGCAAATTATGGGTTTCTAGGCCACCAAGCTTCTAGGTTGCCTAACTCCTCAGGCTTGTCGGATTCTAGGCCATCAAGCTCCAACTATTCCAGGTGGCCTAACTTTTGCAAATGACCGGAATCTAGGCCATCAGAGCTTCAGGGCTACCTTAGAGTTGGTGGCCTAGTATACCAAACTTGTTGGATTCTAGGCCGCCAAGGACAGCTAGCTTCTACACTTCTAGATTGTCGGATTCTAGGCCAGCAGAGCTCAGAGTTGGTGGCCTAGATTTCCAGATTCTCGGATTCTAGGCCATGGCCTAACTTTCCCCCTCCCCCAAACTCACGTAAACGTCAAATTCCCTGTGCTATTCTGACAATTGATAGGCGACGAGTACAGTATCGCATGCTGCTCCTCCCTCTTCTTATCACCCACAAATATCATCTTATCACCCTGCTGAATCTTCGTCGGACCAGGACCCACTCGAAGAGCCGGGAACTCGGTGTAATCGATTTTCTCGAAGAGGTAAAAGTCCCGGGAATCCATCTGATTGTCGTCTGGCATGTTCTTCCATTGGCATTTGTCGGGGTGGGAGAAGTCACAGTTCAAGTCGTTCGGGTGGCGGATCGGCTTGTTGGACCAGGCTGCAAATGGAAGGGTTACTGTAGATCAAACTGGTGGCCTAGCTTTTTCTAGTTCATGGCCTAGAATCCCAAAAGTGCAGGTTCTAGGTCATTGAAGCTTGGCTCTAGCTAGCTCTACTCTAGGTGGCCCAACTTCCAAAACTTGTCGGATTTTAGGCCACCCAACTTCTACTAGCTTGATGGCCTAACTTCCCAACCTTGTCGGATTCTAGGTCACCAACCAAAAGTTCCAACAGGCTAGATGGCTTAGGCTTCAATCTTTGTGGCCTAACTTCTGCAGCTTGTCGGATTCTAGGTCACCCAACTTCAACAGGCTTGATGGCCTAGGCTCCCAAGTTTGTCGGATTCTAGGCCACGGCTCTAGCTTCACTTCCCTGGGCTTCTAGGCCATGACCTAACTTCCCAACCCACTCATTTCCTAGGTCACCCATACTATTACGCAATGCTTTTCCATTGTGACTCATGCTTCTTCTTCTTATTTGTACATATATATCTCTGGCTAATCGAAGATTTGATCCAATCCGATTCTTATCTCTCTTCTTCCCATTTGATTCGCTTCTCTTTCACTTATGGCGTAACATAACGCCAAAAAGACAGGATGTATGGATGATATAACACTAACACTGATAAGAAAAAGGAGAACGTGTTTTTCGGTGGGGACTAGGAACCGACAGGGGGAAGTTAGGTCATGAAGGCAATTGAAGCTTGATGGCCTAGAATCCGACAAAGTAGCAAAGCTAGTCCACCAATGTTGTGTGTGGCCTAGAATCCGACAAAGCGGGGAAGTTAGGCCACCAAGGACCCCAAAGTTCTGATGGCCTAGAATCCGACAAGGAAGGGAACTTAGGCCACCAAGGTTCAATAGAGTCTGGCCTAGAATCCGACCAGTTAGCTAGCTTGGCCTAGGATCCGACTCTCTCAAACTCTAGGCCACCAAAGACCCTAAAGTTTTGGTGGCCTAGGAACTGACAAACTAGGGAAGCTAGGCCACCAAGGACCCCAAAAGCTCTGGTGGCCTAGAATCCGACAATCTGGAAATCCAGGCCACCAAGAACCCTAAAGCTCTGATGGCCTAGAATCCCCCTTCAATTCCTAGTCCCCCGAACTTTGATTCCCCAGTGAAAAAGCCATCCAGTTTCCGGTTACCCAATGTCTCATCTCCACGCAATCCTTTTCCTTCCTTTCAATTGTCACCTCAGAAGAAGAAGCCGTCAGAAGACGTGTCAATTCCTCAAATGACCACACACATATATCTGGTTTCCCGTGAGAAGACGGGAAGAAGGGGAAGAAGAAGACAGGTTCATTTCACGAATTGCCATGAGATGAAGAACACGATGAAGATGAAGATGGGACAGGCAAAAAAAGTTGTGAATTGGAAATGGATTAGGGCAGATATAGGGGGGGGGACTAGCTTTCGCACTTTGTCGGATTCTAGGCCATCCTAAGTTTCCTGGCTTGTCGGATTCTAGGCCATCAGAGCTTCAGGGTTAGCAGAAGCATTGGTGGCCTAGCTTTCCCAATTTAGCGAATTCTAGGCCATGGAGGAGTGTGGCCTAAGTTTCCTGGCTTGGCGGATTCTAGGCCATATAGACTTCTGGCCTAGCTTTCCTACTTTGTCGGTTCCTAGGCCACCAGACCTTCAGGGCTAGTAGAAGCTCTGTTGGCCTAGCTTTCCCAATTCAGCGGATTCTAGGCCAGCAAGCCTAACTTGTCGGATCCTAGACCATCATGAACTGTAAGGCTACACTCTAGTGATGGCCTAGGTATCCAACCTTGTCGGATCCTAGGCCATATTCTATTTTTATGCAAATTCATCGAATTCACCAAACTTATGCAAATTTTATGCGATTTTTGAGGATGCTTATTCAAATTTGAATATGAATACTTCTTGGATGGCCTAGAATCCCAAAACTCAAATCCTAGGCCACCACCCACTTACCACTTTTCGCCAATCCATTCTGAACCCATTCGATACCAAGATGCTCGCGGAGCCGATCACGCTCCGCTTCATAGCCAGGCATACATGCTGATAAGGGGTCTGAAAGTGGGTCAAACTACAGTAATCGGGATCTGGGTCAAGCTTAGAGAATCTAGGTCAAGCTTAGAGAATCTAGGTCAAGCTAGGTCAAGGTACAGTAAGGCTGAAATCAAAACTAGATCAATTTCTACAGTAATCTAGGTCAAGCTAGGTCAACCTCTACAGTAACCCTTATCAAACTAGGTCAAGTTACAGTAACCTCAAAAAGTGGTCCATTGGCCCACCGCTTACCTATGCCAAAAACCAAAACCAGCAGTCCAATATACAATAGCATATTTCCAGAATGCCTTCTTCTCCAGGAGACTGTCCAGCTTCTCCCCTTTCCCGATCAAGCCCCGCCCCTTTTATATCTGTCTGAATCTCCCCGCAGCGAAATGATGCCTCGAAAAGAAGACATAAATGCATAAAGCCCCCGCCCGTGTGTTGCGTCTTCAGCCTTCTCCTCATTCATCACAAAAACAATTGAGGCAATCTTCGGGAGAAGAAGAACGTGTTCAAGCCTTCCCGTTCCTTTCAATTCAATCGTGTCTTCATCAAGGATTCCAGGAGCGGGGATTCACATAGTAACAAAACCGAGTGATAAGACTGATAAGTTATCAATAAATAGAGAAGTCAAAGGAGGGGTTGGTTGGATTATAAAACAGGGATCAATTAAAGAGATTTTTTGATGGATGGGACTTGGAGGGGGTTGAAAATGAAGAAGGTGGTTAAAAATTGATAAGTGATAAGGGGATTTAGAGGGTGTATCTGACGTAGGGCACTTCGACGTCCTCGTCGGCCTGATCAGCCATCATTGGCTCCAAGACGATGGCGCGGACGGCCGGGTGCAGCGGCTTTTTGAGCAGCTCCTCGTAGATTGACTTCACACTGAAAATGGAAGAGATTGCAAGTGCGCTCTAATGCAAAAAGCCAAAAAATCGACTTACTCAGCCTGAAGACGAGCCTGTTGTTTGGTGGGTGGCATGAAGAACGAGTAGATGAGACACTGGCCAGCCGAGAGCATCTGGAGCACACAGCCCGTCTGCTTCTCGAGCTCGTCGACAAACTGGCGAAGAGTCGCTGGTCCGGTGATCTCGATGCGATCCCACAGGGTGAACTCCTTGTCGAGGTACTTCTTGGACGGGGCGGCGATCGGTTCGGCGGAGGAGAAGAACGGCATCGAGAGGTTCAGGAACGTGTTCTTGAAACGATCCATCGGGGTTTTGGGGACTCCAGAGGCGTCGATGACCTGGAATGGTGGTGATAAGAATGATAAGAAGATTCCTGAGGATGCCTACCTTGTACAACTCGACACAAACCAATCCAGCAACCGCAGCCGTCGTCGTCGCAATCGCCGGAATGATCTTCCCAGCAATCTGCTTCGTCTTCATCCGATCCGCCGGCTGGATATCGTAGTTCTCGGCACGAAGATTCGAAGCAGCGGCGATGAACTCCATGTGATGGTTGGTGTCGTCGTCCTTCTCAAAGTCGATGCAGTTCAGACGAGTCGCCGAGTGAACCGAAAGCGTCGCCAGCCGAAGCTTCAACGATTCGATGGCAGCGTCGTCGTCGGCAGCAAGACTGGAAGCACTCGCGCCACGCTCGCTCTGCTCCTTCGCCTCGGCTTCCGTCGTCGCGATTCGGACTCCGGATCTTGGCTGGAATGGCTCGGGGGCAGAAGACAACGCGATACGGACGACCTCTTCACGATCCAGAATTGGCTTCACTCCGTACATCTCAGCCTTGAGGATCGAGGCAGAGTAGACAAAGTTGAAGTGCTCCTCCTTGGACGGATCAAAGTTGAGCACATGCGGACAGCGCTTCGCACCCGACCAGAACTTGGCTCCCGAGTCGGTGAGCTGCTCTGGCGGGAACGAGTGCAGCATCTGGGCGATGGCGTTGTGGTAGAGGTCCTGGAACTGCTGACGAGCCCACTTGATGCAGTCTTCTGGGGATGTGGGACGCGAGTCGATCAGTGCCTCCTTGACCTTCTGAAGTATCTCGATCTGCTGTCCGGCGATGAGTTTGTCGACGTGATCATTGAATCCACGCTCATCGGACAAGAACTTGTTGGCCTGCTCTCCAGGTTGCGCAAAGAACGTCTCGAACTGCTCGCGAGCCCACTGGATCGTGTGCTGGATCTCGTTGGGGAAGTTCTTCAGCGTGCACACCGGAATCTCCTTCTCCGGTGGATCCACCGACGACGAGTACGACTCGGTGAGGTGCGGATAGACGACCTGAGTGTTTCCCTTGGTTCCCATGGTTCCAGACTCGAGAAGAGGAAGGCGGTAGTAGACACAACGACGATCCATGTAACGGCGAGCGTCGACGTTGTCCAGGGCGTTGGCGACTCCGTTGAGCTCTCCGAAGAAGTCGTCGTTGAAAATGTGCTCCGTCTCGAGACCGACACGCTCGGCCAGCGCTTCAATTCGGACGTCAGAGTTGAACGAGGCGACGGCACGGGCGGCACATTCCGATTTCTTACCCTGCAAAATGATTGGATTGATAAGATTGATAATTCCCTCTCTTACCCCAACATCACGTCTTCTGAACAGGAACTGCCGGTTCAAGTTGGACACCTCGATCTGATCCATATCAGTGATCTTTATCAGTCCTCCCTCTCCACAAGCCACGCCCATCATCGCCAGATTCTTGAGAAGCTCGCATCCGATGGCTCCGGCTCCAACGACGAACCAACGCTGGCGGAACAGACACTCCTGGTACGGCCATCCGAACACGGCGGCCTGACCGTCGTAGCGGGACTGGCGGGGAGCACAGTCGGCCTCCGACAGCTTGGAGTTGTCGAACGAGGTCCAGTCTCCCGGGAGGGCTTCGACGTGATCCAGATGCAACCACTGCTTCAGAGGAGTCATATGGTGAGTGACACCCTTCATAGCCTCCTGAGCGGCGATTCCTCCAACGACAGACGACACAGTGACAAGGTTTCCGGAGGCAGAGAACGAGAACATCTCAATCAGCTTATCAGGAACTTCGGATCCCTCAGGAAGAAGGGCTTTCAGAAGGGCGACGTCGGCGGTGGATCGTGGAGCCGGAGAGCGTCCGTGCTGCTCCTCGAAAGCGTAGAGAGCCGTCCAAAGAGCATGCAGCTGGCCGGGGTATTCGAACTTTGCGTAGTCCCAGATGACGAATTCCGGTTCGGTGAGTGACTTTTCGAATGGCACATGGCTGACCGTAGTCGGCACCTTCACCTGTCGGCACCGTCCTCCCTCGATGTAATCCGGGAACTTTTCAGCAAAATCGCCAATGTTGAACTTGGAAGCGTTCTTCACCGTGATCTTGAGCGGTTCGCATCCGTTGATCCCGTCCAATCCCTTCACCTCGCTGAACGTCACGTGATCCCCATCCTCGAGTCCGTGGAACACATTCTCCAGTGTCGTGACCTCTCCGGTGACTCGGTCAATGTGCTCGATGAAGAACTCACGGACCTGCTCGCCGGTGGCGTCGTCGACACGGAAGTTGTCTCCGAAGTCGTTGAAGATGTACGAGAAGACTCCACGAGCATCGGCGATCAGGATGCGACGGCCGTGTTGACGGGTCCAGGAGGCCGTTTCGAGTTGGGCGGTGCGCGGGGCATCGGTGAGGACGACGAGCTGGAAAATGGGGAAATTAGGGGATCCACTGGTTGAAATTGACTAAAATTCCAAGTTTCAGACTGTTTTTGGCTGATTTTCCATTGAAAATGAGCTTTTTCACACAAATGTGATGGCCTAGCTTTTACGGTTGCAAAAGCTAGGCCACCGTTCAAAATTGCCAAAATTCCAGGTTTCAAGCGGGTTTTCGCCGATTTTCATGAACTTTGGCTCATTTCCACTGAAAATGAGCTTTTCTCGAAGCAAAGTGAAGACCTAGCTTCCCAGGATTGCAAAAGCTAGGCCACCGCTCCAAAATTGCTAGAATTCCAGGTTTGTGGCTGATGTTCATAAATTTTGATCAATTTCGGCCATTTTTGACCAATTTCCATGAATTTTGGCTCATTTTTTGCCGGTTTTCTTCAAATTTCACTTATTTTCCAACAAAACTCACATCAAATTTCTTGACAAACTGCTCGGTGAGCTGCTCATGAGCCACCTCCACATTGACACTGTCATTCAACTCGGCGAGTCTCTCGAAACAAGCCGTCGCACGGTTATGCCCAACATCGGCCTCCTTCAAATAGTACTGAGCCGACAGATCCGACCATTTGGTCAGCTTCGTGTCGTGGATCGTCACGTGGCGAACACCTCCGAGAATCAGATTCTTGGCGATTTCGACTCCGACGGCGCCGAGACCAGAGATCAGGACGGAAGCGGTACGCATGTTCAGCATAGCTGATTCACCGAGAGTGTAGCTGGAAAATAGGGAAATTTGGCCATTTTTTCCTATTTTTTAGTTGGAAATCATGGTTTTAGTGGTTTTCCATTGAAATTGGCCAATTTTCAGCAATTTTAACTGGAAATTGATTCAAATTCAGCGAAACAAGCTGTTTTCCTTCAGTTTCGCTTGAAAATCGCAATATTTTTCGGTTTTCAATGCATTTTTGCTCAAAATCAGTCTATTTCCTTGTTTTTAGGCGCTTTTCGCTGAAAAATCGCTTGAAAACTTGGTTTTTGATGGAATTTGAAAGAAAACCATGTGATTTGACTCAAATTGCTCACTTTTTAGCTACATTGGTCGTTTCAAAGCTAGATTTCAGTGAAAACACGGGGATTCTCAAGTTTACACTGAAAATCGCCTAAAAACATGATTTTCTGCCGAAATTTTGAAAAAAATCGTGATTTTCACCTGTTTTTCATGGATTTTGGCTTTAAAACTTGCGATTTCAGTGGGTTTTGAAGGGTTTCCACCCATTTTTTCCTATTTTACTCACATTTGTCTCGAATAGAGATTCTTGTCGAGAACCTCATCGTTTCCGCCGGTTCCCTGCTCACTCGTGTCCATCTTGTCCGATTGTTGTCCTTGTTGGCCTTTCGAAGACGACACTTGCACACTTCCGGACGTCTGAAACTGATTAGAGGTGATAAGGAAGGCTTTGGGGGACTTTGGGGGATTTTAGGGTGACGTGGAGGGGTTTGTTGGGGAGATTTGACCTTTTGACGTGGAACAAACTAATAATTGGGGCTTTCCACGTGGAAATTAGTGATGTTGAAAGTGCGCTCCACCGAAATATAGGGAATTTGGGGTTTTGTGACGTTTTGGAAATTGAAAATCGGATAATTGGCAGGATAAAGTGCACTGGAGCATAACTATAAGCTAATTTTAGGGTTAGCTGACTAAAAGTGCATTGGAGCGCACTTTCAACATAGAATTCATCGGGATAGGCCGGAAAAGTACATTAGAGCGCACTTTGGAAGCAAAATCTACAAGGATAGCCGAAAAATCCAATTTTTGAGATGTTTACAAGCCAAATCATCAAAAACAACTGAAAAATCCGTCTTCCTAGGTCTAAATCATCATTTTCGCTGTGGAAAACACACATTTCATTGCGAAACCGCCATGAGAGACGCAGACAACGAGAAAACGCGAAAAAGGGAACAAAAACGAATTGAATAGACCGCCCGGACGGCCGCGATTTCGAATTAGGACACTCGGCAGGTGTACTTTGCGGATTTCGAAAAGAAATTGAAACTTTTATCGATTTTTAGTGGAAAAATTGGCTGAATTGGGCCAAAATCCACGGAAAACTAGCTAATTTCACAATTTCCGATGGAAATTTCATCAAAAATTGAGTCAAACCCATTGGTAGAAAGCTCTAGAGCGGCGAGTCAGTCGAACCCGTGAATTCACTACTGATAACGACGAGTGATAATAGTGATAAGAGACGGAGGAACATTGGTCAGTCAAAGGTGTGCTTAGCACAAGAAATGGTCAACAAACCGACGGATCAACAATTGGTTTGTTTGTGCAGACACGGTAAGACGATATTTCGAGGAATTCGGAATTCGCGATGGAGCGAGAATGCATTTTCATGGGTATTGGCTAGAAAATCAAGAAAAATGGCCTAAACTTGACTGGAAAACGTCAAAAAGCGTCTAAACCCCTCGAAAACCGACAAAAATCTCAGAAAACCGCTAAAAATGATGAATTTGTCAACTGATAAGCTACTGATAAGCTAAAATCGCTCTAATCCTCGGGAAAAGGTGACGAACATGCCGAAAGAACCGAAAACAGCTAGAAACAGTTTGAAAACAGTGTAACCGACCCAATTTTCTGACTGATAAGCTGATAAACCACCCCGACTCACCGCAAAACTCCAACCCGGCTCGGATTCTCTGATATACGCCAGATACATTGAAAAACCAGCAGAAGAACGCCTTCCGACCGACTACTATATTGTTATCACCACCCGTTATCAGTTCCCCCAGCCGCCGCTTTCCGTTCGCCAATTTTAGGCTTCACAGCGTGTTGTCAAGGCAACTTGCCGCGGGGCTTTGCACAAAGAGGAAATTGACTTTTCTCTGGGAATTGGATTTGTCTCGGCTAGGTGATAGGCTATCAGTGATAAGAAAAGGGCGTTTGATAAGCTTGAATTTCAAATGGAAAATTCAATTTTTCGTTTCTTACCGATTCCATTGTCGGATGAGGTCCCCGATAGGGCGGATTGTAACAGAACAGACGGCATATCATTTTATCAACTGATATTATCGTTGCATCTTAAAATCGGAGTGGGTAGATTTACGGAGTTGAGGCTCCCGCAACGAGTGAAAGTTTTTCGGCGCAAAACGTGCTGCGCCTTTAAAGCGGGGTACGGTAGTCGCGCGAACATTAATTTCGTCTTTTTCCACTATTTTTCCCTTATTTTCATCGATTTTTCGACAGATTTTCGCACTTTTTACTTCGAAACAAGCACGAAAAGTATATTTTCCGTGTAAAAAATGCGAAAACCGAGTGAAAAACCGATGAAAACGAGGAAAATTAGTAGAAAAAGACGAAATTAATGTTCGCGCGACTACCGTACCCCGGTTCAAAGGCGCAGCACGTTTTGCTTTCGCTCGTTGCGGGAGCCTCAACTCCGTAAATCTACCCACTCCGATTTTGAGGTGCAACGATAATATGATAGTGATAAGGAGTTGAGAAGGGAGCCGAGGATCGAAACGTGGGAAAACGCCGAAAATAGCCGAGAAGGAGAGGTTTTCAGTGGGAAACACATGGAAACAGCACTTTGAAGCCAATTTTTCACTGATAACGAGCCAATACTGATGAGAATAGCTGAGGATGATCAAAAATGAGCAAAATCACTCAAAAAAGTCGGAATGTACCAAGGAGAAAGTGGAAAATCGCGTGTTTCGGCAGAAACAGGTGATTTCTGCCTTCTTCTCGCAATTTTCAGCTTCAAATGTGCCAGATATCACGGAAATGACAGCAGAGTCCCGGAAAACAGTGAAAACAAGCCAAAAATTGAAATTTTTGATGAAAATCGCACAAATTTAGTAGATTCAAGGGCCATAAACATGAAAAGTGACTGGAAATCATCAGAAAACCCGGAAAAATCGAAGAAATTTGCAATTTTTCAAAGGAATCCGTTGAAATCCCGGGTGTCCGCTCATTGTTGTCTAATTTGTCCAAATTTTCATGTTTCAACAGTAAAAAAGCTTAAAAATCGTTAAAAATCGAGATTCCTCACGAAAATTGCCGTTTTTCAGTGGAAAAATAGGCAAACCTCAGGTTTGTGATCGTTTCGGCTCAGTTCCATCCAAATATCTGAATTTCTCTCGATTTTTTCATTCTAAAACAGTAAATCACCTAGAAAAACGGTGAAAAATCAAGATTCCCCACGGAAACTGTCATTTGTCAGTGAAAAACCCCAAAAATCCGGCATTTTCGCTCATTTCAACCCATTTCTCCCCGCATTTTCCATATTTTGCCTCATCAAACCGTACATTAGCTTGTCCCGAAGCGGTAATGATTCCGTTTCCGTTCTCCTTCTGAACCTCGTCCTGAACGTCGGGTTTGGATCGTTTCGCCGGCGGGCACTCGTGTTCTCCCTCGTGTTTCTTGGTGACCGATTTGACGTTCGAGGTGGGGTGCTCAATGACTGATGTCATTTGGGTCGAAACGGTGCTTATTGACCACTGAAAAGATGATAAGGTGATAAGGTGAGAGATAAGGTGATAAAGGAGATGGAAAAACGGAATAATTGACGAAAATTAAGGAACATGAACTTTTTCGGTGAAAATTGACCGAAAACAGGCAAAAAGCCAGTTTTTCTAGATATTTTTGAGAGAAAAATGATAAAAAGCAGATTTTTAGTGTTTCTGAGCGAAAATAGCCCAATTTTCAGCGAAAACCAGGGAAAACTGAGGAAATTGACTGAATTTCAGGATTTTCAAGTGGAAATGAAAGGAAATTGAATGAAAAATAGGGAAAATCAATAATTTCCCAAGAAAATCGCGAAAAACTGGGAAATTCAATTAAAAATTGCGAAATCTGCTTCAAAACCCCGTTTCCCCAGCGAAAACCACTTGAAAACGGGGAAAACCAGCTGATAACAATGCTTATCAGTGATAAAACCCGAAAAATCAATGAAAATCATCATTTTCCACCTGGAAATTGGAAAAATGACCGAAAATAGGCCGAAAAACAGAAAAGTCTCAATCGATTCGCGCGCAGCTCACTTTTGGCGCCAAAACTTGGAGTTTTCCCGCCGGAAAGCGCTAGAAACCCGGAATTTTCCAATTTTTGATGAAAACAGGTCTGAAATATTGAGAAAACATTGATTTTTCGTTGGAAATAGGTGAAAAGCCAACGAAAAGCTTCGAAAATGGGCAGAAACTGCGAGAAAAACAGATTTACGGCGCGAGTTCGGCGGAGCGCGTTTGCGATACCAGTTGGGGAAATAATTTTTTAAATCAAAGAAAAAATAAATTAAAATTAGAGAAAGATATGGAAAAATCGACAGAAACGAAATTTTTTCAATTTTTTGAAAATTTCCAAAAAAAAAATTAAAAATTAAAAAAAAATGTCCCAGGCTAAAAATCCCCATAAATATTTATAAAAAAATAATATATAAAAATACTTTTGAAAAAATGAATGAAAAGGAAAAGAAATTAGAATCGGAATGAGAGAAAACATTAGATTACAATAGAAAAGTCATTAACGTCCGAAAATCAGAGTTTTGCCGGTGTCCCGTGGGTCCCGACACGGCCTAGTCATCCCTGGACAAAGTGCCATTTGTCGACGTCTCCTGGAAGAGCAGCTTCGGCTCCGTGCTCCGGATGAGCAGCCACGGCAGAGGCGGCAGCGTCGTCGGTGGCCTGGTGGACCGCTTCTGGCACACGGGAGACACTGGAAAATGGGAAATTAGGGAAAATTGGGGAAAATCGCCAAAAACACCAGATTTTCTAGAAAAATCAGCAGAAATTCCAGAAAAAACAGAAATTCTTGGAAAATTCACCGGAATTGGATGGAAATCGCCAAAAATCTCAGATTTTTCTTGGAAAACAAGGGAAAACCGCCAGATTTCTAGCAAAAAAAGCCGAAAATCGAACAAAATTCTGGGAAATTGCCATTTTTCATGTCAAATCAAGTAAAGTCTAGGAAAACTTGCAAAATTCTGCCGAAAATCTCTGAAAACCCAGAAAAATCTTGGAAATCAGTGGAAAATCGCTGAATTCACAAAAAAATGGGAAAAACGCTCTAAAAATCGTCAAAAAGTCCCTGAAACACCAAAATTTCATGAAAAATCGTCAATTTTTCAGGAAAATCCGCCAAATTAATTAAATGTCTTACGTGTTGAGTTCAGGAGTGGTCTGCTTGATGAGCGCCTTCCAGTAGGCGTTGGTCTCCTCGATGGTCTTCTCAGCGTAGGCACGATCCTTGAACTCTCCGTTGAACGCGAACTCGTTGGCCGGTTTGCCAGCCGGGATCTTGTAGATACGGAACCATTCGACAGTCGCCGCCAGCAGTCCCGGGAACACCGTCTCGACGTCGTTGATGTCGTTCAGCTTATCAGCGTTCTCGTCGTTGATATCGATGGCAACGATCTTCCAGTCGGTCTCTCCCTCGTCGATCAGTGCAAGAGTTCCGAGGACTTTCACCTGGAAAATAATGAGAATTGATGGGAAATGAAGGAAATTGAGGCGGGAATTCAAAAAAAACCCAAAAATTTCCAGGAAAGGGAAGCAAGAAGCATCAAAATTGACAATTTTGGCAAGTTTTTAAGCCATTTCAGCCAAATTTCAGCGGTTCTGATCAATTTTGACCCATTTCAGCTAATTTTCAGCAATCTTGACCAATTTTTGACTGATAGCAGCCAATTTTCAGCAGATTTGATCAATTTCAGCCAGATTTGATCAATTGCAGCCAAATTTCATCAATTTTGGCCGATTTCAGCCAACTTTCAGTGATTTAACTGATTTCAGCCAATTTTTGACCGATTTTGGTCAATTTTCAGCGATTTCAGCGATTTTTCCCTTGACAAACCTGGAGAACTCCTCCTCTCTTGGCGACCTTGCTTCCAATCTCGACCACATCGATCGGATCGTTGTCTCCCTTGGCTCCGGTGTCGGGAACCACGTGATTCGGGTCCTCCCACGTCTGTGGCAGTGCTCCGTAGTTCCAGATGTATCCCTTATGCGGGAAGATGTTGTGCACGAACCGAGCGACGCCCTTCTTCTCGTCTTGCTTGATCGGAGAGAATGGTTCCTTGGTGGCCATCTCCATCTTGGCATTGGTCCAACGGGGGATCTCCACGATCATGTTGTAGTGTCCCTTGGCCTGATCAGCGAAGAGTGGGATGTCGTGCCAGGGGGAGATGATCTTTCCGGCGGAGTCGGCTGGAAATGGGGATAATTAGTGGAAAATCTGGAATTTTCCCTGGTTTTCAACGATTTCAAATGGAAAATCGTGAAATTCAAAGTTTTTTGGCAATTTCCCACGGTTTTCTGAGAATTTTTGGCACTTCTGAGGTAGTTTTGGACATTTTCCTCCATTTCTAACGATTTTTGGTGAGTTTCTAGCAGAAAGACTGGAAAATAATATCTTTTCGCTGATTTTCCATCATTTGGGCTCATTTTTGATAGATTTTCACAAAGAAAACTGGGAAATCATGGCTTTTCGCTGATTTTCAGCTATTTTCCATCACTTTCAACGATTTTTACTCATTTTTCATGGATTTTCCCCAAGAAAACAGGAAAAATCGGTGTGTTTCATCGATTTTCAGCGTTTTTCAACTATTTCCCATCATGTTCCACCATTTTAACATTTTTTTGATGGATTTTCACCAGAAAACCCGGGAAATCATGGCTTTTTCACTGATTTTCCTAGATTTTCAGCTATTTTCCATCAATTTCCACCGTTTTGACCCGTTTTTGATGGATTTTCAGCAAGAACACTGGAAAAATCGCTGGTTTCCATCATTTTCAACCATTTCTACTTGTTTTTGATGGATTTTGATGGATTTTCCTCAATTTTCAGCCTTTTTCACCCGTTCTGGACCATTTTCCTCCCAACTCACTCGTGTAGACTCTGTAGTTGAGGTTGTAGAGCGATCCACGCTCTTGGATTCCGTAGGACGCGTCGCCGGCTCCGGTGCTCATTTTTACCGCTTGTTGTCGGGAAGGAATCGCCGAAGAATCGGTTACTTGCCTGGAAACAACAGAAATTTAGGGAATTTCCAGGAAAAATGCAAGGAAATTGAGTATTAATCATGAAAATCAGGTGGGAATCTACATTTTCACTGATTTTTACAGGATTTACACAGAAATCCATCATTTTATAGCCAAAATTCAGCAAATTAGCCGGAATTTCCACAAATTGCCATCGATTTTTGACTATACTAACTTGGGATTGCGAAAACAACGTCCACAGAAGAGCCACGAGAACATTTTCAGAGACTGATCAGTTCTAGAAGGCCAGTGACGTGGGGAAGTAGGTAAACTAGGGAGAAACGATGTGATACGTGGATTTTCACGTGAAAAGGTGGGAAAATTATAGAAAATCCAAGAAAAATCCGGTTTTTTAGGGGAAAATAGGCCAAAAAGCAGTTGAAACTCTGGTTTTTCAGGGGAATTCGCGGAAATTGATGGAAAAATCTAGAAAATCGCTCATTTTCAGGAAATTTGGCCAAAAATTAGTCGGGAACACTATTTTTCCTTGGAATTCGCAGGAATTGATGGAAAAATCCGGAAAATGCTAGAAAATCCTAACTTTTCAGGAAATTTGGCCAAAAATTAGTGAGAAACACTATTTTTCCTTGGAATTCGCAGGAATTGATGGAAAAATCCGGAAAATGCTAGAAAATCCTAACTTTTCAAGAAATTAGGCCGAAAATCAGTGGGAAACACTATTTTTCCAGTCAAATTGCTGAAAAGTGATGGAAAAACCTAGTTTACCCGGAAAACCGACTGGAAAACAACTTTTTACACAGGAAGGTTGTGAAAAAGTGGTAATTTTCTAGAAAACCGCTATTTTCCAAGAAAATCAGCTCAAAACAAGCTTCAGATAGCAAAAACCAACCGGAAACCCCTATTTATACCCGAATTTTCAAAAATTGACGTAGAAAACCGCCGAATTTCACAATTGCAGGCAACATTTCGTGCCTTATCACCTGACACCGCCCGTTTTCGGAAGATATGGGCAAAGTTCAGTTCGCCTACACTTTTTGAATGTTTACTCTGTGCGAAAAGGTGTTGGAGCATTGTTTTGTGAGAACAATGACGATGGAATGTGCGAGGAAGTGAGGAATTTACGAAAAACTCGTTTAATATTGAGAAAAGCCCGAAATTCAGAGAAAGCCCAGGATTTTGCATAGAAAATCAATTTTTCAGCTTTACAAACATCCAAATTCAGTGAATTTCATCAATTTCAAACTGTTTTGAATAGAAAAGCTCGAGAATTGAGCCAGTTTCGCAAAAAATGCTCAAATTCAGACGATTTCCACTAGAAAAAAAGAAATTTGACCGATTTTCACCAAAAACATGGATTTTGCATGGAAAATCAAGTTTCCAGCTGTCAAATCATCAGAATTCAATGACTTGCATCAATTTCGCACTGTTTGAAATAAAAAATCTTGGGAAATGAGCTATTTTTGCCAAAAATGCTCTAAATCAGACGACTTCAACTAGAAAAATGGAAATTCAGCCGATTTCCATTAAAAAAACATGGATTTTGAATGGAAAATCGAGTACAATAATCCGAATTCAGTGATTTCCAGCAATTTCAGACTATTTCCAATAGAAAAGCTAGAGAATGGAGCCATTTCTGCGAAAATTGCTCAATTTCACTGTCAAACCCTCAGAATTAGCCAATTCGGGTTTAATCGGCCGATTTTCACGGAAAAACATGAGTTTTGCATTAAAAATCACGATTTCAGCTGGTCAAACAGCAGATTTTGCTCATTCCCATCGTTTTGAGCCCATTCCAACCCGAAAAGATGAGAATTGGCTACAAATTGACCAATTTGAGCTATTTTTCGCAATTTCCCACCAAAAACCGCGAAATTTACCGATTTCCACTCGAAAAACACGCAAAACCGCATGACACGCAATATCCCAGGTAATCCTCCCTCTCTCTTCTTATCAATTCTAATCACATATTCACAAAACACATCTTCTTTGACGCATGCGAGCCATAGATTAGTGAGGAATCCCTTTAATCTCTCCTCTTATCAGCACCTCAAAGTGTGAATGCTCCTCGTCGATTCGACCGATGACGACGACTTCAGGGGGCCAGAAGACGTTGCCGAGTAGGCGGTGGTGAGACTGCCACGTGGCGAAGTGACTGTTGTGGAGCTATTCGAGTCCAGGGACATTGCGATGACCTAGAGACATTGGGGAATGGTGAGAAGATGGACGAATTGGGGTGATGGGTTGGGAAATTGGGGAAACTTTGGAAAAAATGATTTTTTCACATTTTTCTAATTTTTAGCTTTTTTTTTGGCACAATTCTTTTGAAAAATAGCTAGAAAAATGCAAAAACTGTGTTAGAAAAATTAAAAAGAAATTTTTTTTTCAGAATGGAGATATTTCAATTTTTAGAATTTTTTTTTTGAAAATTGAAAAATTGGGAAAAACTCAGCGATTTTTCCTTGATTTTTCAGAGTTCAAAAATTCAATTTTGGAAAATTTTCAATTATTTTTTAGGATTTTTAAAATTGATTTTTTCACTAAAAAAAATTGTAGAAAAACGGGAAAAATTCAGTGATTTTTTCTAGATTTTCAAAGTTCTAAAATTCAATTTTGGAAAAAAATCTGAAAAGTTTTGAAAAAAATCACAGATTTTTCGTCCGATTTTTAGGATTAAAAAAATTGATTTTTTTTCTTTTAAAAATTGTAAAAAATCGGGAAAAATTTAGAAATTTTTCCTCGATTTTCAGAGTTCAAAAAATTCATTTTGAAAAATTTTCTTCTAGTTTTTAGGATTTAAAAAAAATTGATTTTTTAACTTTAAAAAATCATTAAAAAATCGGGAAAAATTCAGCGATTTTTCATCGATTTGTTAGAGTTCAAAAAAAATCAATTTTGGACAAAAAAATTTTTTTTTTATAATTTCTAGTATTTTTAATTTGATTTTCTCACTTTAAAAAATTGTAAAAAATCGAAAAAAATCCCAAAAATCTCCCCAACTCCCCCGTTTCCCAGTGATAAGCCTTGCCTGATTAGAAGAATCACCGACGGGCGGTGCGGGGGTGCGTGGCGTCGCCCACTTGTCTCCGGATACTGTAGTCGCTGGCGAACTGGTCGTTTCGGACACGCTGGCCAGGCTCTGGCTCCATCCGCAGCCCATAATTGCTCGCGAAGAGCTCACCAGCAGCCGTCGACCGCCCAGTAGCATCTGCGGATGCTGATAAGCTGATAGTAGTGATACGAGACGACGACAGACATGCACATTTTCGAGTGGTGTGTGTTTTTGGTGGAGAGAGAGAGGATTAAGCCCTTTTTGAAACACCTTTTATCATTTTATCACTGATAAGGCTTCTTTTTCTTCACAGATTTGTACAAATTCATTTTCTATGCATTTTCAATGAGAAAAATGGGGAAAATAGAGATGAACCTAGGAAACGCTTATTTTGCGGCGTTTTCGCTGAAAAATTGGATAAATAACTGATAATCGCGTGCCGATGGGCGGTCCATAACACATTTCCGCTCAAAAACGGAAAAACATGCGGATTTGTGACGGAAAATAACTTTTTTGGCGATTTCAGACGGTTTTTCACAATTCCCACGGTAACAATAAGCACATTTATTGGGTGAATAGACAAAAATGGAGAAAACGAGATAAAACATTTTTTTTGAGAATTTTTTGAATAGAATTTCAAATTTTTGGTTTTCGGTCGATTTTTGTAGGGTTTCGGGCTGTTTTCAAGCTATTAACGAGGGAAATCCTGTTTTTAACAAATTTCGCAGTGAAATTCGAGATTTTTTGGGGAAAACTGATTTTTTTCTTGGGTTTTTGGTGATTTTCGGTGGTTTTCGTTGGTTTTTAACTTTTTTGATTTTATTTTTACATTTTTACAAAGCTTTTGACCGATTTTCATGACAAAATCACTGGAAAACACGGAAAAATAGGTAAAAATTTGAAAAATACAGTTTTAGGTGACTTTTTATGGGATTTTCATGATTTTTGGTCATTTTTGAACGATTTTTACATTTTAACGGCGATTTTTAACGGAAAACGCATAAATTTATCGATTTTTCAACTAAAAATAACGAAAAACCACGAAGAAATGGGTAAAAAAGTGAAATTCGTGAATTAGGCCACTCGAAAAATTTGGCGCCGTGTTTGCACACCCTGCACTTGACACCACGCGAAAATGCACAGAATGGAAAATTGAGTAAAAGGAGTACGGTAATTATCAATTATTTAATCAGCAAATCAGTAGAAAAGGTCGAAAAGTGATCAAACCTGGTGGAGAAAAAGAGAAATGCAGTGAGAAAAATGGCGGCGGTCATCGCGATCAGCGGTTTGTTTCGTTTGGCGATCAACACGAGGCCCATTCGATCATCACTGAAAGATCAACCAGAGAACGTTTTATCAGTGATCAAGTGACTTGTTTTGCTCTCGCACGGCTCTTTTCTTATCATTTTATTATTTTTCTCTGCGTCGATAGGGGAAATAGTGATGGATGAGTCAGAAAACCCAATCTTTTTTCGGTGTGATGCGATTTTGCTACTGTTTGCTGTTATTACTGATAAAGAATGATATCACCTCGGGGAAAAACAAAAAAAATTTAAAAAAAAATGATTGAAAATGGATTGGAAATTGAAAAATTGAACATTTACATTAAATTTTTTTTTAAACAGTGAATTTTTTTTTTCAGATCTCAAAAAAATCCTTATCAGTGATAAGAGATATCAAAAAGTGTTCACAATAATCAATAAATCATTTTTCATCAATCAGTGATAAAAAATCTAATCAAAACCCACTTCGAACCAGCCATCATCATGATATTCCAGGTGTTCCAGATCTTCTTATCACCTTATCACCTTCCACGTGCCAGATACTGAAAAGTGATCAACTACAAAGTTGTAGAGCTTGAAATTCTCTACAAAGCAGTGTTTCCAAATAAGATGAAAATATTGGTTTTTACGTTAAAAAACCGGGTCAAAACTCAAAAGTCTCAAGTTTTCCAACTTTTATCAGTATTATCACCTCCAGAAAGTGATTATCTAATAAAGTGATCAACTGCAAATTTGTTCAGCATAAAATTCTCTACAATTTAGTGTTTACCTTTTCCTCGGAAAACTTGATTCTGACCCAAAAACTATCAAAAAACCACCAAAAACCCCTAAAAACCATGAAAAATCACAATTTTATCACCTTATCACCTCCTAAACCTCAAATCTCAAAAACTGATCAACTACAAACCCAATCAATACCCTATTCCGCATCATTTCCACCACTCCTCTCCATTCATTTCGCAATAATACATGCTGCGCCGCGGAGCTTATGAAAATGAGTCCTCTATAGTACTGCCCGGCCAAAATAAAATATGCGAGAATCGAAATTTCGAATAAAAGTGATCGAGTGGCGCTGGGAAATGACTCAGTTGACCATGATTCGACTATTCCTATTTTTCGCATTTTTCCCAATTTCCGACGGTCTCGTCACCTGTTCCAGATGCGAAATTGGCAATGAAGAGTTCGTTTTCAGCCCCTAATTCTCAGATTTTTCCATTTTTTCCAGGTGTAACAGCCTTTTCACCAGATCAACTTGCCGTGGTGATTACTGTTATCACGCACAATATTTTTATGGCAACGAGGTGTTCCCAACGGTTCAAAAAGGCTGTGTAATTGGAGAAGTTGCTCCGGAAGGGTGTAGAGTTAATCATTTTGGAAATGTGATGTGTTTTTGTGCAGAGTGAGTGGTTTTAATGGATTTTAGATGAAAAATAGGCCTGAAAAGTGTTTTTTCGCACTCAATTTGTTTTCTTATCACAAAATCCTTATCACTAATCAATTCCCCATCCAAATTTACCCCGGGAAACCTATTCTAGAGCAAGTGTCGTAAGGTATGATGCAAAGTCCGCAGTGACGGTGTATGCACACAATACACCATACCTTACGACATATTTGATTTTTACCAAAAATTTAGTGTTTTCTGGGACGAAATTAGGCGGGGAATTCGAATATTCTGTTATTTTTCAGCTCCGACTACTGCAACTCCAACTTCACCTCCATCTCTGCCCTTCCCACCACAATCCTTCCCGTTCAAACCTGCCAACCCGAAAAAACGAACAACCTACCAAAACCCCGTTGGACCCGCCCGTGTGCCTCGAATTATTGCACTTTTACGGCCAGTAAGACTCAATTGGAAGTGGAGAATTCGAATTACACGTGGTCGACGAAGGACTGCAACAAGGAGAACGAATTCGACTTTTTCACAACGCTAACCGTGTTTAATTTCTATCCGGGGACGTGTGTTTGGCTAAATTACGGCGGACAACCGGACAGTCACGTGTGCTACGGTAGCAATGTGAGTATGGACCCCTTAGAACCCCTTGGGACCCCTTAGGATCCCTTGGGACCCCCTTAGGATCCCTTTGGACCCCTTAGAACCCCTTAGGACCCTTTAGGACCCCTTGGCACCCCTTGGGACCCCCTTGGGACCCCTTAGAACTCCTTGGGACCTCCTTGGGACCCCTTGGGACCCTTTAGGACCCTTTAGGACCCCTTAGAACTCCTTGGGACCTCCTTGGGACCCCTTGGGAACCCTTAGGACCCCTTAGGACCCCTTAGAACTCCTTGGGACCTCCTTGGGACCCCTTAGAACCCCATAGGACTCCTTAGGACCCCTTAGGACCCCTTAGGACCCCTTAGAACCCCTTGGGACCCCCTTAGGATCCCTTAGAA
>LR539146.1:295798-327800 GCA_900536315.3 Caenorhabditis becei
CCTCTTAGGACCCCTTAGGACCCCTTAGGACCTCTTAGGACCCCTTAGGACCCCTTAGGGCCCCTTGGGACCCCTTAGGACCCCTTAGGACCCCTTAGGGCCCCTTGGGACCCCTTAGGACCCCTTAGGACCCCTTAGGACCCCTTAGGACTCTATAACTTAGGACCCCTAACCCTTATCACTTCCAGGACCTTAACACTTCCCTTATCATTGACCCTACTGCCGCCACAATCGATTGCCACGTGGATTACTTCAACCCAAACCTCCCTTACGTGAAATCAGGTTCCACGTGCTCTGGACAATTCTGCTTTATCAGTGCCACGTCACGTGGAGAGGTGTTCCGTGGGTGTGTGACCAGTCAAACTGTAGCGGGTGCCACTCCTTTGAAGGTATACTGATAAGCTGATAAGACACTGATAAGACTTTTAGATTGGCTACACCCGTTCGTATACCGGCTTGGAACAGTGGATTTGTGACTCGTCCTACTGTAACGCTGACCTAAAATCCGCTGAACTCTCCTGGCCACCAGAGCTATATTTATACAGGTAGTTGTCCCTAACTTGTGCCACTTTCGACCCCTTATCACTTCTTCTCACCTCGAAACATTTCAGAAATATATCAAATCTCCGCGAATTCAATGTTTTCTACATCGACTCTGCCCACTCGTCGTTCTCGATTTTTCTTGCCATTCCCCTCGTTTTTCTGATCAACTTTTTCTGATTATTATCATTTTTATCACTTTTTATCACTCTGAGCTCAATTTCCTATGCACCAATCGATTCCCCAGCTATAAATTCATCGGAGACCAATTTTCTGTGAATTTTAGGCAAATTGTCGTAAGGTATGGTGCAAAGTCCGCAGTGACGGTGAATGCACACAATACACCATACCTGACGACATATGGTTTTTTCACGTGGAAAATGTGAATTTTAAAGTTTCCTGGGTCAAAAAACACGTTAGAAACGTTATCAAAAGCGATTTGTCATCATTTCCCGTCATTTTTTAATGATCCAATCGGAAAAATGTCGAAAAGAGACAAAAATGGTGTTCAAGGGGTACAACTTGAAGCCACTTCGACAACTAATCGAAAAATGATATCTTCTGCTTCAACAACTGGTGAAAGAACTGAAGATGATGTAAAAAACTGAAAAATTGATAACATTTCCTTATCAGTTGATTATTTTCCAGGTTGGCGAAGAAATGGATGGAAGTATGACGTGTGATGGATGCAACAAGGTTTCTTATCACTTCTTCTTATCACTGATAACCTAAATTTTTCCAGCTGATCAGTAACATTACCGGTCTTCTTTTACTATTTTGTGGCCACTTTTTCTGCTTGATATGTTCACCAGATACCTTGGATCCTAGTGAGTTTTTCAAGTTTTCGATAAGAAATTCGAATTCCCCGCCGAATTTTGACCCGGAAACCCAATTTTCCCGTTAAAAGTCGTAAGATCTGGTGCATTGTGTGCATACACCGTCACTGCGGACTTTGCATCATACCTTACGACAATTTCTCTAAATTAGGCCCCTGGGGTGCTTTTCAATGATGAATCGATTGGTGATAACGACTGATAAGCGTATTTGCAGGCAAACACGTAAACTGCCTGCGATTCCTGAAATCGTGCCCCCTGTTCACCCGCGAGTCGTCACCAACCCAACGGGCAGATCACGACGGAGAATTATCACAAGAAACGGGCGGTGATAAGACAAAAATGGCTCAGACAACTGATAACAACGGATGCGAATCGAGTAGAACGGGCGGTTCGAAGACGCCGAAAAAAGAGGCGAATCGGTCGGAAAGTGGACGGAAAAAGAGGCGGCGGAGTCAGGGACAACTCGGAAGACAGCAGTTGTGGTACTTTACATACGAGAAGAGACCCGTTGTTGTCAGTTTGCCGTATGAGGCCACTTATGGTGAGAAACCCACGAAATCCAGGGAAAATTTGAAAAAAATGGTTTTTTTTCACAAAAATCCAGGGAAAATGAGCTTTTCCCATCGAAATTCCACTGAAATTGGTCTATTTTGACTATTTCTGACCTAGAAACCCACTTTTCCCGGTGAAAAACCCAATTGTCGTGAGGTCTGGTGCATTGTGTGCATTCACCGTCACTGCGGACTTTGCATCATACCTTACGACAATTGTTCCTAAAATTCCCAGAAAAGAGCTATATGCCCCAATTTTGACGGTGAATCCATTGGAACAGTCCATTTTTGCAGGAGACCTTCTGAATCGGCTGTGTCTGATGCTGAACATTGAGAAATCTTGTCATCAGATGCGTGTCAAGACCCAGAAATCGTCAAGTGAAGAGGGAGACGGAGAGTTGGCTCAAGCCGCAGAGCCGGTGGTCCTCGAAGTGGCCAACTCGAAATGTCGACTTGCCGAGTTGAAGATTCCCCGAAAGAAGATGTTGATTTTGGAGGTGATGGAGAGGAAAACGAGTGATAAGAAGGAGAAGATTAAGGAGGAGAGGGTCGGTGATAACGGGCACTGATAAGAGATAATTTAGTCATTTTTGCAGAAGGAATTTCTAGTTGAAGAGCCCCCGATGAGTACGAGTTTGAGTAAGGCGGAGGAGCCGAAATCATGAACTTTTTATGGAAAAGATGCTGTAATAAAGATTTTGATTTTGGTATTCTTATCACTGATTAGTTTATTCCCAGAATTGTCGTACGGTACGATGCAGAGTCCGCAGTGACGGTGAGTGCACACAATACACCAGATTTTACGACAAATGCGATTTTGACCCGGAAAATTGAAGTTTCTGCTTCAAAACAAGTCAATCTTGGTCGATTTTGGCATAACTTGCCCATTTTCAATGCAATTTGTGTGAAAACCATCAAATTTCGGAATTCCTACTGAGTTTCAGAGGTTCATGTCGTACGGTATGCTGCAGAGTCCGCAGTGACGGTGTGTACACACAATACACCAGATCTTACGACAATTCGGGTTTTCACCGGGAAAACGGGATTTCTGGTTCAAAATAAGTCAATTTAGGTCAATTTTTGCTAAACTTGGTCAATTTCAATGAAATTTTCATGGAAAATGGTCAAATTTCTGAAATTCAAATCAGTACGTTATCACCTCCTCTCCCCTCTCGCTCATCTGAATTCTCATTCCTTATTCCTCTCCGTCCGTCCGTCAGTCGGCCTCTTCATCATCATAAACCCGTGTGTCCGTTGCTCTAATCTTTCTCACACCCATGTCATTTTCCAATTTACCCCTGGCAGAAGGCAGAGAGAAGAAGGAGCGCGCCGCCAACCAACAAATACAATTTCTTTGCTCCGTGAGCCCATGAGTCTTCTGGAGAAGGAAAAGAAGGAGAAGGCAATTGCATTTCGTCTTCTCTCTGCCCCGGGACACCACACACACGCCCCCCTTCTCCATAACAACCACCTGACTCGGTTCGGCTCGGCTCGGAGCGACGGCTCCTTTTTGCCGTTTTCTTTCTGGAAGCATTCGAGGGAGAAGTTCCTGGTATTCAGAAGGCATGGGTTCTGAAGACCTCTGAAGCTCATTGGAACTTCGGGGGGTCTTCAGAAGACTTTAGCCTCTGATAGGCTTCTGAAGCTTCTGAAGTTTCCAGGAAGATTCTAGTAAGTTCCAGAACATTCTGAAGGATTCTGGAGCTTCCAGAAGGTTTCTCTAGCTTCTGAGAGATCCTCTGGAGCTTTTGGATGTTTCTGGAAGATTCTGGAAGCTTCCGGGCTCGTCCGGAGCTTTTTGTGATCTTCTGATACTTCTGAAGGTTCATGGAATCTTCTGGAATGCTCTGGAAACTTCTGGAAGATGCTGAAGCTTCCAGAGAGTCTCCCTAGCTTCTGAGGAGTCGTCTGGAGCTTCTGGAAGATTCTGGAAGATTCTGGACTCGTCCGGAGCATCTGAAGTCCCTAGAAGACCCAAGCTTCTAAAATGACCTTCTGAAGTTTCTGAAGATTCCAGGCAGCTTCTGGAACGTTCTGAAGGATTCTGAAAGTTTCTAGAGGATTCTGGAACTTACTGAAGCTTTCTGATGGTATTTCTGGCTTCTGGGAACTTCTGAAGGTTCCTAGAAGCTTCTAGGAGCTTATCTTGTGTTTTGAAGGACTCTGAAGCTTTCTGGAAGTTTCCCTGGCTTCTAATGATCTTCTGAGGATCCTAGGAAGCTTCTGGAAGCTTCTGGAAGATTCTTTATGGTCCTGAAGGATTCTGGAGCTCCCTTGACGTCTTCTGAAGCTTCTCTAGAATCCATAACACCTTCAGAATCTTCAGGATACTTCCAGAATCTTCTCCAACCCCTCTGAGTATTCAGAATCCTTCCAGAAGACCCCCTAACTATTCTGAAGTGCTCCAGAATCCCTTCCCAGAATCTGAATCCCCCAACGTCAATGCGCCACGTCATCACACCTCTCCTTCTTCCACCTGTCCCCTATTCTCAAGCCAGCCAAAAATCAAATTTCATCATACTTCTTTTGCCTCTCATATTTTCCTTATCTTTTCCTTATCTTTTTTTCTCTTTCCTTATCACTTGATCCCTGATCACAACTCTATACACTCTGTCTCTCTTCCATGAGAACCTTCTTGGAAGAACTGCCGAGGTGTGACTAATCCAACACTTCCGGGCGGCCCATAGTGTACTCGGACCCGCAAATTTGAATTCGCAAAGGTCACCCTTCATTTTGGTTGGTATATTGGTCAATTTTCGAAATTTTCACTTTTTGGGATTCTGGAGCTCTACATTGACTCCGGAGAAGATTTTCAATGCAATTTTTGAATTCCCGGGCTAATTTCCAATCGATTGATACCCATAAACCCCATTTTGGAGCAAATTTCCATTCGGGCTCAAAGTTGCTCGCGGAGCATTGGAGCATCCGAGCATCCAATGAGCTCTGAATCAAATTTGGTGGAACCTGGGTGTTATGGGTGTCAAAAAGCTTCGATTGACATGGGGAATTCGAAAATTCAAGTGAGACCCTCTAAAAATCTGAAATTCTATGAAAATTTTCTTTTTTTTGAAAGTTGAGTTCTAAATTTCCGATTTCCGAGCTCCGGATGTCTTTCCAATGAATTCTGATGATTTTTCCTTGTTCCTCAGTCAATTTCCAATCGATTGATATCCATAAACCCCATTTTCGGGCAAATTTCCACTTGGCCTCCAAGTTGCTCGCGGAGCATTGGAGCATCCGAGCATCCAATGAGCCCTATATCAAAATTGACAGGTTGTGGGTGTTATGGGTGTCAAAAAGCTTCGATTGACATGGGGAATTCGAAAATTTAAGTTTTACTCTATGTAACTCTAAAAGTATATGAAAATTCCCAATTTTTTGAAAGTTGAGTTCTAAATTTCCAATTTTCCGAGCTCCAGATGCCTTTCCAATGAATTCTGATGATTTTTCCTTGTTCCTCAGTCAATTTCCAATCGATTGATATCCATAAACCCCATTTTTTGACAAATTTCCACTTGGGCTCAAAAATGCTCACGGAGCATTGGAGCATCCGAGCATCCAATGAGCCCTATCTCAAAATTGATAGGTTGTGGGTGTTATGGGTGTCAAAAAACTTCGATTGACATGGAGAATTCGAAAATCGAAGTTATATCCTCTAAAAATCTAAAAATCTATGAAAATTCCCAATTTTTTGAAAGTTGAGTTCTAATTTTCTAGTTTCCGAGCTCCAGATGGCTTTCCAATGAATTCCATTGCTTTTTTCATGTTCCCCATCCAATTTCTGATTGATTGACGCCCATAAACCCTACTTTCCGTGAAATTAAATTTTGTGCTCCGAGAGCTCACAGCTCACGGAGCCCAGAACAAGAATCTCTGAAACCTGGGCAATATGGATGTCAAAACTCTTCTGATAACTTGCACAATTCGAATTCCCAATTTTTCCAGCTCCACGAGCAACTTTTAGTCGAACAGGTGGAAATTTCAATTTGCGCTCCACCTAATACACCTCATTTTGCCACTTCTGACCAGATTTTGAAGCCAATTGGAGTTGTATAGTGGCTGATAAGGTGACTAATAAGCAGTATACTGTCCCTTTTTTGTGTTCTACAACTACATATTATTGTCGTTCTCAAATCTCGTTCCTGGCACCAAAATGGGCGGAGCTGGCTCTGGCGAGCTCTGAGAAAACCGCATTCATTCTCTCTCTTATCAGCTGTTATCAGATGGGCTCCGGCGGCTCACGAAACAAGACGGAGCCACGTGGAGAAGGTGTCAAACTTGCGTTCGATCCCGACGAGAAATGGTCGAATTTGTATCGAGAACGAGAGAAGAACCACTTGTACAAGTGGGTCGGCGTGCGGAAAGGTGAGTGATAACACTGATAACGAGATTTTTGGAATCAGCAGGTGATTCTGAGCAAAATGATACCCATAGTGATAGGATTTCGGGAAATTGAGTTTTGGGCTCCGGAGCTCCGTGAGCCCTGGAGGCCAAATTTCAAATTCCACCAAATCTAGGCTTTATGGGTATCATATCAATCCTTATCACATGAAAAATTGAAAATTCAAGTCTAAATTTGATTTTGTCTTGTTCCACTGCTCCAACTTCCAACTTTTCTTCAAAATTTTTATAAATAGGGTTTTTTATCAGTTCTTATCAGTTCTCATTGTGATAATAGTAATCAGCAGCGTATTTGGAAAGTTTTGATACCCATATTGACATATTTTGGGAAAATTGAGTTTTGGGCTCCGCGAGCCCGAGCCCATTGAGCCCGAATTCGAAATTTCACTAAATCTAGGCATTATGGGTATCTTATCAATACTTATCACTTGAATAACTCAAAAATCGTGTTATCAGTGCCAACTGATAAGTTTGCAGGCGGAGAACTCATCAACATCTACGAAAGAGACGGTGAAGAAGGCGTTCTGAAGTTTGCCGAAGAGAAACTGATAACAATCCTTTATGATGATGGGCAGACGCCGAAATTGGTGACATACAGTGATTATATCAAGTGGAAGAAGGGAGTAAACGTGCAGTTGGGGCTAAGCGAGGAATCGGTGGATATGCAGCAGTCTCGGTTCAAAGAGCACTTTGCCTTGTGGAAATTGAATAAAAGAGGTGTGGAGGGAGAGAATTTGATACATTTGCTGTTGAACAGGTACGGAAACAAAGGAAACTTCGAGAAGAATCGGGAAGATTTCAGGGAACAACAGGTTTGTTATGAGATTGCCCGGATTCTGTTGAAGCGGTTCCCCGGAATGGCCAATGATATCTATTTGGGCGATGAACAGTTTGGTTAGTTGAAATCTACGTGAAATTTGACGAGTTTTGACACCCAATTTGAATTCTTTTGGTGTTTGGAGCTTTCCGCGTGCCTTCCGCGTCCTTCCGCGCGGAAGAAAATTTGATTTTCAGGAAGTATGGTGTTATGGGTGTCTTTTGAAAGCTTAGGACGTGAGAAACATTGGAAATTAGGTAAAAATGGTTAAAAGTACACAGGGAATCAGAAAATTTAGGAAAATATTGGAAAACATAGCATACCGTAAAACCTCTATTAGAAGGGCACCCAATAGTTTGACTTTGAGCTTTCCTATCTCAAAAACTACGAGAGTTATCAAAAAGTTGTCAACTGCAAAGTTGTAGTTTTAATCTTTGTCTACAACTTTGCAGTTGACAACTTTTTGATAACTCTCGTAGTTTTTGAGATAGTGAAGCTCAAAGTCAAACTATTGGGTGCCCTTCTAATAGAGGTTTTACGGTATTTTTTAGATTTTCTGAAAAAGTCGCTTCGAGTAGGTCAAATTTTGTTAATTTTGTTAATTTGAGGTTCCCGGGGTGATTTCCAAAGTTTTGACACCCATATTGCTTGGTTTCGCGACTTTCAATTTCTTTCCGCGTGCCTTCCGCGCGGAAAAAATTCAATTTCCCGGAATAAAGGCGTTATGGGTGTCATTCAAAAGCTCAAATTGTGAAAAATATCAAAAATACCAAGAAAATCACTTTCGAACAAGAATAATCGGGTAAAACAGCAAAAATTTTAGGATTTTTTACATTTTTTGAACTTTAGCCAAGAAAATGTATCTCCAACTTAGGGGATTTTTAGATTTTCATGTTTTTGGGTCAACTTCATGAGTTTTGACACCCATATCGTTTGAACAAATTTTCTTCCGCGTGCCTTCCGCGTCCCTTCCGCGCGGAAAAAAACCGAAATCTCTCAAAAGCCTTCATCCCACATATCAATCGACTCCAAATCACCTCCCGAACCCCATTTTCCAGGCCAATCAGCCCTCCACCTTGCCATTGTTCATGACGACTACGAAACAGTGAATCTTCTGCTGAACAACAAGGCCGATGTGAATGCGCGTGCCTGCGGAAACTTTTTCCTTCCGGAAGACTATAAACTGACGAATAAGATCACTGATTATCAAGGATATGCCTATTACGGGGAGTATCCCTTGGCTTTTGCGGCTTGTTTCGGCAACAAGGACATCTATGACCTGTTGGTCCAATTCGGGGCCAACCCCAACCTCCAGGACTCTTTCGGAAACACTATCCTGCACATGTGTGTTATCAATTACAGTAGTGTAAGTCTTCCTTATCAATCTCTTATCACCTTATCACTTCAGTCCATGTACTCCTATGCAGTCCGTCACTGGGCCAAACCCGCAGATCCGCATGTTGTCAACCACGCCGGCTTCACTCCGCTGACTTTGGCCACTAAATTGGGTCGAAAACACATATTTGAGGAGATGTTGGAGATTATGAAAGTGGAGTTCTGGAGATTCTCGGATATGACGTGCTCGGCGTATCCGTTGAATACATTGGATACAATTCAACCGGATGGGTCGACTAGTGAGTTGGGGGCAATGGGAATAGGGGGATTTTGTAGAGAATTGGAAGCTGATCATTTTATCAGTTGATCACTTTTTATCAGGACTTCTAGTTTTCAAGATATCCGGGTTCAAAGTTCAAAAAACCCTCTTTTTCAGTGTAAATTTTTGGAAAATTGAGATATTTGGCTCTATTTTTAATTTTTCAGTTTTTTGGCTTTTTCTATTTTGTAAAGAATTTCAAGCTGATCATTTTTGTCTCTTGACCCTACTCTCTATCTCTTGTCAGTGAGGTGATAAGCTTGATCAAAGTTGAGCAAGCTCTGTCAGACCCCTGTTATTTGGGGTTAGAAGCTTTCTGCTATCATTTTCGTTATCACTTGTCACTTTTCTTATCAATTTTGTTATCACTTATCACTTCCAGACTACGACTCCGCCCTAATGACCGTTATCAATGGATCGACTCCTGAACATTTGGACATGATCGGAAGTGAAGTCATCCAGAGATTACTCGCTGATAAGTGGAAGGCTTTTGCTCAGGTTCTTATCACTTTATCACTTTATCAATCATTGATATTCAGAGAAAGCTTATCGAACGTCTGGTCCTTCTTATCTTCCACCTTATCACCTTATCAATCGTCGTCTACATCCGACCAACTGAACTCGAAAGATTGTACCTGATCGATGCGAAATGGGATGATAAGGTTATCAGTTATCACTAGAACTTATCAATTATCGATTTTTCTTTAGGTTCGAACAGTTTGTGAAGTCTTGACAATCGGAAATTGCCTCTTTTTCGTCTGTTATCAACAATTCGGAGAGATAAGAACTCAGGGATTGCGGGGGTACCTGAGGAACTTGGTAAGACCCTGAAATTAAATTTCGTGAGGTGATAAGCTATCAATTGATACCCATGATGACCTAATTTTGGAAAGTTGGCTTTTTTCCGCGCGGAAAGCGATGCGGAAAAAATGAAAAAATCAAAATTCCTGAAAACTAGGTGTTATGGGTGTCAAAAAGCTGCCCTTTACACGAAGAATTCATTATTTCATTCTATTTTCTATTTCCGGAGTCTTTAATCAGACGGAAAGGGTAAATTCCCAAAATTCCACCTGTTTCCACATCATTTTCCGAAAAAAGACTCTAAAATTGAGAAATAACGAAGATTTTTGAGATTTGGGGGTTGAGAGCTTTCATTTGACACCCATGACGCCTGGAAAACTCAATTTGAGAATTCCTTCCGCGCGGCACCGCGCGGAAAGCGGCAAATTGAGTTTGACGGAATTCAAGCGTTATGGGTGTCAAAACTCGTGATTTTCAATTGGGAATTTGAAAATCACAAGGAAATTAGCCCTAGAATCGAAATTTTTTGGGAAAATTGGATGTTTTTCAAGTTTTTTGAAAAAAAACACGATTTTTTTGCAATTTTTCTGAAATTTTCCAGCGCACCGCCCCTGCTGAAGTGATTTTTGAGATTTTGGAGGTTGAGAGCTTTGATTTGACACCCATGACGCCTGGAAAACTCAATTTGAGAATTCCTTCCGCGCGGCACCGCGTGGAAGAAGAGAAATCGAGTTTGACGGAATTCAAGCGTTATGGGTGTCAAAACTCGTTATTTTCAATGGGAAATTTGAAAATCGCAAGGAAATTGACCCGAGAATTTGAAATTTCGGGAAAAATTGAAAATTTTCCAAAAATTTTGAAAAAAGAACCCGATTTTTTCAAATTTTCTGGTATTTTCCAGCGCACCGCCCCCGCCAAAGCCGTATTCTGCATCGCCAACCTTTTCCTCTTGCTCTGTGTCCCATTCCGAATCATGAAAAAACACGAAATCGAAGAAGCCCTCTTCGTCTTTGCCCTGCCCGGTTCCTGGATCTTCCTGCTCTTTTTCGCCCGTTCAGCCAAATTAACCGGTCCGTTCGTCCAAATGATCTACAGTATGATTGCCGGAGATATGATTCGATTCGCCATCATTTCTGCGATTTTCCTCGTTTCGTTCAGTCAAGGTGAGTACCCAAAAACTTTTTTTTTTCAAAAAAAAAAAAAATTCCAGTGTTCTACTTTGTCGGAAAAGACATGGATGCCAAGCAAAAACTTGAAGACACCAACCCGCATGCCTGTAAAATTTCTGGATACACCATCTACACGTACAACACGTTCCCGGAGACTTTTATCACTTTGTTCAGAGCTTCCATGGGTGGATATGATGTTAGTGCTCTGATATATCGATTTTTGAATTTTTGAGCCTGAGAGCTTTTATTTGACACCCATATTGACGCATTTCAGAAAAATCAAATTTTTTCCGCGCGGCGCCGCGCGGAACGGAAATTCAAAAACCTTCAGTTTAAGCGTTATGGGTGTCAAATTACACCTAATTGAGTTGAAAATGACAATTTTGCTGAAAAAAATGAGCGCCAGAACGATTTTTATTTGGAAACTTCAAAAAAACCAAAAAATTCATGACGAAACACCAAAATGTAGGGTTTTTGGTTTCTAAACCCAAATTTTTAAGGATATAAGTAAATTTTTCAACTTTTCTAGCTAATTAGCTTTGATTTGACACCCATAACGCCCCGATTCTAAGAATTCAACTTTTTTCCGCGCGGCGCCGCGCGGAAGCCATTTTTCCAAAATTTCGAAATACAGCTGTTATTGGTGTCAAAACTCTCCAAATTTTACGGAGAATTCAAAAAACCGCTTCTTTTTCCAGTACGAAGAGTTCTCCTGTGCCAACTACCAAGCCCTGACCAAAACCCTATTCGTTCTGTACATGTTCGTGATGCCAATTATGATGATCAACATTCTCATCGCCATGATGGGTAACACCTACACTACAGTCATTGCACAAGCCGAGAAAGCCTGGAGACAACAATACGCTCAGATTGTCATGGTTCTGGAGAGATCTGTGAATAAGGAACGACTGGCGGCTAGTCAACTCGAGTACAGTATCAGATTGGATCAGGTAAGGCTTATCAGATTATCAGTTTTGTAGAGAATTTTGTGCTGATTATTTTTGTAGTTGACAACTTTTGTCTAGGACTTCTAGTTTTTGAGATTAACCGGTTTGAAGTTGAAAAATCCTCAAAAAAAGAGCAAAATTTTGGAATTTCAGATTTTTTCAATTTTTCAAAAGCTTGAGGGACTTGTAGTAATATGGATTTTGTAGAGAATTTCACGCTGAATCTTTTTGTCTTCTGAAATAAAGCCCCAAAATCAAAACTCGAGGAGTTATCTCGGCTGAAAGTTTCCAAACTCTGAAAAGTTCGAAATTTCTGCAGGAAGGCTCCTCCGGAATGGAAGTTCGTGGACTTATGGTCATCAAACAAACCAAAAAGACCCGTGCCCGTCAACGCAAACAAGCCATCTACAACTGGAAGACAATCGGCCGAAAAGTGATCCACACCATTGACAAAGTCGGAACCGAACAGGCCGTTCTGCTGCTCCACGGCCACGATCGTCTGGACAGAGTCTACGAGGATCATGTCCAACCCGAAAAGGTGCCCAGCCGTGCCAGAACCCCCACCAGAATCGGAACAAGTCTTCATTCTTCGAAACGGATCAAGACGACAATGGTTAACACACACGAAGTAAGTAGGAGAGGGCGCAGCGGCAGGGGGCACGGCGCGGTGTTGTGTAGGCACTGGGCGGGCGCGTCTGGCAGTGGCCGGATGGTCTAGGGGTATGATTCTCGCTTCGGGTGCGAGAGGTCCCGGGTTCGACTCCCGGTTCGGCCCAAACACTTTTTCACTTTTTGATTTTTCATTTCAGGTCCGCACCGATGAAACCGTCAACAGCATGCTTCTATCAGCACCTCCGAGTCTCGCAGGGGAGGGAAACACTATCGATTGGCAACCGTCTATCACCCCAGTTGAAGAGAGAAGCGAATCAAAGGCCAATTTATCAACAACGAATTCACAGGGAAGATCCGAAAGTTCCAGTCCGATAGTGGTGATTCCACCGATTCATAAGACACCTCCGAAGCCAGATAGCCCACCCGCAAGGCCCGTGGAATACGTGAGTTGTTAGGGGGTCCCAAGAGCTAGAAAGTTTTCAAATGGTGCGAGGGATTTTCAGTTTTTCGGGAATATCTCGCCAGGAAAATTTTTTTTCAAAAAGTTGTCAACTGAAAAGTTGTTCAGGAGACGATTTCCCATCGATTGCTACCCTTAACTGACTGTTGAAAAAATCATTGAAGACTTTTATGAGTGATTTTGTCAAGAAATGTTTTTTTTTCTTCAGAACCGCACAATCCGAGTCCGTGGCGCCGACCAAATCCCTTCGATCGAGCTTCCAAACATCCCAAAGCCCACCTCGACACCTCCTCATCGAGCAGTTTCTCCACGTCTTCGAGCTGATATGTTCAGAAGACAAACACAACCACCGTCTTTTGATCAGGTTCCTCCTGAATAATTATTTTTTCAAATCTATATTTATATCCATTTTCCGCCAGTGATACGGATATTTTTCTTACAGATTTTCTCCTTTTTTCCCCATTTTTTCCCTATTTTTCCCAAAAAAAAATCCAAAAAATCCAAAAAGACCGTTTGATTGTATTTTTCTATTTTTTCCCGTTTTCCCTTATTTTTTCTGATTTTTTCCTCCATTTTTCCCATGTTTTCTCTTGTCCGAACAATAAAAAAGTTTTTGAAAATTCCATGAATTTTAAATTTATCTAATTGTAATTTTGATGCCAAATCCAAAAAATGTCAATCGGGATTTTTATAAAAAGTAGTAGACTTGCTTCTTCTTTTTGAGATCTTTTCATAGATTTGTAAAGCATTTTCCGAGGAAATTCAGATTTCTATCTTTTGAACGGAGGACACATTCTGACCGTTCAATTCAATACATTTTGGAGGCAGAGTTGGGAAATTTTTGAAATTTAATTTTTTTAAAATTCTTTTTAGCTTCAACTTCTAATTTTTCAAAAATTGACGAATATTGATTACCCCTGATTTAAAAAAATAAAAATTGAAAAATTTGAAAAAAAATTTTTTTTTTTGAATTTTCAAAATTTTGTAAAAAATGATTTTAATTTTTTAAAAATTATTTTTAGCTTCAAATTCCCCTTTTCCAGTAAAAATGAACAGAAATTATCGACTAAATCCGAAAAAATTTAAATTAAAAATTTTGAAAAAAAAACATTTTTTTTTTTAAATTTTTTTTTTCGAAAATTTTCAAAAAATTAATTTTAATTTTTCTTCAATATTTTCCGCTCAAAAAGTATATTTTTCTGTTAAAATTCACAATATTCAAATAACCCGAACTGTAAAAAACACGAGCTGTTGAGAGCGACGTCAGAACAAAAAACAAAAATTTGAGTCGCTACTCAGCGAGAACCTGCGTATCTTACTTCATCATATACCGTTGATACGCAGCCATTAAAATTCTTTCGAGGATTTACAGTGTTTGCACCAAAAGCATCCAAAATTACGGCATTTCGCATGTTTTGTATTTTTTGCTCATACTAAAATACGGTACGCGATGCGAATAAATGGGCGTGGCTTCCCAAGTGAACAGGAGCGCGTTTGCATTAGGTTGCTCTCAACAGCTCGTGAAAAAGTAATTTTGAAAAATTTGAGAAAAAATTTTTTTTTTCAAATTTTCAAAAAAAAAAATTGTTTCCTTAAATTCTAAATTTTACATGGATTTGTAGCAAATTTTCGCTGATAAATGTTCTCTTTTATCACTTTCCCCCAACTCCACTGATAAGTGAGATAAAGTGAAAAAACTGCTTGTTTCATTGCTTCCCACTGTTTCAATGATCAGGAAAAGCTCAAAAACCATCAAAAATCCTCATTTAAAACCAAAAAATCAATCAATAATCTCGATGTGATCTCGATCCCGTTGCTTCCGCTCTAATCCGTTTTTCTCTACTTCTCTCCCCCTCTTTTTGTTCATTTTCCCTTCAGCTGTCCGGTTGCTAGGTGAAGCACGTATATTCCGTCCGTAAAAAGAATATATTATGTATTTATTCCTTTTTGCAAAACATATATATATATATGTTTTGTTCGGAAACGTGGCTTTTCGGCAAAAGATGTTTCTTCTACACTTTTATGCGCTGTGTGTTCCTTTGATTTTTCGATTTTTTTGCGTGGAAGATTTTTATCCGATTTTTCAATGGATTTTGAAGCTTCAAAAATTTTTTAGAATTTTTTAAAAATTTATTAAAATAGTCTATTGACACATAAATATATTACGATCTTTTTGTGATTTTTAAAAATTTAAAAATCCCAAAAAATATTTTTATTTAATTTTTTTACGTGAAAAATCTATTTAGCTTGTAAAAATTGCCACGTTTAACATAAAAATTCAAAAAAATTTTGAAAAATTGGATTTTCAAAAATTGAGCTAATTTGGTACAAAAATGTTAAGCAAATTTTGGAAAAGTGAGTATTTTTGAAATTTTCAAAAATTTTTCAAAAATCCCAAAAAAAATTTTTTTTCCTTTTTTTCTAAATTTTTTCAAAAAATCCCTACTATCCACAGATTACTGTAATCCTTTTTTCTTCTTATCACTGATAATTATAAAAATCAGAAAAAATAGATAAAACATTGAATTTCAAGAAAATCAGCCAGTTTTTCCAAATTTCTAAAATTCCCCCCGGATTACCGTAATCCTCTCTTCCTTTCTTATCACTGATAACAACTCCATGATATTCTCTTCTTAACACCACTACAATCAGCACTTCATTTGCCAACAACTTATCACTTTCTCTGCGTCTCTCCGCCAACTTTTGTCCATATTTACATAACCATACACCAGCACCGAAAGCATACGTCCACACCCCTTTGTATCGGACACTTTTTTATTTTTCCCGCCATTTTTGAATAGTTTCAATTGACTGAAAAAGCACTGAATTTTATTGAAAAAAGGAATTTCAAAAAAAATTGAAAAAAAATTTATTTTTTAATTTTTAATTTTTTCAAAATTTTTTTAAATTGTTGAATTAAAAATTTCAAAGTGACGTGGTTTATGTTTTTTTTTTCAAAACTTCAAAAATTTGTGAAATTTTTTTTCCAGGCGTCATGACAATAGGAGGAGGCGCCAAAAGTACAGTAATGGTCGATCACATGGTCCAAATTGATCGGGAGAATTTGAAAAGTCAGAATCCGGTGAGTTATTTGAAAAAAATTGAAGGAATAATGGAAATTTCAAAAAAATTTCAAGTCAAAAATTTTTTTTTCAAAAATTTAAATTTTTCATGTAAAATTTGAATTTTTGGAATTTTCGAATTTATGAAAAATGAAATTTCGCAATAAATAAAAAATTCAAAAATTGAAAACAATTCAAAAAAAAATTTTCAGAAATTTTTAAAAACATTTTTCAAAATGTTTCGTGTAAAAATCGAATTTTAATAAATTTTAATAAATTTTTGAATTTTTGAAGAATTTCAATTCCGCAATAAATAAAAAATTGGAAGAAAATTGAGTTTAGCTTGAAAAAAAAACCGACTAAAAATTTTTTTTTAATTTTTAAAAATTTTAATTATATTTTTTATCGTTAAATTGAATTTTTCAAAAATTTCGGAATAAATAAAAAATTTTAGAATAAAAATTTAGCTTGAAAAAAAAATCCAATCACAGAAAAAATTTTAAAAAAAATTTTTATTTAAAAATTTTTTTTCAAAAATTAAATTTTTTATGGGAAAATTGGAATTTTAAAAAATCACAATAAATTAAACAATAATCTTGAAAATCCGATTCATTTTTTAAAAATTTATAGAAATTGAAAAAAAAAAATTTTGAAAATTTTCAAAAATTTTCCAAAAAATCCCATTTTTACTCAAATTTTTCCCCATTTTCCCAAATTCCCACTAAATTCTCAAAAAATTGGCCAATATTAATGGAAAAGAAGCTCTTCTTTCGCAAACATGTCCCCCTTTCCCGTTGCCACGTCTACCCCCAATTGTCCAATTCCATCTGCGTCTCCCCCACTTCAAAATATACTTTTTCACATGTATATTTGTTCAATCGCCACGCACATCCCTGCCCTTTTTCATTCAATTCCTTGATCTTTTTTCAAAAAATTCAAAAAAAGGATGGGCGTGTCGTTTCGAAATCTTGTGATATTCTGGCAAATGAGCAATTCCGAACGGTTTCTGGCCGTTCAGAACTCCAAATTCACTCGGGAAATGAGGAAATACAAGGTAGAGGAAAGTGTGCTCCATTGAGAATTTGAGAATTATTGATTTTTTCAAATTTTAACTCGATTTTCAGATAATCCGAATATTCTGTTCGGTACAAATGATATCAATGATTTCTGTCACACTTCATTCCACCGCTATGCCATTTTTAGTCAGAATTGCTAATAGGGTAAGTTTAAAAAAATCAATAATCGATTTTTTTTTCATTTTTTAAACTTTTCCAGACCCACTTCCTTCCCACAACTTCAGTTTTCATGATGGAAGTCTTAAAATTGATATTTTGCCTTATCATCACAACTTTCAAGTCAGGAAGTGTCAAAAAGTAATCAATCGATAATTATTGATTTATTGATTTATTGATTTTCCAGCACCGCCTCCGAACTTCACAAAACAATCTGGAAGAATCGGCTGGAAACAATGAAAGTCGCGGTGCCAGCGGTGGTCTACGCGATTCAGAATAACTTGTATTATATCGCACTGGCAAATATCGATCCGACTACTTATTCGGTAAAAAAAGCTTTCAAAAAAAGAGGGAAACTTTTTTTGAAATTTAAAAAAACTTGAAAAACAAACTTTTTTTCGAGCTTCTGAAAAAGTGGCCGTTTCAGTGTACTCCCACGTTGTAACTACGAAAATAAGCTGGATTTTCGAATTTTTGAGCTCAAAATGCCCTAAAAACCCCTTTTTCTTCCGAAAAAACAGGAAAATGAGCGATTATCAATAGAGCGCACTTTCACTCCCCCAGAACTCATAGTAATTTCCAGGTAACCCTCCAACTTCGAATCCTCACCACTGCAATGCTTTCCGTGTGCCTTCTCAACAAAAAACTGTCCTGGTACCAGTGGGGAGCTCAAGTCATGGCTCTGCTCGGCGTTGTCATTGTCCAGGTACGGTATGCAAGTGCGCTCCACCGAACTCTCCCGTTTTTCAGCTTGACAAGACCAGTACGCATAAGGAACAAGTCGGAAACTTTTGGATTGGCGTTTCGGCGGTGATTGGGATGTGCTGGACGAGCGCGTTTGCAGGTTTGTCCGTGGAGCGCACTTGCATTGGGGAATTCAAATTTTCAGGTGTCTACTTTGAGAAAATGCTCAAAAACTCATCAGCCGACGTCTGGATTCAGAATATTCGCTTATCAATTCTGACGCTCTTCTTCGCCGGAATCACCATGTTCACAACTGACGCAGAAGCCATTTTTGAAGGTTTGTGACCTAGAAAGTTCTGGCGGGAATTCAAAAGAATCAATAACATTCAGGAAACATGTTCCAAGGCTGGTCTCGGATGGTTTGGCTGGTTACAGTGCTGAATTCGGTTGGTGGACTGTGCATTTCGCTGGTGATGAAGTACGCTGATAACGTGATGAAGACGTATTGTCAATCGATTGCTATTGGTGGGTTTTATCAGTGATAAGAAGGAGAATCCATTAAGAATTGCGAAAAGTTGGGATTTCTTGTCAAAATTTTGAGAAAAAAACTTCTGATTTTTTCAGTGGCCATTTTGTGTACTCCCACGTGGTAACTACAATACTTTTTTGTTTTTGGGTCAAATTTTTTGATTTTTTTTAAATTTTTGATAAGATTGATAACATATTTCAGGCCTAACCTCGCTGGTGTCCATCTTCCTCGGCGAACGACTCCTTACCGTATATCTGGTCTACGGTGTCCTCATGGTCACTTCTTCTGTCGTCGTCTACTCACTTTTCCCGGCGACTCCGCCCATTTCTTTGGCTTATCACAAGCTCGAAGATCAAGAGGCACTGATAACAAGTGATAACGAATCGACTGATGAGCTGGACGACGATATATTCGAAGTTGTTGATAAGAAAGGGGCGGAGCTTAGCATTTGATAACTTTTGAGAATTGTTTTGTTGATTAGTGTTCTGTGATAACTATTTATGTGTGATGCCAACTAGAAACGGGATGGAAACAAATTTATTAAAATGGGTATACTTTTTTGTGAAAAAAATAAAAATAAAACTTTCTGATTATTGATCTTTCGTTATCAGCGTTATCACTACAAAAAACTGATCAAAATACACAGAAATTGGTCAAATTTGACCCAGAAACCTAATTTTCCTGTTAAAAGTCGTCAGGTTTGGTGCATTGTGTGCATACACCGTCACTGCGGACTTTGCATCATACCTTACGACAATTGCTCTAGAAAAGGTTTCCGGGGTGATTTTCACTGATAAATTGATTGGTGATAACGACTGATAAGCGTAATTTCATGCAAAAAAGAAAAAGTAATAGTTCATTCCAGTAGTTCAATTCGGTTCCTCCGCCTTACTCAAACTCGTACTCATCGGGGGCTCTTCAACTAGAAATTCCTTCTGCAAATCAATCAATCAGTTATCTCTTATCAGTACCCGTTATCACGAACCCTCTCCTCCTTAATCTTCTCCTTCTTATCACTCGTTTTCCTCTCCATCACCTCCAAAATCAACATCTTCTTTCGGGGAATCTTCAACTCGGCAAGTCGACATTTCGAGTTGGCCACTTCGAGGACCACCGGCTCTGCGGCTTGAGCCAACTCTCCGTCTCCCTCTTCACTTGACGATTTCTGGGTCTTGACACGCATCTGATGACAAGATTTCTCAATGTTCAGCATCAGACACAGCCGATTCAGCAGGTCTCCTGCAAAAATGGACTGTTCCAATGGATTCACCGTCAAAATTGGGGCATATAGCTCTTTTCTGGGAATTTTAGGAACAATTGTCGTAAGGTATGATGCAAAGTCCGCAGTGACGGTGAATGCACACAATGCACCAGACCTCACGACAATTGGGTTTTTCACCGGGAAAAGTGGGTTTCTAGCTCAAAAATAGTCAAAATTGATCAATTTCAAAGGAATTTCAATGGGAAAAGCTCATTTTCCCTGGATTTTCGTAAAAAATGACATTTTTTTTCAAATTTTCCCCGGATTTCTGGATTTCCTTACCATAAGTGGCCTCATAGGGCAAACTGACAACAACGGGTCTCTTCTCGTATGTAAAGTACCACAACTGCTGTCTTCCGAGTTGTCCCTGACTCCGCCGCCTCTTTTTCCGTCCACTTTCCGACCGATTCGCCTCTTTTTTCGGCGTCTTCGAACCGCCCGTTCTACTCGATTCGCATCCGTTGTTATCAGTTGTCTGAGCCATTTTCGTCTTATCACCGCCCGTTTCTTGTGATAATTCTCCGTCGTGATCGGCCCGTTGCGTTGGTGACGACTCGCGGGTGAACAGGGGGCACGATTTCAGGAATCGCAGGCAGTTTACGTGTTTTGCTGCAATTAAGCTTATCAGTCGTTATCACCAATCAATTTATCACGGAAAATCACCCCTGGGAACCTATTTTAAGGCAATTGTCGTGAGGTATGATGCAAAGTCCGCAGTGACGGTGTATGCACACAATGCATCATACCTGACGACAGTAGGTCAAAATTCGGCGGGGAATTCAAATTTCTTATCAGTTACTCACCGGAATCTTGATTATCAGGTGTACATCGATAACAATAGAAATGACAACACTTTTCTAATCGTACACCTGGAAGTCCTTCGATTAACTGGAACAATTTAGGTTATCAGTGATAAGAAGAACTGATAAGACACCTTGTTGCATCCATCACATGTCATACTGCTATCCATTTCTTCGCCAACCTGGAAGATAATCAACTGATAAGGAAGTTATCAGTTTTTTACATCATCTTCAGTTTTCTCGCCAATTGATGAAGCAGAAGACATCATTTTTCGATTCGATTTGACTTGTACCCCTTGAACACCAGTTTTGCCTTTTTGCGCCATTGTTATGATAAGAAATGATAGAAAATGACTGAAATCGCTACTGATAACACTCGAAACTTTGATTTTCACGTTTTTCACGTTTTCTACGGCCAATTTTGACCCAGAAAACCACTTTTCCCGGTTGAAAACCAATATGTCGTCAAGTTCGGTGCATTGTGTGCATACACCGTCACTGCGGACTTTGCACCATACCTTACGACAATTGACCCTAAATTTATAAAAATAAGTTTTCCAGGCTGGATTTTCATCAGGAATTCGTTTATTCAACTCAAAATGTGCTTAATTAACAGTAGAAGTCGCCATAATCGAATTCGTCCTCAGACCACCATCAGATTCCACAGAATTCACCCGAATGCCCAGGATTCTCTTCACAGTATCTTGATATTGTGTGGACATCCAACAGCAGATAAGGCAATGGACAGAGGAATTGACAATAGTTAAAAAACCCGGGAAATAGTTGAGAAAATCCACAGAGATTCTGAAAAAATCGATTTTTTGAAAAATTAAAAAAACATGTTTTTTTTGAAAAATTTTTATCAGTAAAACTCACTGTAACATTGGATATTTAGCCAAGAAATAATAGTCCAAAAGCCAGTAAACCCCATTAAAAAATGCGGAAACAAAGAAAGTGATATTCATGACAATCATCAACTTCATCGTGTCATCCGACTTTTCCTTCTTCAAATTACTCCTTCTCCTGTTAACTTTCCTCAATTCCATTATCAATTTAGAAGTGATAAAAAGATAAGAAAAGCTTATCAGTGCCATAAAATATCCATCAACCAAGTGATAAAACCCTATCGGTCCATCTTCCACTGATGAGTACTGATAACCAACTTTGACTGGCTTACACTTCTTTTCCTTATCAATTCTCCAAAATGAGAACCTTCTGGCCTCCCAAAACCCACAAATCGTTGCGAGACCCATGATAGTGATAAGAGCTGATTTGGGAGTTGATAACGATCTGATAAGATGGCTCATTGGGAAGATAACACTGATAGTTCTGATAAAAGTCATGAAGAAGGCCAGGAGAGCTGAGCATTTCCGACTTGCACTTTGTATTCCTTTCCCTATCAGTTCTATCAGTACATCCTGATAAGGCAGTCCGGTGCATGGCATGATAACGTAATCAATAGAATCAATAGTCGAAAAATCGATAGTTCTATCGAAAAGCTTCTGGCAAATTGGGAAAGAGACGATGAGAATGTCACAAATACAGATTCCGGTCATTATGATAAAAATGAAGTTTGATCTCAATTCCTTTCTCGTCAAGAAAAATAAGTTGATAAGATTAAATGATAAGCCGATACTCGCAGGAATATAATAATACTTCCTGACAGCATACCCAATGCTCCAAATAGTATCATCTTGCCAATCGATCCACTTGGGCTCGTGATAATCATTATCATCATAGGACATTTGCCAGTACTGATAAGGGCCGTTCATGTAATACTCATAATAATCACTATCATAATCAGTTTCCGAGTTCTTCGTCTTATTCTTGACCATTTGCCCCTGAAAAGTTGCGGGATTTCGGAGCATCGTACTAAACCTGTCATAACTCGAGAACTAGAGGTGATAGAAAAAAGGTGTCAATTGACAAAATAATCAGTTAGTGATAAGGATCAAGTTTGTAGTTGACAACTTTTCCCTATCTTTGAAGGTTCCGGAGATATTGAAGCGGGATTTTGGAGCATCGTACTAAATGTAAAGGTTGTCATATCTCGAGAACAAGAGGTGATAGGAAAAAAGTAATCAACTGATAAAATGATCAGTTAGTGATAAGAAAAAATTTTGTAGTTGCTAAGTTTTCCCTATCACCAAAGGTTCCAGAGATAAGGGGGCGGGATTTCGGAGCATCGTACTAAAAATCGGAAAGAAGCTTCTAGATGCTTTCAAGCCGAGCTAAACCCAAAACCACAAGGTTTTCTTATCACCTGACAACTGATAAGACATCCAAACCTAATCACTAGTTCCCTTCCCCCATAATTTCCCTTGTTTTCCCCCAAACCACACCAGTTTTTCATCTCTCAACTTCCAAATGATTTCATATCTTCTCCTTATCACCCTTATCACTGCTCAAGATCAGTTCTCCAATGACCTATCAACCATTCGAAAGTCTTATTCCTGTCCCAAATCCTGCACTTTTAATCACTCCCTTATCACCTCAAAAACCATTAAAGAATGGCCGAGCTGCCCGGATGTCTGCGGATTCTTATCACTAACTTCTGAATCTGATGTTGGATATTCTGAATTAAAAGAGGCATTTTCGAAGAATATTCAGCTATCTGGAGGGATAAGAATAGTGGGTACAAGCTTCAGAAACTTGTCATTTTTCAGTAAAGCCTACATTTTCGGCTTTTATTGCGATATTTGTGAGTGGGATTTCGGAGTGTCGTACTAAACCTGCCATATCTCGGGAACAAAGGGTGATAGGGAGAAGTTGTCAACTGATAAAATGATCAGTTAGTGATAAGGAACAACTTTGTAGTTGACAACTTTCCCCTATCTCATCTCGTTCTTGAGATATGAGCAGCGGGATTTCGGAGTGTCGTACTAAACCCCTATTTCCAGTCGGGACCCACATTTCCAACAACTCGCAACTTGAAAATATCAAAGGAATTCTCAATATTTATCAATATCCCAACCGGAAAACCCTAAAAGAATGCCCGTTTCAAATGCAAAACAACCCGAAGCTAGACGCCAGTGTTCTCTGTAAATCCGAGTATTTCAAGGATAAAACAGACCTGGATATATCGGGAAATTGGAAAGATTGTGGTTGCCAAGGTGATCTTATCACTCAAAAATCTCTTATCACCTTTAATCAGTGCACAACTATCAATAAGGGCTTGTTGTTGAGCAATTTGTCGTGGAGCAAGCAGCTGTCGGCGTTATCAAATGTTATCAGTGTTAAGGGAAATGTGGAGATAAGATATTCGGATTTCATGAATTTGACGTTTCTGAGCAAGCTGAGAACTATACACTCAAAATCGGATCTGTTGGGGAAGCAGTGTTTTGTTAACATTCATGATAACCCGAATATGATAAGATTGGGGTGGGACGGACTGAAGGTTGGTTTAAAACTGTCATAACTAAAGAAGGAGGAGTGATAGGGAAAAGTGATCAACTGATAAAATAATCAGTTAGTGATAAGGAACATTTTTGTAGTTGACAACTTCTTTCTATCTCTTCTGGTTCTTGAGATATAAGGTGCGGGATTTCGGAGCATCGTACTAAAAAGTCTGAGGAGGAACTTGCTATAACTCGAGAATGAGAGGTGATAGGAAAAAGTTGTCAACTGATAAAATAATCAGTTAGTGATAAGAAACAACTTTGTAGTTGATAACTTTCCCTTATCACCTCTAGTTTCCAAGATAAAACACTTTTCTTATCAGACTATCAAAAACCAAGCCTATGGACTTCTCTTCTTGAACATTCAAAACCTAAACCCTCAATTTTGTCTAACCTACGAGGAAATTATAATGTTTACGAAGATAAGTACAAGATTCAAAAATCTACATTCAAATATCTGTGATATCACTGATAACACCACTGATAAGCTCTGTTTCTTCGAAAATCTCATCAATTTGGAGTGGAACTGTTCCTGGATCCATGGAGATTTGATAATTGATAGTGGTGATGAGCAACTGATAACGAAGTTGGAATCAGTGACAAGAATCTTCGGGTCTCTAGTGATAAGGAACACAAAACTGGAAAATGTGGATTTTCTGAAGAATCTGAAGACAATTGCACACTTTCAAGGTAATCAATGTGATATTCTGATAACTCCTTGTCCTATATTCAGATTCCCCGTGGGTCATCAGAATCTCTTCGAATCTCCAGATGACGTCCTTCAGAATCCCTAAAATTCAGCCGATTCTCTCGAGAAATATGACGACTAGAATCCTAATCGAAGACTCGCCTGGGTTATTTTCAACTAGTAAATGGTGTTGGATGATTCAGTTTAATACGAAGAAAAATGTCTCGTATAATGGAGCTAATTGTTGTGAGTTTGGAGGGAAAAGAGGGTCTTGACACGAAAAATCAAAAAATTAAAAATTACAAAAATTAAAAAAAAAATTTTTGGGTCTCGCCACGAAAATTTTTTGTTATAATTTTTTTTTTTTTTTGGATTTTCAGAGAAAGTTTCATTTTCAATTATCTAAAAATCCTGTAAAAATTCAAGTTTATCGACAGAAAAAAATTTAAAAAACTAAAAAAAAATTTTTTTTTGAAAATTTGGGTCCCGCCACGAAAATTCAATTTTCAGGGTTTTTTTCATTATTTTTTGATGAATTTTCAGCTTTTTCCAATTAAAAAGTCCCCAAAAAGTCAGGTTTTCACAATTTTTTGAAAAAAATGTTTTCGAAAAAAAATGAGAAAAAAAATTTTTTTTGGGTCTCGCCACGAAAAATTTTTATTCAAAAATTTCAATTTTCTTGAAAAACTTTCTTATCAATGGGACTCTTATCACCACTTTATCACTCATTGATTTTTGAGCTGAAAAAGCCTTAATGAAATTCCAGGGAAAATCAATCTAGACCGTTTTGGCACAGATGAAACAAACCTTCAAGTTCCAGTTTTCCATGCCTCATTTTTCCTGATAATCTTTATCACTTATCAGTTCCATTATAAATAAATAATACATATCACTGTCTTATCACTTGTTATCACAACCAATGCGGGATCAGTCTAACGCCGGGAAGTTGAGCCCTGAGCTCTTCGGTCTTTGAAACAAGAGCTGTTTCACAGAAAACGAGTCGATTGAGGGATGGAGTTGTCTGGAGGAACGGGAGAATCTGATAAGGATCCGAGATATCAGTGGAGGCGATTGATAAGAATTGAAGGTTTGATAAGGCCGGGGAAGGTGATAAGGAACTGATCGGATTCTCGTTGATCGTCAGATTCTGCACGTTGGGAAGCACGATTCGGTGGACTTCAGTCAACTTGTTTCCGGAAAGATCCACTGATCCAACGAGTCCTGATAAGAACTCGACGCCTTCCAGGCTTATCAGTTCCGAGTATCTCACAATCAGTTCGTCGTTATCACTTCCTATCAGTCGATCGAATTGCTCTCGAATTGAAAAGTTGAGATTCTGACGGGAAAGGAGCGATTTGTAGAGCTCCGCACGTTTCGGATCCAGATCAGCTGATAAGGATTTGAGGTTGGAAGTGATTTCCGAGTGATAAGAAATCGGGCGGTACTCGAGAAGGACAAGGGTCCGCATGTACAGCGGCCACTGAAACATTTTTATCATAGGGACTCTTATCACTCCTTATCACTAGCCTTGTTCTTGGGTTCCAACTCGATCAGTTGCTTGCAATCTTCGAGTAGTTCCGCAATATAAGCGGGTTCCTTGGCCTCCACGACGTCAAATATTGTCTGGAGACGTGGAACATTCAGATAAGGCTTATCAGTGAGTGATAGCCACGTGGTATCAGTGGATTCAGGGGCGGCGATTCGGAGAGGAGAATCCGAGAGGAACTGCCAGACACGAGCGGAAGATGGGGACGGCGACATTGAGGAGAACTGGAAAAAAGTGAGGGTTACTGTAGTTTGGGAAGTCCGCAAACACGGAGGGCGCTAGATTTGACGACAAAATGCAGAATTGAGGTATTCTGAGGATTACGGTAGTTCGGGAGGTCCGCAAACACCGTGAGCACCCGATTTTACGCAAAAATGCCCAGATTTGGTCAGGTTTCGAATTTTTGAAGGTTACGGTAGTTCAGGAGGTCCGCAAACACCGTGAGCATTGGTTTTGACGCCAAATTGCAGACTTGGGGGTTACTGTAGCTCTAGAAGTCCGTAAACACCGTAAACACCTAATTCCCCGCCAAAATGCGCTATTTTCACGGGATTTTTGCAATTTTTCGCTCCTAATGCCCAACTAACCGCTCTCCATCCGGTTTGCTCCTCGGAATCCACGAAACTGAGCACTTTTGGCAGGGTAATGGCTCTTGAGAAGACGAGAGTCGTGTTGTTTCCGTGGAACGAAGCAGAGATCAACTCGACGGGCGTGGTGGAGTCGGGACGCACTGAAAATGGAAAATTTATTGATTTTTAGGGGTTTTTAGGTCAAAATCCGTCAAAATAGACCATTTTCGGTCAATTTTGACGGATTTTTCCCATTTTTCAGCCGAAAACTCACAAAATTCCTTTCCGCTTCCATTTTCCAGCAACCAACGCGTATAAGTCCAAGCACTCTGATCGTCGGCGTCCATGTAGAACGCGTTTCTCACTTTTTTCAGCTCATCACTGATAAGGGCGTCTGATAAACGGACCGAGCCGGTTTCTTCGTTTTTATGAATGTTTTTGAGGGCGATTGATCTGGAGAATGGAGGATTTTTAGGAGGAAAAATGAAGAATAAAAATAAAAATAAAAATTTGAAATTTTGAAAAAAAAAATTTTTTTTTGAATTTAAATATTTTTCATTTTTAAAAATTTATCAGGATTTAAATAAAATAAATTTAAAATTTGAATAAACTTTGAAAAAATTAAAAATAAAAAAAAACATTTTTTGAAATTTTTTTTGAAATTTTTTTTTTATTTTTTAATTTTTTTTTTGGATTTTGAAAATTGTGATTTAGCCAAAATATTGATTCATTCAGCTAGATAATTTTTTTTTCATTTTTTCCACCAACCTATAATGCCAAGCGCTATAATTCGAAAAGTTCTCATCAATCAGCTTATTCGAAAACTCCAATTCCTCCTGTTCAGTGCGTTTTGCCATTTTGGCGACGATTCGACGATGATCCCAGCAATGGAAGTTTCTGGAAGTGCGCTCTATTGAGAATTTGCCGGAAAATCCGGGATTTTAGTCATTTTTGATGGTTTTTAGTGGATTTTTGATTAATTTTTGGGTTTTTTATTGAATTTTCATGAATTTTCTCATTTTTCCTTACCTACAATCCATCTGAAGTGCTTTTTCGCACAACGCCAACTCTTTCTTGTAGTCCGGAGCCGTTTGTCGTTGCAGGACCCACGCACGTTGGTACCACGCCGAATAGGACTTTGGGTTGCCCTGAAAATAATCAATAATTGATTAAAACTGATAAGAACTCACTTTAATGCACTCATAAGACAGAAATAGCTCTCCGGCGAGAAGATTTTCAATCTTCTGCGAGTTTTTCGACTTTTCCTCGTCGGAAATCTCGGAATTCGTTTGGATTTTTTGGTTTTCAGTGATACGGAGCTCAATTGCGGTTCGGCGAATGTTCCAGAACGTGTAGATGTCACAATTCTTCTCCAGAAGCTGTTGGGTCAGAGAAAGCATCTCATCGTCGTATTCGTCTGGAAAAATTGGAAATTTTCGGGAAAAAACGTTGTTTTATGCGTTTTTTATTTAATTTTGTGTTAAAATTCGACTTTTCTGCTTAAAACTCGCTTACTTTTTTCTCTTTTCGTCACAATAATATCGCGAACGTGCAGAAATTGCTTGCACTTTTTCTCCTGCTCCTTCCGTTTTACTGCCTTTTCTTCTTCACTTGTCGGCACTTTCTTGACGAAATGCATCGCTGAAAACATGGAAATTGCGGAAAAACGAGAGAAAATGCGAGAAAATCGGTGAAAAATGATGGAAATTGATGGAAAATTTAAATAATTTGCAACTACAGTAAGACGTTGAAATTTAAAGGCGCATGCCAGTTTTCAATGAAATTTGCAAGTCTAAGTTTTATTTTATTGCCAATTTTATCGATTTCCACCGGTTTTTCGGCAATTTTCGGGCCTTTTCGGGGTAAAAAAGAGTGAAAGAAAAACACTCATTTGTTGACATTGCGAAATACTGACCTGACAACACACAAATATTTTTTCTCGAAGAATAGAAAAATTTCGTAATAACAAATTACATCCCATTCTTTATTTTTTCAAGGAAAATGCGAAAAAGATCATTGAGAGAATACAAAGAAGCTCGGAAAAGGTATAAATTATGCAGCTGAACGATAAATTACTAGGTTATTTTTGGTGGAATGTGTAAATATTTTGAATTTTCTCTGAAAACGCCGTTAAGTTTGACAACTAAATCGCTTTTCGGCGGAGAAAATCAATAAAAATAAAACATTATTAAATGGGAAAAATCAATACAGAAGAAGCTCTTTTTGGGGGGAATTGTGACTAGGAATATTAGGAAAAATCAATGAAATCAAAAAATCGATAATTGGCTACCAGAAGCCGGTAGTTCTTCCTCCTGGCGGGTTCCTGCCACGATTTGCCGAAGATCCGCCAAAATCAATCGATGATTCCATCACGTTTTTGCGATTCCGGTCGAATTCCACGGATTTCTGCGGGTGGGAGCTCTGGCCGTTCTGCTGAGCAGGTTTCGCGGCTTCTCGTTCCACTTTTTCCACGTTTCCACCAAACTGAAAGAAAAAGTTTTAAAAAATGATTATCTATGTCATCAAAAAAGTTTCGACCACGGCAGGATTCGAACCTACAATCTTCTGCTCCGTAGGCAGACGCGTTATCCATTGCGCCACGCGGCCGGTGGGAAACCGGGCGCCGAGGGCGTAGACAAGAAGGCGGGAAGTGCGCCGCGACTCACCTTATCTCTTTGGCCGACCATACTGAAGAGGTACGGACTGTTGGGTTGGAGGGCCAGGAAACCGGCTGGGGCAGGGGATTCCGAAAGTTTTCCATTTTGGAAGGCTAGTTTGCCAGCGATTATAGTGGCGGAGACCTGGAAAATGGGAAAATGTGATTCTTTAGATCAAATTCCAGAGCGTCCATTTTCTGTACTCCCACGCTGTAACTACAGTGTCTTTGTTCAAACTTGATGGATTTTTACCGTTTTTGGATCAATTTTCACAAAAACCTATGAATTTTGAGGAAACTCACCACCGAATGAACCGCCATTCCCTCGTAAATCGACACATCCTGTCCGCTCTGCGCAGTCTTCGCCTCCAGAATCCTCTTGCCACTCGCATCCCAAATCACCAAGTCCGCATCGGCTCCCACAGCAATTCGTCCCTTTTTCGGGTACATATTGAACACTTTTGCCGCATTTGTGGATGTTACAGCCACAAATCGCATCGGATCGATTCTTCCAGTCCTCACAGCCTTCTCCCACACCACTGCCATCCGTTCCTCGGCTCCCGTGGACCCCCGTGGTGCCGTTGCGAAATCCTTGGAGACTTTCGAGCTGGTATTGATTGGTTTGTGTCCGGAAGTGCAGATAACAAGTGGCTGGGTTGATAAGGCACTGATAAGTCGTTCCTGACCGGATCTTCTCAAGGGAACATCCGTGAGATGGGCTGCGGCAAGTCGGGAATCCGCGGAGAACAACGCGGAACCGTCTGCGGCAACCGCTGCGGAAGCGATTTCCGCATGAGCCATTGCTCCGGATCCACGTGCTTTTTCGATGGAAGAGAGGGAGTCAGATGAAGAGACGGAGACGATGGAGACAGGGCAGTTGGCCAGGGAGCCCAGTACGCAGAGGGAGTCGACTTGGTTGGATTCAAGGGATTCTGGATGACTCTGCGGGAAGCCTTCTGGACCAGTCACTCCCAACCTCAACATCTTCTTCTCCAACATCCCAATTATCGATTTTTTCTCCGGGACACATCTGACATGGGCTCCGATCTTACTGGCGTGCTCGAACAGTTCGAACAACTTCTCATCGGAAACTTGAATTCCATCCAACACAAAGCTATTCACACCTTCCGAAGCCACCAATTGACTCATTTCGCCTCGAATCGAATCCGAGAAATCACTGATAGCAACTGATAACGCCACATTGCCCGGAGTCTTCTCCAACTGCGCCTTGACTCTTTTCACAGCCGCTGACAGTGTTTCAGCTCCACGAGCCCTCACAACTTCGACAATTGTGCCTGTTCCGCCGGCAATTGCTGATTTGGATCCAGTGATAAGATCATCGATCGGGGAATCAGTGATTTGGGTGTAGGCATCGATTCCGGCGGGAAGGACCATTTTTCCGGAAGCATCGATGACTTCGACGCCTTCTGGAGCATCCAGGTTTGGAGCGATGTTTCTGGAAAAAGGAATGAGGTGAAAATGGGTTAAAAATTAGCCTTTTTTCGAAAAAGTTCGGTAGAGCGCACTTGCAAACTTGAAAATTTCAGTGAAAAATTAAAAATGAGAAAATGCAAGTGCGCTCTATCGGACAATCTGTTTTTTCTCAGTTTTTGTCCATTTTTAGCCGAAAATACCAAGCGTTTCACTGATTTTCTCATGAAAATCCCATTTTTAGTTAAATTCTTATTAGAGCGCACTTGCATTTTCACAAAATCAATTATTAGCTCATTTCCTGTTGTTTTTCAAAGTTTCTAGCCAAAAATTGAAAAAATGCAAGTGCGATCTAATGAACAAACTGTTTTTTTCAGTTTTCGTCCGTTTTCACCCTAAATTCCAAGCTTTTCCCTGATTTCTCCAAGAAATTCCCATTTTTAACCTGAAAGTTCATTAGAGCGCACTTGCATTTTCACAAAATAAATTTTTGATGGTTTTCTCTGTATTTTTCAGTTCATTATCAAAGTTTCTGGCCGAAATTCAAAAAAATTCACTGAAAATTGACAAAAATGCAACTGCGCTCTATTGGACCAGCTAAATTTTTCTGTTTTCTCCGGTTTTTAGCCTAAATTTCCAACTTTCTCCTGTTTTTTGAACGAAATTTGCAATTTTAACAACTGCGCTCTATTGAACAAACAGTTTTTGCCTGAAAGTCCATTAGAGCGCACTTGCACCCCTCTTCAAATTCCCCCTAAACCCTCCATTTTCCCCCACAATTTCGAGTATTCCCTGTGCTAAACCGCAGGTGTAATCCGCTTGTCCCCCTCCCTGCCCTCCGGGGGTCCTTGGCCACTCGGACGGCCTAATTGCAATGATCAATCAGGGCGCATTAGCCCTTCGAAACATCTGTCGTTTCGTGTTTTAGAAAAGGCAAGTTGATGAGGAATTGGGGAAAATGGGTTGAATTTAAGGAAAGTTCTAGAAAAGTTCAGAAAATTCTAGAAAAATCCAAAAAATTCTATGAAAATCGTATGATTTGATAGGGTTTTTCAATTTTTTCCAAATTTTTCCAATTTTTCTAGAATTTTCCCCTCAATCCCGACCCATTTCCCGTTTTAAAATTTGTGCCATTTAAATGCCATTTCCAATCCGGAAATGGGTCCCTTTGAAGTGGCGGATCGCATTTCGTAATGTGTGCCATGACTATTTCGAAATAAATTTTATGGGCCAGTTGTGGCAAAGGAAGTGGGCGGGGCTTAATGGCGAAATTTCAATTGGAAGAGAAATGGGAAAAATCTAGAAAAAAATTAGAGAAAAAGGGGGGAAATAGAGAGAAAAAGAGGGAAAATCAAATT
>LR539146.1:337530-358959 GCA_900536315.3 Caenorhabditis becei
CCCCAATGTTTTCAGGATTTGCCCCCTTTTTCCTGAAATTTTGATTTTTTTTTTAAATTCATTTTTATTTAATTTTCTTTTTTTTTCTGATGCTTCCCCCGATTCTGCTTTCAATTGACCTCAAAAAAAAATTATTTATAATTTTTTAAATTAAAAAAAAAATTTTTTTTTTCAAATTTTGAATTACCCGTTGAAAAACGGTGAAATATCTCTTTTTCTATGTATTTTTCTTTTTTTTACTTTTTTCTCGAATTTTGGCTCTTTTTCTTGTTTTTCCCCGATTTTTCCCCATTTTCCTCCAATTTCCCCCTGATTTCAGCCTCTCTCTCGCTTATCACCTCGTTATCACCTCGATGCAGGCGATCAAGTGTGTCGTTGTGGGCGACGGAGCCGTCGGAAAGACGTGCCTGCTCATCTCCTACACCACCAACGCCTTCCCCGGAGAGTACATTCCGACGGTGAGTGATAAGAGATTGTGATAAGAAATGATCAAGTGATAAGGATATCACTGAACCGAAAAACCGGCTAAAAATCGCTCAAATTTCATGAAAATTCGATGAAATTGATGATTTTTCATGAAATTTTACAATTTCGGCAAAAAACTAACCTTGCAATATTGCTGCAATTGGCTGGAAATGTGCGTTAGTGATAAAGTGATAAGGATATCACTGATTCTGAGAAAATTTGCTGAAAATCCAAGAAAATCACTGATTTTCCATGAAATTTCAGCTAAAACGAACCATTTTTCTGGAAAACCATGAAATTTCATAGATTTTATTCAATTTTCCCGATTTTTAAATGATAAACTGATTAGGAAATCACTTAATCAGTGGAAATCCCTTGTTATCATAAAATTCCCGATTTTCCAGGTGTTCGACAACTACTCGGCCAACGTGATGGTCGACGGCAGGCCGATAAACCTCGGACTCTGGGATACGGCTGGACAGGAGGACTACGATCGGTTAGTGATAACATATCAGGGCTTATCAGCGAGTTGATGGAAAAATCACGGAAAAACGGAGAATTTCCATGTTTTTTGGGCATTTTTGGCCTAAATTTGAGAATTTTAACTGGAAATTGGATCAGATTTTCGTTATCACTATCTTATCACCCCCCGTTATCACTTTTTAAAATTTTTGCGTTAATCTGGTTATTGTCAGGATGGAATTGACTTTTGAAGATCAGATCTGTTAGCTGAATTTTTCACATTCTCTTTATCACCCCCTCTTATCACTATCACTTTCCAGACTCCGCCCCCTCTCGTACCCACAAACGGACGTGTTCCTCGTGTGCTTCGCCCTGAACAATCCGGCATCTTTCGAGAATGTCCGTGCCAAATGGTACCCGGAAGTCTCGCATCACTGCCCCAACACACCAATCATTCTCGTCGGAACCAAGGCCGATCTGCGTGAGGATCGCGAAACTGTCGAGAGGTAAATTTAAATAATTTCCAAAAAAAAGAATTTGGAAAAATCTGGAAGAATGTGAAAAAAATCTGAAGATTAAAAAAAAATTGTTTCAACATTTTCAAAATTTGGAATTTTTTTGAAAAATGAGAGATTTTTAATATGTTTTTCCCATATTTTTCTCAATTCTCTGAATTGTTGTAAAAATCTGCTCAATTTTTGGTAATAATTTTGAGAATTTTCAAATTTTTTTAAAAATTGTAACAGAAAATTCAGAACAATTTGATTTTCAAATTTGTTTTGACTTTTTCCATTTTATTTAAAAAAAAAAATGTTTCAAGTAAATGTTGCCAATTCAAAAAAAACAAGGGAAATCTCCAGCATTTTTAACCATATTTTTCGGCATTTTCCCAGGAATTTTGAGAATTTTACAAGTTAAAAAAAAAGATTCAGAATTATCTGGTTCTTTCAGCATATCTGGAAAACTCTGGATTCCTTTTTTTCATTTTCAGCTAAACATTTAAATTTCCCGAATAATCCCTCATTTTTGCAGACTCCGTGAGCGTCGCCTCCAGCCAGTCAGCCAGACCCAAGGCTACGTGATGGCCAAGGAGATCAAAGCAGTCAAGTACCTCGAGTGCTCGGCCCTGACCCAACGCGGCCTGAAACAAGTCTTCGACGAGGCCATTCGGGCCGTCCTCACACCGCCGCAACGCGCCAAGAAGAGCAAGTGCATCATACTGTAGGGAGGGACCACCGATGACCCACCGAGGACCCACTTCATCCCTCTTTCTCTCTCTGTTTTATCGTGAAATTTTTGAAATCTGAAAGTTTTTGAAAGGATTTTATGGGTGGGAAATGATTTTGAAAATCTTGGAATTTTTGAAAAAAAAAATTTCGAAAAAATTTTTTTTCTGAAAAGTTTTTTTTCAAATCTGGAAAATGTCAGGAAATTTGAGACAATTAGAAAAAAAATTCTGAAATTTTCTAGAATTTTTCTGAAACTTTTTGAATTTTTTTCAGAAAAATTTTTTTCTAAAAATCTAAAAAAATCTAGAAAATGTTAGAAACTTGCAAAAATCAAAAAAAAATTTTTTTGATTATTCTAGAATTTTTCTGAAATTTTTGAAAAAAAATTTTTTTTTGAAAATTTTCAATTTTTCGATTTTTGATTTTTTTTGAAATTCCCGAAGAAATCTGCATTTTTCTTTAAATTCCTCATCATTTTCCCCTGAATTTTCAAATTTCCCGCCCAAAAATCTCCCCAATCTCCCCCCACTCTCCTTCTCCCCAAAAAATCATCCAGTTTTCCCCCCGAATTTCTCCTGTTTCTCCCCACTTTTCTCTCTCTCTTTATACACAAAACTCGAACTCTGTGATGCAAATACTTATCTTCTTCTCCGAAACTGCTGGAATTTTCTGGAAAAAATTCAAAACTTTTTGAAAATTTCGATTTTTCCCGAAAATTCCCCTCCCCAAATCCACAACGAAAATTCATAATGTCCCCTGTTTTTCTCCATTTTTTCAACGCAATTTCCCCTCGCTACAGTAATCCGAAATATCGATTTTTTGGAATTTCTCAAAATTCGATTTTTTCTCCCCAAATTCCCCAAGTGCTTTTCTTCATTTTTTTTTAATTTTAAATTCAAATTTGAATTTAATTTTTCTATTGATTTTTTGATAGGATCAATTCTCTCCAAATCCCCCCACAACCCACCAAAATCAGCAGCTTTTTGTGTAAAATTACATCCTGAAATCAATCGATATTCTCTTGATTTCCATGCTCTCTTATCATTTTCCTCTTTGAATTATATGTTTGCTATTTGATACGTTTTTATCAGTAAACGAAGGTTTTCAATGGATTCTACCCAAAATTTGGGAAATTTTGGGAAAAATTGGCTTCAGATGCGACTTATTTCCAGAATCCTTCAGATTTTCGAATTCTCCGTGAATTTTGACGAGTTTTGAGTATAATCATGATAGGATTCTGAAGAAATTGATTTTCACGTCTTCAGGATTCTGAATTCAGAATCCATCCACGTGAAAAATCGATTTTTCAGAATCTTATCATGATTATACTCATTTTACTCGTCTTTTCACGCTGATAACGATTATGATAAGGGGAACTGATAAAAATCAATATCCAAAATAGAAATCTTCATTTTTTAGGTTTTTCATCACAAAAATAGCACCGGACAACTGAAATTATCACTCAATTCATCATTCCTCCTCGACTTTTCTCTGCACCCAAACAATCTTCTTTTGCTCGTCTTCAATCAGCTTTTTCAACTGAAAACTCATTGATTTAGTGATAAGGGGCTTATCAGTGATAAGAAACCTGTAAAACTGCATGAGTCAACATGAAGCTGACGTTGTTGTGATTCGGAACCACCAAAGTCACTGCTCCGTCCAAATCTTTTTCGATTTTTAGATCCTGAGTGATAAGAGATAAGGATTGGTGATAAGAGGGAAAAATTATCAGTGAAAAATGCAGGATTTTATGGTATTTTTAGTTTTTAAAAATTCAAAAAAAATTTTTTTTTTCAACTTTTTTTTTTGATAAAATCCTTATCATTATCTTATCACTAACCTTCTCGATCAACTGTTTAGCCTCTTTAGAGCTTATCTTCTCTCCGCAAACGTGCTCATTTACATCTTTCAGCTGTTTCACTGATTTGAAACGGATTTTCACGATAATCGGGTACATTCTGCACTTTTTCAATCGATCGATAGCGGCTTGCTCGACTTGGAGCACACAATGAAGGCTGGAATAGTGATAAGGTGATAAGGGGTGATAAGGAGTGATAAAGAATTGAAAATTTTAAAAAATATGATTTTTAGGTCAATTCTTACAAAAATAAGAGTTTTTCAACTTTAAACCCTCTTATCTCTTCACTGATAAGAGCTATCAAGAATTGATCAACTGGAAAAATTATCAAATTATCAAGCTCTATCAAGTGCTGTTATCAATTTTATTATCAATCATAAGAAAATTTGGAAAAAAGTGAAGTTTTCACAAGTTCCTTTGCAAGTTCAACCCTAACTTTGAACTCTCTTATCTCTTCACTGATAAGTGATATCAAAAAGTTATCAACTGCAAAAATGATCAGCTTATCAAGCTTTATCAAGTACTATTATCAGTTATAGCGAAATAACAGAAAATTTTCGGAAAAAGTGAAGTTTTCACAGGCTCCTTTCCAATTTCAACCCTAACTTTGGCCCTTCTTATCTCTTTACTGATAAGAGATATCAAAAATTGATCAACTAGAAAAATTATCAGCTTATCAAGCTTCATCACCCTGCCCTATCAAAACTCACCCCTGAGCAGTGATATCCATGATATGAGCGGTTGAAATCACATGATAAAGGTCATATACATCATTGTTCTGCTTCGAGTCAATCAGCACCTTATCCTTCAAAAGTGCAGAAACTTCATCAAAACTCGCAGTCAGTGATTCCCTGGCCACAATCGAGAACTTATCCGACTCATCAACAAGCATCTGAAGGAACGGCTCCACGAGTGCTCCGAACAGCAGAACCGGCCTCTTGACCTTAGTGTCCAGCTTCTCCACCCATTCATAAGCCTTCTTCGGGAACGGATTCGCGTATCGATTGCCTCTGATAGCCTGATAAACTGTTGTGCTCGACGGAATGGCCCCGTGCTCCCTCTGCCGTCCCTCCTTGTCCACTTTCCATGCCCTCCACCTTCCCTTCTTCCCCATCAGCATCGTCTTATCAACAAAAACGACGTCTCCGCACTTTAGATCCAACTCATCCTTGTTTTCCATGGATCTATCGATGTTTACCCGAAGGAAGAAGCTGTCGCCGTCTGCGCCGAGACGAAGACGATTCAGACGATCCCCGCCGTCTTGGACTAGAAGAGATGTCAACTCCACGTCGTCGGCTTGAAGGGTGTTCAGAGCGCATTCGAGGGTTGTGTTACGGACACAGTTTCCATCGATTGATAATATCAAATCACCTTCCAGAAGGTCGGCACCAACTGATTTTTCAGCAAGGATTCCTGGAAAAATGGGATTTGGCGGGTTTTTTCAGATTTTTTTTTCGGAAAAATGGGACCCCTTTCTTGAGGAAAACGTTGAGAAAATATGAAATACAAGATTTTCAACTACTTACAACAAAATTTTGAAAAAAGGGATTTTTTATGGGACCCCTTTTTCGAGGAAAACGTTCTGAAAATATGAAATATAACATTTACAATAACTTATCACAAAATTTTTCAAAAAAGGGGCTCTTTTTTCTCAAAAAATTGTTTTCCCACCTTTTTTGAAAAAAATCGATGAAAAACTATAAAGTATGAAATTTCTGATAACTTAAAACATAATTTTTTTAAGAAAAGGGTGCTTTTTAACTAAAAATGTCCCCTTTTTTTGAATGAAAGTGTGGTAAAATTAAAGTTACTGAATTTCTTATAATTTAGAACAACATTTTATCAAAAAGGTGTACATTTTTTCAAAAAATTTTTTTCACCTTTTTTGAAAATGTTTGTGGATTTTTGAAAATCATCAAATTTCTGATAGTTTGGAATCAAATCTTCCAAAAAGGGACTTGATATCACTCCTTATCACTCACCTATAGCATTCCCCCCGCACAACTTCACATCACTCCTCGGCACTTGAACTTGTCTCGGTTGGGCCGATCTACTGACCAAAAGAGACTCTGAATGATGGTTGCCACGTGGCAAATGGAACTTCTTGTTGGACCTCTCGTAGTTGTTGTGCATGGCACTTCCAGTGGTGGATATCGAGAAATCACTGCCGTCTTTCGAGATACGGTGATGAGCTGTACTTCCGCCGGTTAGGCTGCATGCGGCTGGAAAAGTGATAAGGTGATAAGGTGATAAGAAATTATCAATTGAAAAAGGAGGTCTACATTGTGGGGTTGAGGCTTGACCCCTAACTTTGAAGCCTCTTATCTCTTCACTGATAAGAGATATCAAAAAGTGATCAACTAGAAAAATGATCAGCTTATCAAGCTCTATCAGCTGGCCTTATCAATTTTGGCAAAATAATTTGAAAAATTTTAGAAAAAGTGAAGTTTTCACAGGTACCTTTGCAATTTCAACCCCAACTTCCACCCTTCTTATCTCATCACTGATAAGAGATATCAGAAATTGATCAACTACAAAAATGTTCAGCTTATCAAGCTTTATCAATTGCTGTTATCAGTATTATCAATTCTAGCAAAATAATAGTAAATTTCCCGAAAAAACATTTTTTTTGTTGCAATTTTAACCCCAACTTCCACCCTTTTTATCTCTTCACTGATAAGAGATATCAAAAAGTGATCAACTAGAAAAATGATCAGCTTATCAAGCTCTTCCACCCTGTCTTATCAAAACTCACAATTATTGCCATACTGATTCGAAAAACTCGTACTCGGAAGTCGTATCGAATTACTCGAACTCATCACAGAACTCATCGAATCATCCCGAATCGCCGGGTACGGTGGTGGATGAGACGGGCTGTACACTGCGGATCTTCTATGCGGTTTCCCTTCCATTATAGTCGAAGAAGTCGGTGTAAAGTGCATCGAGTACGGTCGGGCATCTGAAGTCGTCGTGTTCGACGAGAAGCTCCGCCCATCCCAACCGGAACCGCCGCGATGAGAAGATATTTGCGACATTGTACGCTTTTGCTCACTGTTTTGACGGATTAGACGGCTGGAATAGTGATATGTTATCAGTAATAATAGTGATAAGAAACTCACGTCACTGGAGACGTCGGTGTGCTGAATATCGTATTCTTCGGCACATAAACCGGCACCCCTTCGATATTTGTCCCTGCAAACACCAAATCCTTATCACTAGGGCTCCACGGAGCCGCTGGAGTCGTCGAGGAACTGATTTCGGAGTGGGCTGATGACCTGGGATTACTGTAGATTTATTGGGTCCCATAAGGGGTCCTTACTTGTTGAATCTCTTATCCAACGTGTCCAGAAGAAGTTTCGAGTGGTCCGTACTGGAATATGTGGGTGCCCTAAGGGACCCGTAACGGACCAAAGGGCTCACGGAAGCAGGAGAAGCCTGGGGCATCCGGAGAGATCCTTGTCTCAATAGGACTTGATCATTTGAGGAACGGTCGATGTTGGCTTTTGCGACTACTGTACGCTCCTTTTCGGTTCCGTTTCGATTGAACCACTGAAAAAAATTGCTATTTTTTGAATTTCCCACGCTTTTCTGATCATTTTGACACCCATATTGCCTATATTCCGTCAAATTCTCATTTTCTAATGTTCACCCTGGCTTTTGCGTACCTACAGTAACCAACAGTGCACCGAATCTCACGACAAGTTGCAAAAATGCGATAAAACGACATTTTTCAGGTCAGAATTCAATAGGAAACTCGAAAATTGCTAATTCTAATGTTCACCGCAACTATTGCGTACCTACAGTAATCCCCAATACACCGGATCTTACGACAAGTTGCATACTTGATGAAAATCGGTCAAGACTAGTGTTATTCGATTCAGAATTGAGTGCTGAGCATGAAAATGACAATAATATCAGTCAAAACAGATTTTGAGCTAGAATAAAATTGAAAATTTCAAAATTTTAAAATCGATAGACCTAATCTTTGTTAGTTTCCAATTTCCCACTCTTTCCTGATCATTTTGACACCCATAAAGCCTGTATTTCGTCAATTTCTTATTTTCTAATGTTCACCCTGGCCATTGCGTACCTACAGTAATCCCCATTACACCAGACCTCACGACAAATTGCAGAAAACCGCTAAAATAACACTTTTCCAGGGTAGAATTGAGCGGGGAATTTGAAAATCAAAAATTCTAATGTTCACCGTGACTGTTTCGTACTATTGCGTACCTACAGTAACCCACAATGCACCAGATCTTACGACACTTCACCAAACCCCTTCAATATAAGTATGAATCGCTTCAGAATCCTCCCAGGAATCTGAATTTTGAAGTAGAACTCACCCTCGAAAATATAGTCGGTCTGTGCTTGTCTTTCCCGCCATGATCCCCTTTTCTGGTAGATTGAAGGATTCCGATTATCAATGGCTCACGAGCGTCTGAAACTGATTAACTGATAAGAGATAAGATATCACTGATTACTTTTGATCAGCAACTCCGCATGTTTTGCATCATAAACCGGTGTATTCATCACATGAACCACCCTCTGCCCAGGTGCCAATCCACTTCTCGAAGCTGCTCCATTCGGCTCACAAGAATTGATAAAAACCCCGTTGGCCAGTTCGAGACCCACTCCGTAATTCAACGGAAGACACACGTCACTGATCTTGTTGCAATTCGACCGTCTCCTTATCACTAGATGGATGTTATGCGAGTTCGACAGCATGCCCATCACACTTCTCTCGTCCATATCAGTCACTGATATATCATTTACCATCATGATATGATCCAGTTTTCGGAGCAAGTTCTCGAATGGCGAGTCGTGGGCAATGTGCCGGACGTAGATGGGTCCGTGGACCATTGTTCCGTCTTCGGTTCGGCCACCGCCAAGCAGGATTCCAAGATTGGGCTTTGGGAAAGGCTGTAAACAAAATTTCAGTTAGATTTTCAAAATTCCCGCGTTTTTCCGATCAATTTGACACTCATATTGCATATATTCCGTCAATTTCTCATTTTCTAATGTTCACCATGGTCATTGCGTACCTACAGTAGCCCAATACACCAGATCTCACGACAAATTGCGTACTTGCTCAAAATGAGTCGAGATCAGTGTTATTCAGCCTAGAATTGAGCGCTGAACATGAAAATAACAAAATTTTCGGTAGAAATCAGTTTTGAACTGGTAGAAACTGGAAAAAATAAAAGATTCAAGATAAGTTGACCTAATTTTGTCATTTTTGAGTTTCCCAGGCCGTTTCGATCATTTTGACACCCATAAAGCCTATATTCCGTCAATTTCTCATTTTCTAATGTTCACCATGACTATTGCGTACCTACAGTAACCCAATGCACCGAATCTCACGACAAATTGCAAAAAAGGCGAGATTGACACTTTTCAAAGTAGAATTGAGCGGGCCGTTTGGAAATCAACATTTCTAATGTTCACCATGACCATTGCGTACTATTACGTACCTACAGTACCCCTCAAAACACCATAGCTTACGACAATTTGCAGAACTAGTCCAATATTAGTCTCAATCGCTTCCAAATGATCCCAGCAACTCAAAAACAGACGTACCAAGTTAATCTGAACGGTGTGTGTGTTCCAAATGTCCACAATAGCCTCTCCCATCGTCTGCTGGCTCTTCCTAACCGCTTCATCCCGTTCCTCGGCCATCCTCGCCTGATTCTCCTCCACCTCCGCCAGTCTTGCCAATGCCGCATCCTTCTTCGCATTCGCACTCACCGTCTCCTCCATATTCACCGCCAGAAGCCGTCTCGTGTGCTCCAACTTCTTCTTCAACGTCTGCGTCTCTTCCGATTCCTGTTTCATCCGTTCCATCTCCTTCTGAAGTCGTTCCCGTTCTTCCAGTTGTCGAGAATTCTCCTCCAGAACTATACTTCTCTCCTGCATCGTTTCTTCATAATCCCGTTGAAGGGCCTCGTATTGAAGGCGGAGACGCTGGTTGGCCTCTTCTATTTCCATTTTGTAGGTTTCGGATCTGGAAATTCAGAATGAGCAGGTCATTACCATCATTTTGAGGGGCATATTGCCTAGATTTGGTGAAATTCTAATGTTCACCATGGTCATTGCGTACCTACAGTAACCCGGAATGCACCGGACTTTACGACAAATTGCGTACTTGCTCGAAATTTATAGAGGTTAATGTTATTCGATTCGAAATTTGACGTTCAACATGGAAATGACAATAATATTTGCAGAAAAAATTTTTGAACAGGAAAGAACTGAAAAATTTGAAATTCCCACAACAGATTCTCTCAATTTCGTCATTTCCGAGTTTTCCATGCTTTTCCGATCATTTTGACACCCATATTGCCTATATTCCGTCAATTTCTCATTTTCTAATGTTCACCCTGGCTTTTGCGTATCTACAGTAAACCGCAATACACCTGATCTTACGGAAAGTTGCAGAAAAGCACTAAAATAACACTTTTCAAAGGTAGAATTCACTGGGGAGTTTGAAAATCATCATTTCTAATGTTCACCCTGGCTATTGCGTACCTACAGTAACCCTCGGATGCACCATAGCTTACGACAAGTTGCGGAATTATGCAAAACTTCCCAAAATTGGTATCAATCGATTCAGAATTTGACGAGGAATTCAAAAATTCAATTTGTATGTGCTTACCTGTGCACCTGAATCTTCATACTGTCAATCTTCTCCTCAAACTCGTCCATCCGCTTCGCCACCTCATCCCTCTCCTCCGACGCCTTCCGAACCTTCTCCATCCACCGTGCCTCGACTTCTCGGATCTCTTTCTCCATCTCCTCTTCCACCCGTTTTCTCTCTTCTTTCTCGTATTTTAACTGCTTTTCCAACTTTTTCTTCTCCGAATTGCCATCTTCAATCTCCTCATCCAAACCCGGATCTTCCGATTCTTCTACCATGGAAGGATCTCTGGAAGAATACGAAGAATTGGAAGAAAACGAATCAAAAATGAGGTCAAAACGGTCTTCTTCTTCTAATTATAAGAGGATGAGAAAAAGAGAGAGAGAGAGGAACCGGTTGATTCGGGGCACAAGATTCCCTCCAATTAACCAGAAGGTGTTGACGGAAACAAATTGGAAGGACGAATTGGGAAAATTGGATTTGACCGAAAAATGATTGAAATGGGGGAATTTTGGATTTTCAAAAAAAAATTTTTTCAAAAAATTTTTTTTGTTGATTTTTTCTGAGTTCCATCCAGATTTTTACGAAATTAGTGTATTTTTTACATGAAAAACATAGAAATTGTATTGGGGAATCGAACTTGTGAAATTGGAGACTTTTGGATTGATTGGTAAGCCTTTTAGCCACTGAACCATGAGATTCTGGGCTTTGAGGTGGAATATCTCGGGAACCAGGGGATATGGTGAAAAGTGATAAGAGACAAAAATTATCAGCGGAAAAAATGCTACAAAATCATATAGGAATTAATTTTTTTGAGTAAAAAAAATTTTTTGAATAAATAATTTTTTTTCAAAATTTTTTTTTTGATTTTTGTCAATTTTTTCTGATTTTCAGTTATATTTTTAAATAAATAATTTATTTTTTACATAAAAAACACAAAAATTGAATTGGGGAATCGAACTTGTGAAATTGGAGACTTTTCGATTGATTGGTAAGCCTTTTATCCACTGAACCATGAGTTCCTGGGCTTTGAGGTGGAATATCTCGGGAACCAGGGGATATGGTGAAAAGTGATAAGAGACAACAATTATCAGCGTAAAAAATGCTACAAAATCGTATAAAAATTGGAATTTTTCGGAGAAAAAAATGTTTTGAAAAAAAATAATTTTTGGAAAAAAAATTTTTTCCGATTCTCCAAAATTGATCAACCTCTACAGATTTTTCACTTTTATCAAAATTCCTTATCGATTAGTATAGTCGCCTTCTTTTCGCAAAAGGCGAGAATAGGCAATAATCCGATGGAAAAGACGGAAGATAAATAAACCGACACAGAATTTCCCCCCAATTCTTTTCACTGAAAAACCAATAGAAAAACTAACAAAACGCGACAAGTTGTAACTAATATTTGAATAGTCGAAGAAAACACAAAAATCGAGATATTTCGGAAATCTGAAGAGTTATCAGTTATCAGTTCAACTACAAAAATGGTGATCAGCATGAAATTGTCTGAATGGACACATTCGTTGGGATTCGGAAAGTAGGTTAGGAGGGGGCGCCGAACAGTTCTCTCTGCTTAGAGAGACGCAGACGGCGAGACGGAGAACTGTACGACGGACGCTGCGTCTCTCGTCTCGACACACTCTCTCGCCTCCTTCTTCTTGTTTGTTTTATTTTATGAAACGGACGCAAAGGATATATTATTATGTATTCGGGGAGGAAGGAAAGTGTTCTTCTTGTTATGTGTTCCTTCCGTTAACTTGATTGAGGAAAACTGTGCAATTTGTCGTGAGATTTGGTGCAGTGTACGCAATTCGGGATGGTGAACATTCGAATCTGTGGAAAAAGTTCAAAATGCGGGGGAAAACAGGAATTGTTTGGGAAAAATGGACAATTTTTGGGTTTTTTGTGAATTGTCGTAAGATTTGGTGTATTTGTGCATTCCAGGTGTGGTGAACATTCGAATTTTGTTGAAAATGCTGAAAATGCTTTAAACTTGATGGGAAAACCTAGAAAATCTGAAAAAATCAGCAGAAATTCACCGAAAATTCGAGAATTCAAAAATTCTGCAATTTGTCGTAAAGTTTGGTGTTTTAGTGCATTCGAGGCATCAGTGAACGTTTGAATTTTGTAAAAAGTTCTGGAAATGGTGCACAATTGAGCAAAATGACTAGAAAATCTGAAAAAATCAGCAAAAATTTGGAAAATTCAAGTTTTCCGCAATCTTTTGTAAAGTTTGGTCCATTGGTGCATTTCGGGTTTGGTGAACATTTGAATTCTGTGAAAAGTGGTGAAAATGATGCGAAATTGAGCAAAATGTCTAGAAATTTTGAAAAAATCAGCAAAAATTTGCCCAACTTTCAAAAACTAAAGTTTTCCGCAATTTGTCGTAAAGTTTGATGTTTTGGTGCATTGGGGTCATAGTGAACATTCGAATTTCGTGAAAAGTGCTGGAAATGGTGCACAATTGATGGGAAAAACTAGAAAATTTGAAAAAAACAGAAAAAAAATCAGAATTTTGGAATTTTCAAATTTCTGCAAATTGTCGTAAAGTATGGTGCATCAAACATTTTTTAATTCAACGAAATTCAAATATCTTTTCAAAAAATCGATAACGGGACCCTAAACGATACGCGTCCTCGTATCAGCCCATAAAATCTCTTTTCTATCCGAACACCTCCAAGGACACCTCCCTATAGTCCACTGTCTTCTCTCCAAGGGACCCCCAATGGACCGTCTCCTCGTCATCTACTCTTCCGAAGCCAAAAATCGTTCAGCTGAAACGGCCCGGAATCTAATTCTGGACCATTTGAAAACGGGCCGAAACGATGTGGTCCGATGGACGAATCCCGAGAGATTGGAGTTTCAAATTGTCGATTTTGGCGGTTTGACAATGAGATTTTACGCGAAAACTGGGAATCCGTGGCTTCTGCCAAAAGTTTTGAGAGGCGATTCGATGGGAATCAAGTTTTTTAGAAAGGTAGGTTTTTTTTAATTGATATGATTTTTTTTTTAAATTCAGAAATACACATTTTTTCCTTTTTTCCTAATCACATTTGAAGTATTTTTCAATTTTTCAAAATTTAAAAATTCAGAAATACATTTTTTTTTCTTCTTTTTTTTCAAAAAAAAATTAAGATTTTAAAATTTAATTTTTTTTCCAATTTTTCAGGTCCCTAACCAGCCAATGACCTACCGTCTCCACTTTGTTCCACGTCATCTCCTTCCAAAAATTCCCCGTCGAGAAATTGTGAAATTCTCAGTGGAAACTGCTGTTTGAACCGCGGAAAATGGTCCGAAATCAATAAATTTTTCAAAATCCATACAATCCAGGGAAGCCACACAAATTATGATGATAAGAGCTGATAACAATATAAATTACTATAGGAAAAGGGAAAAAACATGAAAATCCCAGGTAACAATGCGAAAAAGCTTTGGAAAAGGAGAATTTGAAGGATTTTACTTCTTGGCGGCCGCTTTTTTGGCATCTTCGTCGATTGGAGCCGGCTTGACGAATGGGATGAAGGTACGGTAGTTCTCGGGCATCCATTGTTGAATTGCCTGGAAAATTGGGGAATTTTTGGGGGAAATTGAGAAAAAACACTCACCTTCGGTACATTAATACCCTCCTCCGTCTGATTATTCTCCAGAATCGCACAGATGACACGTGTCGTCGCGCACATCGTCGCATTCAACATGTGCACAAACGGCACCTCTCCACTCAACTTCTTCGTCTGTCCGTAACGAACACGAAGGCGGCGAGCCTGATAATCCAAGCAGTTGGAGCACGAGACGAGCTCTCTGAACGCTCCGGATCCCGGGAACCACGCCTCCAAGTCGAACTTCTTGGCGGCGGCGTTGTTGAGCTCTCCTGAGACAATGTTGACGACGTGGTACGGAATCTGAAGCTCTTGGTAGTAGGATTCGGCGTTTCCGATCATTTCTTCGAACAACTCCCAGGATTCATTGTCATTCGGGGAGCAGAGAACGAATTGTTCGATCTTCTCGAACTGATGGACTCTGAAGATGCCTCGGGTGTCTCTTCCGTGACTTCCGACCTCCTGACGGAAGCAAGTCGACACTCCGGCGTACTTGATCGGCAGTTCCGACTCCTTGATCCACTCGTTCCGATGGTAAGCAGCGATGGGCTGTTCCGAAGTGGCGATCAGATACTTCTCGTCGACAGTCGTGTCTCCAGCGATTTCCGATCCTTTCGAGCTCACTTTATAGAGTTCCTCGTCGAATTGGCTGAGCTGTGCGACCTCCTGCATCACTTCTTTCCGCATGAAGAACGGGGTGTACAGTGGGGTGTATCCCTTGAGATTCAGACGCTGCAGAGCCAACTGAATGATGGCTTGCTCCAGGAACACCAGTGGTCCCTTCAGGAAGTATCCACGTCCTCCTGCCACCACGGTTCCACGTTCTCCATCGAATCCATCCACCATCACCACCAGATCCACGTGCGAATACTTCTTCTTCGTCGTCAAATCGCCGAAAGTCCTCTCCACCTTGTTATTATCCTCGTTATCCGAAACAACTACAGAGTCGTGAATAAGATTTCCGATTTGGACGAGCTTCTCCTGACGGGCGGTCTCCCGGGCGATCGCTGACGCCGCCGACTCGGTGATTCTCTTCTCGACGAGCTCTTTCAGCGATTTCAGCTGAACAACTGTCAGTTTCGACAGCTCATCGAGTTTCAGCTCTGCCAGACGGGCGATAATGTCATCGGCGACGGCCGCATCCGTTCCCTGCGCCTCCTTCTTCTTCATTTTCTCCCCGATCGCCTTGGAAATGGCGTTCTTCTGACGGTTCAGCTGATCCGCCAGGAACTTCTCCTTCCGCCATTGCTCGTCGAGCTCAATGACCTCATCGACGATTTTCGGGTCCTTGTAGCGTTTTCGCTGCGAGTCACGGATGATTTCGGGGTTTCCTCCTGAAAATTGGTTAGTTTTAATGAGAAAATGCGAAAAATCAATGAATACTCACCCTTTTCCACACGGAACATGTCAATGTCAAGCACCATTGCGGAGAAATTGAGTTTTTTCTGTGTTACCCTGAAAATTAGGATTTTCTCTGATTTTTAACGCGTTTTTAGGCGGTTTTGAGCGGAAAACGACGAAAATCGAAGAATAAGGCTGAATTTAAATTATTTAAACAAGAAATCCCTACGAAAACAGCGAAAAACATGAGATTTTGCAAAATTTCGCAAGCTTCTTCCCGAATTTCACTTTGCAGTTTAAAGTCTGCAGTTTGTCGTCAACTCTTGGGTTTGTGTGCACTACGTGGTACGGTAAAACAGTTGATTTGACGCGCAAACTATTTTATTCAATTTTCAGGAATTTCTACTTTTCTAGTCAAAAAATCGCCAAAAAGTGAGTTTTTTAACAATTCAAAAAATTTAAAATTATAGAAAAATATGTAAAATTCAAGTTTTTGAGTAAAAAATCCAATTTTAACCGGGAAAACCTTAAAAAAATAAAATTTGCGTCATATTCCAGGCGATGAGCACAACTCACGCCCCAGTGGTCACTAAAAAACGGACAGACGCTCAAAAGTTTGCAATAGACTTATTGATTGGTGGAGTGTCGGCGTCAGTGTCGAAAACAGCCGTTGCGCCCATTGAACGGGTCAAAATACTACTTCAAGTGAGGAAAATCTAGAAAAAAATTCTAAAATTTGAATTTTTGCCATTTTCAGGTGCAATACTCGCACAAGGACATTCCGGCGGATAAGCGCTTCAACGGAATCATCGACGCGTTTGTTCGGGTGCCACGGGAACAGGGATTTCTGTCGTTTTGGAGGGGAAACCTGACAAATGTCATTCGATATTTCCCGACTCAGGCGTTCAATTTTGCGTTTAATGATTTGTACAAATCGATTTTGTTAAAGAATATTAAACGGGAAAATGTGAGTTTTTTTTTTGAAAAAAAAATTAAAAAATTAAAAAAAAATTTATTTTTTTTATTTTTCAATTTTTGCTTACAAGGGAGGTGCGTAGGGTCAACTAGATAGATTTGGCTGAAACTTGGCAGGAGGGTAGCCTAGGGCCCCAATAGTCGGAATCCGAGAGGATTTTGATGGGAAACTTGTCTCGTGACCTAGATAATCGAAAAACTGTAGAGGCGTCCTGGAGCACCGGGAAAGCAACGAATGGAAAGCTGAGGTCCTGAGGATCACGAATATCAAATCAGATCCCGGATATCTCGAGATTTTAGGTCAAACTCTAATTTTTTGAAACTTTTGCACGTGATTGCGTGTTTTTGTCTCACGTGAATATAAACAAACTGGAGATCTCCGATCTCCATCGGTTGAATGGTCAAATGGGTAAGAGGGTTGAGTATTAAGCAAAGGGTCACGGGTTCGAACCCCTGGATCCGATTTTTGTTTTTCATTATATTTTTTTCGGTTTTAAATAACTTATCTCGCACCTTTGGACCAAGTTTTTACTAAAAAAAACATAGTGTGTCACTCCTCGAGCGTGAACTAAAAATATGCGCGGCTTAACAATTGCGCACACGTGTATTGTTTTTGTACCCACCATCCAGTTCGAATTATGATCCCCGAAACTCTGGAGTACGTTCTCGCTGTCTTCAAAGATGATGTTCCTAACAAGTTACCAAGACATAAGTTCAAAGTTGCGAAGCATATTATCGAAATGATAAAGCGCATCGAAGATCCGTTTTATTCAGTCGATTTGGAGGAAGAGGAGGAGCTGGAGCAGTACGAATATGAAGATGACGCGAACGACCAGGAACGTAAGTTTTTTTTTATTGTTTTCAACTCTCTGAATGAAAATTCGACAGGTTGGGATCCTGCATCCGAATGGATCGCCGATCAACCAAACAAGGTGCGATTTGGAAATCGTTGGGTAGACTGTGCGGAGGTTGCGTTGGCGGTTGCGCATTACGGAAAGAAGCCGGGAAACAAAAAGAAAGGAACGAGATCTGATCAGTTCCGTCCGAAACTGAACTCGTTCAGAAGAGAGTACCCCTTCGTCTCGAAACCCAATCATCTCCAGAAGCTTGCCAAGTTCGAGAAGCTCGGTTATTGATCTTTTCTTATATCCGAAAAATTATCAATTTTTAAGGAAGAGTAGAACCGGAACAAGCGAACTCCATTCGCTTCATTTCATCTCAACTGTATCTGCGTGCAAAGGAGGAAATGGATGAAGGAAACGTCATCCATGACGACGACTTGCGAGACATGGCAGTGGATGTTATGCGCAGGAACAAGATCAATTGTGGTTTTCGAGTGTCGGACACATGGATAAATGGGTGGAAACGTGCGCATGGAATTAGTTCCCGGAAAATCACTCGTTTTGTGTCCAAAAGAAACCATCGTGATCGGGATCAGTTACAGAAGGCTGCTGACGATTTCGTGGCAGAGGCGAGGAACAGAATGGGAAGCTTTGGACTGGATGCTGTGGTGAACTGCGACCAATCAGGAGTGCAGTTGGAACTGTTTACCAACAGAACTTTGGCACCCACTGGCTCAAAGAAAGTGGAGATTGTGGCAAGTTCGGTGGCAGCAACGACTCATTCTTTTACCATTATGCCGGTCTACGCAGCTGATGGTTCTCTCTACCCCAAACTGTTTGTCGTCCTGAAGGAGCCAAACGGAAAGTTTCCAATGCGTGGACACTTCATGGCTTCAAATCTTATCGTTCGGGCCCACACAAGTCACATTATGACGAAAACATTGATGCTCGAGTTCATGAGAACGTGCATTTTTGACAACGGCCTTCCCAACAACGTCCTGATGCTGATCGACAGCTGGTCCACGTGGAAAGCGACTGATGAGATCGATAAGATCACTCCCCCCAACAAGACAGTGGAGTTTCTCACCATTCCGGCTGGATGTACCGGGTTCATACAGCCCTCGGATGTCGGATTCTTCGGAGTTTTCAAGAAAGTTTCGAAGAAAATCCGTTCCGTGGCTAGAAGAACAACTCCCGATTTTGTTCCAGGACAACGCGACAACGTTCTCAAAGTAAACTTGAACGACTTCAAACATTCTAATGAATTTTACAGATTATCAGTCTGGTGTATTGGCAGTTTTGTGCCCCTTCAATGAGAAACTGGCTACAGTACTCCTGGAAGAAGGCAGGCTACATTTCGGGACCACTTCCGCCGTATGAAACCGGCTACCAACAAATGTTCCCCAGAGATGTTGCTCAAGATTGTCACGAGGCCAGCTGTGACGACACTTCAGTCGTCCGATGTGTTTATTGCTTGAACTATTATTGTTTCTCTTGCTTCTTTGAACTCTATCATAAGTGTTGTTAGATAATATTTGTGATGTGACGCGCTTTGTTTTGGGGAAAAAATGGGTTTAAAAAACTGTGAAAGTTGATTGGAAAATATAATGAAAAACAAAAAAAAAATTGCATCGGATCCAGGGGTTCGAACCCGTGACCCTTTGCTTAATACTCAACCCTCTTACCCATTTGACCATTCAACCGATGGAGATCGGAGATCTCCAGTTTGTTTATATTCACGTGAGACAAAAACACGCAATCACGTGCAAAAGTTTCAAAAAATTAGAGTTTGACCTAAAATCTCGAGATATCCGGGATCTGATTTGATATTCGTGATCCTCAGGACCTCAGCTTTCCATTCGTTGCTTTCCCGGTGCTCCAGGACGCCTCTACAGTTTTTCGATTATCTAGGTCACGAGACAAGTTTCCCATCAAAATCCTCTCGGATTCCGACTATTGGGGCCCTAGGCTACCCTCCTGCCAAGTTTCAGCCAAATCTATCTAGTTGACCCTACGCACCTCCCTTGTTAGAAGATGCTAAAATTCATTTTAGAATGATCAAAATTGATTGAAAAAATGATAAAAATGATAAACTTCATTTTCCTGCAGAACGTCTTCTCCTACAGCATCCGAACGCTTGTCTCTGGTGGCCTGGCCGGTTGCTCCTCCCTCTGCATAGTCTACCCGCTGGATTTTATCAGAACCCGCTTATCAGCTGATATCAGTCACCATGCCAATCGAGAATACAAGGGTCTAGTGGACTGCACAATGAAAACAGTCCGAAACGAGGGATTCAGTGCGCTATACCGTGGATTTTCCATTTCTCTACAGGTTTTTCAGTGATTTCTCTGATTTTTTTAGCTTATTTTGGTGTTTCCAGACTTATTTCATTTATCGATCCGTTTATTTCGGGCTTTACGACGCTATCAGGCACACTATCAACACTGATAAGAAGCAGTTGCCGTTTTATGCGAGTTTCGCCATTGCTCAGGTGGGAAAGATCCCGATGATAGTTAAAAATAATGATAAATTCCTTATCACTGATATCTTATCATTGTTTCAGGGAGTAACAGTGCTCTCGTCGTACCTGACGTATCCATGGGACACTGTTCGACGGAGAATGATGGTTAGGGGCCAGTTGAGCACTTCGAAGGCTCTGGCGGCCGCCCGGAAAATTGTACGAGAAGAGGGATTCAAGGGATTGTACAAGGGAGCTTTGGCAAACATTTTTAGGTAAAATTTGAATTTTAAAAAATTGAAAAATTGAAAAAAAAAAATTTTTTTAATTTTTTTGCGTCAAAAAGTTGTTTTTTTGAATTAAATTTTTTTGATTAGCTGACAAACTGATTGATGATAAATATTACTTATAAAAATAATCATCCTCGAAAAAATTAAAATTTAAAAAAAATTAAATTTAAAAATTTGAAAATTTAAAAAAAATTTTAGATTTTCAAAAAAAAAAAATTATTTAAAATTTTGAAATTTTCATTTTTTTTTCAATTTTAATTAGCTGACAAACGTATTAGTGGAACATATTTGTTTCTGATAAAAATCATTATTTAAAAAAATTTAATTTTCGAAAAAAAATTTTTTCATTTTTTTTCAATTTTCCCAATTTTTCAAATTTTCAGAAGCGCCGGCGGAGCACTGGTAATGGCACTTTACGAGGAAATTCACAAGCATATTTGATAGTTGATAAATTAACCCCAATTTTTCTTGTTTTTTCTGACATCTCATTTTTAGATCTTCTCACCATGCCATTTATATAGATTTTCTTGTAGATTTTTCGCTAGAAAACAATTATATGCATAGTTTAGGCAAATATTAATTGATTTCCCCTTGGATTCCCCGGTTTTCTATGTATTTTTCGAAAATCTTGCTCAAAAACGGCCAAAAACTGATAAAACATGCAAAAGTTAGCCTGACGTGTCATTATCACCGTTTTATCGATTTTCGTATCGAACGCTCTTTTTTCAATGGTTTTCCGGGTGGTTTCTTATCAATTTTTATCAGTTTTATCACTTTATCTTAATTTTTGATTTTTCAGAAAATTCCAGCCTACTAAATAGTATGGTAATGAAATGGTAGGATTTTTTTGAAATTTTTTAATTTTTCAAAAAAATCAATAAATTTGCAGTTAATTCCTCGAAATGCGGTAGTATTGATAGTATTCTTATCAGTGATAATTTTTACGAAATCTGAAAAATATGGAAAAACAAAGGAAAAATGGAGAAAACCGTTTTTGATGACTGATGAGGAGATCAAGTATTCGGCGATATCAGAGGTGATAAGGGGGATTTTTGGGGAAATTGGAAGAGATAAATGAACTGATAAGATAGAGTTATCAGTGAAACAAAAATTCATCAGCTTATCAAGAAATTTTTTTAAAACTTCAAAAATATTTATAAAAAATGAAAAAAAATTTTTTTCCAATTTTTAATTTTTTTTTTAATTTGAACGGTTTTAAAGATTTTTATCAGCTTATCAGTGAAAGAAAAATTTTAAATAAAAAAAAAATTATAAAATT
>LR539146.1:358989-475215 GCA_900536315.3 Caenorhabditis becei
TTTTTCAAATTTTCAAACTCATTTTTTTATCACCTTATCACCTTATCACCACTATTTTTTGTGTTTTCTACAGCTCGACCTATCATACGGTCTCTCAAAAACCCGTGAAATGTTCAATTTCGGCTGGCGAAATTACATGGAACACGCCTTTCCCGCCGACGAGTTGGATCCGATTCACTGCACCGGAAGAGGTCATGATCATCAGAATCCGTATCACTTCTTATCAGTTCTTATCAGAAATCCTCAATTTCCAGTGATAACATCAATATCAACGACGTTCTGGGTGATTATTCGTTGGGATTGATCGATACATTGGATTCATTGGTGGTTTTTGGTAAGTTTTTAAAATTTCTGCATTTTGTCGTAAAATCCAGCGCAAAAACTGCCAAAATACGGTGAAAATTGTCAAAATTCACAGAAAATACGCGAAAAACCATCAAATTTGGTAAAATTTCAAGTTTTCTGCACATTTTCGTCAACTTCAGCGCCAAAACACTGAATTTGACGACAAATCCCACAGAAATCATCAGAAACCTCAAATTTTCACGTTTTTCTGCAATTTGTCGTGAAATCTGACGCAAAACTCCGAAACCACGGTGGAAACCGTCAAAATTCACCGAAAGTACGCGAAAAGACGACAAATTTAATCAAATTTCAAATTTTCTACGCATTTCTGTCAAATTCAGTGTCAGAACATTGAATTTGACGACAAAGTGCACAAAAATCATTCAAAAACTCGGATTTTCATGTTTTTCTGCATTTTTCCGTCAAAATCAGTGCAGAACACCTAATTTAACGAGAAATTACACAAAAATCAACTGAAAAATCGAAAATTCATGTTTTTCTGCAATTCGTCGTCAATTCTAGTGTCATAACACTGAATTCCACGACAAAATGACTTATTCTTTCAGGTGATCCGATCGAATTCAAAAGTGCCGTAAAACTAGTGATAGCTACCGTATCCTTCGAGAAGAACACGACAGTTCAAGTATTCGAATCGACGATCCGAGTGATCGGATCCCTTTTGGCCGCCCATATGATTGCAGCTGATAAGACGAATCGATACGGTGATTTCTATATGGAGGACTACGGTGGAGAACTGTTGACACTGGCACATGATCTAGCGGCACGTCTTCTGCCGGCCTTCGAGGGAACTGCCACAGGGATACCGTATCCGAGAGTTAACCTCAAGATGGGCGTCCTTCCCGGAACCACGAATGCCACGTGTACTTCTGGAGCAGGATCACTTCTTCTGGAGTTTGGTTAGTGATAAGAAGTTATCAGTTATCAAGTTATGGGGTTCAGGAGTGCTTTCGAGGCTTCTTGGAGACGAAACATTTGAGAAATTGGCCCGGAGAGTCAACGCGAAGCTCTGGGAGTTGAGAAATGAGGCGACTGGACTGCATGGTGAGATGTGGGAGGTGATAAGGAGCATTTTGATATCAGGATTGTGTAAATTTGGGTTTTGGGCCGAAATGGGCCGATTTGGGCCGGCCCGAATGGTCTGAAATGAAGATTTCAAGGAAAATAGGCTTTCTGTATATCAAATTGATCCTGATAAACTGGGAAATAAGAAAATCATAGAGAAAAGTGTAAATTTGAAGTGCAGGCCTCAAAGCCTAGAAGCCTAAAAGCCTGAAAAAGCCCGAAATCAAATTTTCATAAAATCCCGTCAGTTTTCATATCAAATTGATCCTATTAACCTCTAGAACACAAAAATAACCCTGAAAGCCCATGATTTTCACTCCAGGCCGATATAGGCCTGAAAGCCCGAAAAGCCCAAATCCGAAAATTTCCAAAAATGGGCAATATTCATATCAATGTGATCCTGATAGCTCATAGAACACAGAAACAGCCTGGAAAACTTAGGATTTTGGCTCTAGGCCGAAATAGGCCTAAAAGCCCAAATCCGAAATTTTCCAAAAATGGGCAATATTCATATCAAATTGATCCCTTCAACCTCTAGAAGACAGAAATGAGCCTACAAACTCAAGATTTTGGCTCCAGGCCGAAATAGGCTTGTAAGCCTGAAAATCCCGAAACCGAACATATCCAAAACATAGGCAATATTGATATCAAATTGCCCCCCATAACCTCTAGAACCCGAAAATCGCCCTCCCAACTCAATATTCCGTTCAGGAAACCTAATCGACATTCAAACGGGTGAATGGCTCGGCCACCTCTCGGGTCTCGGCGCCGGCATCGATTCGTTCTACGAGTACATGCTCAAATCGTACATTTTGTTCGGAGATCCGATTGATTTGGAGATGTACACGGACTCTTTTGCACGGATTATCACTTATATGCGAAGAGGACGGGCGAGTTGTACGGATCTAGAGGGGGAACCGCCGATTTATGTGAATGTCGACTCGAGGGACGGATCCACTGTGAACATGTGGATTGACTCGTTGCAGGTGGGAAATAAAAGGAAATAGAGAGAAATTGGGGAAAATTTGAGCAAAATTTGGCGAATTTAGGCTGAATTTGAGTTAATCTGCAATATGTCGTCAAATATGGTGCATTCCCAATTTTCCTGAAAACATGATTTTCAAGTTTATCAAGTGATAAGGATTCTAAAAAGCATGAAAAATCAGAGTTTTCCGGGAATTCGAATGTTCACCATTAGAATTGCGGACTTTGCACCATACTTTACGACAGTTTGAAAATTCTCTAATTTTTCAGCGGAATTGGGCCTGATAAGCCTATGAAAGCCTAAAAACCTAAATTAGCCTTTAAAAAAGCCTACACAAGCCCAGAAAAGCCTAGAAAAGCCCAGAAAAGCCTAGAAAAGCCCAGAAAAGCCTAAACAAGCCCAGAAAAGCCCATAAAAGCCCAAAAAGCTCGGAAAAGCCTAGAAAGGCCTAGAAACGCTTTAAAAGGCCCAGAAGAACCTTTAACGGCCTGAAAAAGCCCAAATAAGCCCGGTTTTTTTTGCAGGCCAGCTTCTCCGGAGTCCTAGTTCTGGCCGGAGAAATCGACGAAGCCGTCTGCCACCACGCCCTGTACTACGCGATCTGGAAGAAGTACGGAGTGCTTCCCGAACGGTTCAATTGGCAATTCCGCACCCCCGACGTCCCTTTCTACCCCCTCCGTCCCGAATTCGCCGAATCCACGTATCTGCTGTACACGGCCACCAAGAACCCGTTCTACCAACACGTGGGCCTTGAAATTCTCGAATCTTTGGAGTCAATGACACGTGTCAAATGCGGATTCGCCACTGTACACGATGTTATGGACGGAAGTCTCGAGGATCGAATGGAATCGTTCTTTTTGGCCGAAACTCTCAAATATCTGTACTTATTGTTCGATGTGGATCATCCGATTAATCGGAGACATCAGGAAACGGTTCTGTTCTCGACGGAGGTAAGGAATTCAGATTCCTGAGGTGATAAGGAGAATTTTGATATCCATATTGGCCTAGTTCAGATTTGGACCAAATCGGGCCGTTTTAGGCCGGCCCAAACCGGCCCAAACTGTCCCAATTTTGAAATTCACTAAATTGAAACTGATTTGGGCACCAATCAACCTTTTTGTGAGTAAAGATACTCTTTTTTCTCTAAACTTCCAGTTTGGGCCGAATCGGGCCGGCCCGAACCGGCCCAAACACCAATTTCCTCGAAACTAGGTCAATATGGGTATCAATCGATTCCTTATAACCTGAAAAACATGAAAATACTTATTCCAGGGTCACATCTTCCCGATTTCCCCGATCTTCCGCTCATCACCGTGTCCCTCTGATCCACCACCTTCACTAATTTCCCATTTCAATCAATCGATATCTTGTGAAACGGCTTCCGAGTTCTCCATCGGGACTCCGCCCCTTCGACACGCTCAAATGAGACAATTGTTCAATGTGGTCGGGGTGCACGCACATTCTTGGGTATAACTTTTTGGGTTCTTTCTCTATTTTTCCATTTCCCAGTCGTCTTCTTTCACTGTGATAATGCCTGTTTATCTTTGATTAGTGCTTTATCTTATCTTTGTTATCTTTGTCTGAACATTTGGATTCATTTTGAACTTCGAAATTGGAAAATAGCTTAATTTTTCGCTGAAATCCAGCGTTTCCAAAATTCTAGGAATGATAAAGGTCAAAGATATTATCAGTTTCCACGTGAACTTTATGTCCCGGTTAAGCCTCAGAGATAAGACCTTTTGCTATAAAAGGGGGAAGGATCGGGCAGTTCCGGCATAACTTCACTGGCAATGGCAAGGGACAGCGACCAGGATTGGCGAAAGTGGATCAGTGGACCGGAGCGGTGCCACAACGACAATCCCAGGAGGGACCAGAGCCCGGTGCGACACCGATGGGCTCCCCGAAGACCCTCCGGACCCTGTGGAAAATCGGATGGTGGCGGCACGGACGACGACAAAGAGCTGGGCCAACGAGGGACCACCAGCTGGGCCAGCACATCCCAGGAAGGACCGGAGCCCGGTGCGACACTGATGGGACAATGAAGATGGGCGCCCCGGGGGCCCTGTGGATCGTGGAAGATCGGATGGCGGCGGCACTGACGATGATGGGAAGCTGGGACAACTATGGGACATGGATCGGATGGCAGTGACCAGAGGATGCGGTTGTTCAAGAAGCTAAGCTGAGTCTTTGAACCTTGTTTCAAAATTCAAAACACTCAACTTTTCATGCCAAATCAGTCCTTTTGGGTGCCAATCCTTATCAGTAAGGCGGGCCCAAGTGGACTGATAAACTGATTGGATCAGCCACGAGCCTATCCAGTAGGAAGGGGCTGATTCGAGAGGTTTAAACATCCAATCAGATCTTATCAGTTACCAGCCTAATCAGTAGGAACGGACTGATATGATCGAACAACGAAGCCTATCCAGTAGGAAGAGTTGGAAGGATCGGGTACAAGCCTAACCAGTAGGAACGGCCCGATTCTTGGATGAATTGGAAATATTTTTGGCTTAAAAGATAAGAAAACGAAAAAATGTAATTCTTTTGCTGTTTTTTTTGTTTCAGATCGGCCTCTCTTCTGCTCAACTGCTTGGCTTCTTCTCGTCTTTTCCACTTCAAGCGCCCTCCTCTACCTTCAATAAATATTCGAATTCAATAAAAGTTTTACTTTCCTGCTGTTTTTTCTTTTCGGTCAACTTCTGTCAGGTTGTCAGTCCTCTTGACAACATCAGCCCGCCTTCTACAGCTGGACTTGTAGCTTTCCTGTTTTCAAAATGACTCTTGTAGCTCCTTTTTCACGTGAACCAGTGACCTCCATAGATACGTCGAAACTTCCAAGTTGGACGACTAGATTTGCAATTCGCCTCTTGATCCAATCAAGTCGCCGCCGTTGTTGATCCTTATGCCGAAGAGGACTATTCCTAAGGATTCTGATGGCGGTTCTGTTCAGAAGAAGGGAAAAGTATCGGCTGTGAGAGATATTTCAGGAAATAGGAATTTTGAGTAATTCAGAAGGTGTCCACTGCGAGAAAGTCATCGAGACTTGCTTCGAGAAGAACTTCTGAGAATTCTGCTGCTGCCAAAACTTTGAATTCGCCGCCGAGACGTGGTCCGGACCTCGATGAAGCTGTTCCAGGGTGAGTTCCTAGAATTGAGCTAGCTTTTACGGCTTTTCAGAGATCTTGGTGAGCCAGAAGAGCCTGTGGATCAACCGGAACCAACTCCTTTGAACTTGCCGCTCCTGGCGTTGGCTCCGCTGATCGAGAATCTGAACAAGTACATCATATTAAACGGGCCTGTTTCCAACTTGTCCCCGAAGCAAGCCATCCTTTCGGCACTCTGGATTCTCGGATTCCGGAATGTTGACATCGACGCGATCTTTCCAATGACTTCATGGTCAAAGTCCATGTTCGGAACATCCGCCGGTGTCTACTTCAGTTTTGTCGTGGCCCCGGAGCTTGGGAATCAGATTCTGGAGAAGTTAAACGATCCGGAGTTCGGAGCAAGAATCTTGGAGGCGAATCGTGTTGAATTTGCTGGGAACACGTCGTCTTACATTTTTCTTAGCACCCCACTCGAACAATCTCGCATCGCTCTCTACCAATTTCTTACGAATACTCGTGAAGCGATTCTGAAGACCTACCCGAACATCCAGATGATCGGATTGTCGGCCAGCAATGTCATTTTCAAGAGGAATGAACAAGTCTTGGTGTGTGGGCTTCAAGAGATGTGTGCCGAGTTTCCAGGAGAAGCCAAGAAGGGGATGAAGGTAGGGAGAGGTGATAAATCAAAATATGATTATGTTATCAGGCAATGACCAATATGGGAAAGAACTTTGTCAAGTTTGCTGCGAAGGAAGTGGGCATTCCCAGAGGGTTCTGGCTGTGAAATCGATTATCAGCAGTGGAGTGTGGATATGAAACTCGTCGTCTTTTATTGAACTTTTTATGATTTTTTATGTTCTTGTCGTATTTCTTTGTTTGAAATTCATTAAATAATCGTAATACAGTGCAAATAAAGTTTATTGAATGATTTTTACAATTAGGACACCCATATTCAACACCCAATGCCTCATTTTTCGCTGAAATTTCCCAAAATCCCAACGTTTTCCCTGATTTCCAGGAATGATAAAAGCTCAAAGATCTTATCAGTTTCCACGTGAACTTCATGTCCTGGTCAGGGCTCAAAGATAAGATCTTTTGCTATAAAAGGGGAAGGATCGGGCAGTTCCGGCATAACTTCACTGGCAATGGCAAGGGACAGCGACCAGGATTGGCGACGATGGATCCGTGGACCGGAGCGGTGCCACGACGACATGCCCAGGAGGGACAACGGACCGGTGCGGCACCAATTGGACAATGAGGATGGGCGCCTCGAAGGCCCTCTGGACCCTGTGGCCCGTGGAAGATCGGATGGTGGCAGCACGGACGATGACAAGGAGCTGGGCCAACGATGGGCCAACGATGGGCCAACGATGGGCCACCACATCCCAGGAAGGACCGGTGCGGCATCGATGGGACCATGAAGATGGGCGCCCCGGGGAGCCCTGTGGGTCGTGGAAGATCGGGAGGCGGCGGTATGGACGATGATGGGAAGCTGGGACAACTATGGGACATGGATCGGATGGCAGTGACCAGAGGATGCGGTTGTTCAAGAAGCTAAGCTGAGTCTTTGAACCTTGTTTCAAAATTCAAAACACTCAACTCAACTCCAAATTCCCACCAAATCAGTCCTTTTGGGTGCCAATCCTTATCAGTAAGGCGGGCCCAAGTGGACTGATAAACTGATTGGATCAGTCACGAGCCTATCCAGTAGGAAGGGGCTGATTCGAGAGGTTTAAACATCCAATCAGATCTTATCAGTTACCAGCCTAATCAGTAGGAACGGACTGATATGATCGAACAACGAAGCCTATCCAGTAGGAAGAGTTGGAAGGATCGGGTACAAGCCTAACCAGTAGGAACGGACCCGATTCTTGGATGAATTGGAAATATTTTGGATTAAAAAATGAAAAATGAGAAAATATAAAGCTTTTGCTGATTTTTGGTTTCAGATCGACTTCTCTTCGCTCAACTTCACTGCTCTTCTCGTCTTCTCCACTTCAAGCGCCCTCCTCTACCTCTACCTTCAATAAATTCAATAAAAGTTTTACTTTCTCGCTGTTTTTTTTTTGATTTTCTTCTGTGAGCTCTGCAACTCTGAAACTGCAAAACTTCCAGAACAAACTTTAGAAATCTGGATTGAAAATTGATTTCTGGCACGAAATTTTCAGAAAAACCGGTTTCCCAGAGATTTTGAGTGAGATTTTTGAATTCCTGAGCTTGAAAGAAAAGTTTGGACACCCATATTGTTGGAATTTGGAAAATTTGAATTTTTGGCCGTTTCACGGCCCAAAAAAGGCCTGGAAACTTTTTTTCCCGAAAATTGGGCTTTATGGGTGTCAAAACTTTTCATTTGAGCTGGAGAATTTGAAAATCACAGTGAAACTCCACAAAACTCGAAGTTTGGAGAAATTTGAAAAAAATTTGAAAAAAATTTTTTTTTCTCAAATGTCAAAATTGATAAAATTGATAACAGAATTTTTACTACTTTTTCAAGAAAAAAGTTTATAGTTCCAGTTTTTTTCTTATTTTTTATAGTTTTCATGAAACTTCCAAATGACACTGATAGTGATAAGGGAACTGTACGATTTGTGCCAGGCACAAAAAGCCAACGAGAATATGTAAATCATGAGAAATTGTGGTTTTTGACTAGTATATACACTTTTCAAACACAAATAAGTATATTTAGGTTTATTTTGAATTTCCTAATTTCGCGCCTTTCCACTTGAGTACTTTTCGGGTGCTCAACTGGAAAAATCCCAATTTTTCCCAAATTTCCCTCATTTTTCCAGGATTTTCTCCTCAAAAAATGGGTGATTCAATGGAGTTAACACCTCTGAACAGGTATGTGAACCCTTTTGAAATCACTGATAACAGTGCAAAAATGATAAGAAAAGATGGAGGGAATTAGAAGAAAAAAGGAAAAAAGCGGATTGTTGACGCCTTTTTTGACAGTGTTTCACACCTTTTTAGTTCGAATTTTACATTTTTTCGAAATTTTTGAAATTGTCGTAAGGTTTGGTGTATTTGGTGCAATTTGGGGCGGTGAATTTTAGAATTTGCTTTTTTCACCTCCTAGTTTTGAAAAAAAATGAAAAAAAAATGGAAAAATGCAATTCTCGGAGATTATGCAAATTTCCGTCAGGTATGGTGCATTGAGGTCGAAAAATGGAAGTTTTTGATTTTTTAAAAAAATTTCCATCAAACCTGCAATTTGTCGTAAGATATGGTGCATCTACAGTAATTCGAAAAATTTTTAAAATTTAAAAATCGGAAAATTGGGATAAAACTCAAAAATGTGCAATTTGCCGTAAGACATGGTGCATTACGGTAATTCAAAAAAAATCAAAAAATTAGTGGAATTTTTAAAAATGAAAAAAATCTGCAATTTGTCGTGAGATATGGTGCATCTTTCTAAAAATTTGAAAATTCGGTAAAAATTCAAAATCTGCATTTTTCCGTAAAACATGGTGCATCTACAGTAATTCGAAAAAAAAAAAATAATTTTAAAAATTGGGCTAAAACTCAAAAATGTGCAATTTGTCGTAAGACATGGTGCATTACGGTAATTTGAAAAAAATTTAAAACAGGTGGAATTTTAAAAATCGAAAAAAATCTGCAATTTGTCGTCAAATTTGGTGCATCTTCATAAAAAATTCAAAAATTCGGTAAAAATTCAAAAAGCTGCAATTTGGCGTAGAATATGGTGCATCTACAATAACCCAAAAAAAAAAATTTTTTTTCAAATTTCTAAATTTTCAGATTGTTTTCCATATCATTTATCAATCTTCTCATATCATTTTTTTTAAATTAAAATAAAAGAAAAAAATCCATCCGTTCTCCTCATGACGCATCAAATCAAAACATGTCTCTCTGCGTCTCCAATATTTTTCCCTCTCTCTCTCTGAACCTGATTGTGTCTGTTATCAGTTATCAGTCACACACTTTTTCACTCTAATTCTCTTTTTCTGAGAGTTTTTCAGTGAGTTTTGACCCCAAATAGGCCAATTTGAGCACATTTTTCATGGAACTTTTAATGAATTTTCTAGAATTTTCAAATTTTTTCCAGAAAAATGGACGACTCGGAAACAGATTCCCAGGGCCATCTAGTGACCCCCCGGGACACGTGGGGACGGAAAATTCGAGAACCGGTGGATCGATGGTTCCTAGTTTATATCATCTTTACAATGCACGGAATGGGAATGCTGATGAGCTGGAACATGTTTATCACAATTGCTCCGCAGTATTATCACGATTATTGGTTCAATAACACCAATTATGCAGACAGTTTCATGTCCATCATTGGAGTGACTTCTCAGATTCCAAATGTTGGCATTATGGTGTTGAACACTATTGTTGTGATGGTGTGAGTCATTTTTAAGTTGATTTGACATGATTTTTGAGTTCCTAAGGTCCTGGGGAGTCGTTTGACACCCATATTGACCTAGTTTCGAAAATTTTTGGATTCAGGCTTTTCGGGCCTGAAATAGCCTGAAATAGGCCCTTTTGGGCCTGAACCTGATCTTTGCCTTTTTTAGATTCTAATTCTCGCTAGTTACATTTTCATTGTCTTTTAGAGACAAAAACCACAAAAACTAGGTTCAGGCCTGTTCGGGCTTTCAGGCCGGCCCGAAAACCAAAAATTCTGAAAGTAGGCCAATATGGATGTCAAAACTCATCAAATAACTTGGAAAACACAGAAAAAAAATGTGAAAACGAGGAATTTTGAAGTATGTTTGAGAAAACCCTGGAAATTAGTAAAAATTGACGGTAAAAATAATTTTCTGAGTAAATATCTGTTTTTTGACTTCTAAGAGTGTATTTTTGTTATCAGTCAAGTCAAAAGCTTAGATTTGACATCAAAAACAGCTAGGTTTGGCGAATTCAATTTTCAGGCCGATTTAGGCCGGCCCAAATCGGCCCAAAACAAAAAACCTCCCAAATCATGGCAATATGCATATGAAAATGCTCCCCAGAACCTCCAGAACCCGATTTTGATAATGATAACCTTATCAGTTTGCAGTGGATTCATGATGCTGCGAGTTGTGGTCCCTCTGATAGTCAACTGCTTCCTAATCGGTGTCATCGTCGTCCTGGCCATCTTCTTCACTCCTTCCCCTGATAATGTCACTTGGTTCTACATAGTCACTCTTATCATCATCATGGCAATGAACCTGGCGAATGGAATATACCAGAACTCGGTGTACGGTATCGTTGCGGACTTCCCCGACAATTACATCAACTCTCTGGTCATTGGAAACAATTTATGCGGAGTGTTCACTTCAGTCCTCAGTATTATGACACTTCTCAGTAGGTACAGTAACCCGACCCGACCTACAGTAATCCTACAGTATCCCCGAATGACATCGAGTTGAATGCCCTGCTCTACTTCAGTATCTCCCTGGCTTTTATGGTCATTTGTCTGTTATCTTTGTACTTTTTGGTTAGATTGGTAAGTGGGTCAATGATAACTGATAAGGTGATAAGGTTCAGCCATTCTATCAATTCTATGTGGCCAAGGGGATCGAGGCGAGAGCAGAGGAGACGGTGGATAATCCGTCGTTGAAGCAGTATTGGGAGTGCATCAGATTGGTGAGTGTGGTTGGCGCGAAACTGGTGCCTTGGCGCAATCTTAGTGCCTTGACGTAATTTCGGTGCACTGGCGCAAACTCGATGTCTTGGCGCAATCTTGGTGCCTTGTCGCAATCTCGGTAGTTTGGCGCAATCTTGGTGCCTTGACGCATTTACGGTGCACTGGCGCAACCTCAGTGCTTTGACACCGAAGTTATGTATTGACGCAATCTTGGTTTCTTGGCGTAAACTTTGTGTCTTGACGCGATCTCGGTGGCTTGAGGCAATTTTGGTCAATGTCTTGGCGCGAAACTGGTGCCTTGACGCAATTCTGGTGCTTTGGCGCAATCTTCGTGGCTTGGCGCAATCTTGGTGTCGTGACGCAATCTTGGTTACTTGGCGCAATCTTGATGTTTTTGCGCAATCTTGGGATCTTGGCGCAATCTTGGTGGCTTGGCGCAATCTTGGTGCCTTGACGCAATCTTGGTGGCTTGGCGCAAAATCGGTTCCTTGGCGCAATCTTGGTGCCTTGACGCAATTTTGATGCCTTGGCGCAATCTTGGTGTCTTGACGCATTCTCCGTGCCCCCTTGACGCCATTCCCGATCCTTGACGCATTTCCAGTGCTGGGTCCAACTGTTCAACAACTTCTACGTCTACTTCGTCTCCCTGCTCATCTTTCCCGCCATGATGACTGACAGTGTCTATTCGGATCCGGCTCACGGAAAAACTTCAGTTTTTGGAGGTGATAAGCACTGATAAGAGTCTCATCACTCTTTTTCTTGCAGATAACCTTTTCTACCCCATCACCACTTTCCTAAACTTTAATTTGTTCGCCTGGATCGGCAGTTCTCTGGCTAACTATGTACAATTCGTGAGTGATAAGGTTCCTGATAAGTGATAATAGTTCTTATCAGCCATCAGCCAAATATCTGTGGATCGGAGTGGTCCTTCGAACCGTTTTCATCCCCTTTTATCTCTTCTGCAATTACCGACCGGATACCCGAAGATGGCCGGTTTTCTTCGAGAATGAGTGGTTTTTCACTATCGGATGCAGCATTATGGCCAGTTCTTGTGGTTATATGAGCAGTTTAGCATTGATTTACACACCCGGGTGAGTGGGGGACTTATTTTTGAGTTTAAAGTTGAAAAATCGAAAAAAAAAATCAAAATTTTTTTTTAATTTTTCCAATTTTAAAATCATCATAACTTGCTTCAAAATCACTTTTGTGAGTTCTTCGTGTTACCATTCGATTCCTCTCGTCAATTTACACCGAATCGAACTATTTTAATAACAAAATCATGGCTTTGACCTAAGTTTTTTGTCTTTTCAAAAAAAAAATTTAATTTTCAAAAATTTTCAAATTTCCACAAATTTTCCTTCAGAGAAGTGCCCCCTCGATACCAAAAACTCAGTGGAATGTTGGCATCGATCTTTCTGATGCTTGGAATCCTTGCTGGAGTGGCCAGTACTCCAATTGCGGCATGGGCGGTGGAGAATATTGGAAGTTATAAGAATCATACTGTATCATAATCATTTTTTGTGTATTTTGGAAAATGTTGACTTTGAATTGAATATGAACCTTTTTACGAGATTCCTCATGAAAAATCAGCCTGGAAAACAAAATTTTGAGCAAATGTCGTAAGGTATGATGCAAAGTCCGCAGTGACGGTGTATGCACACAATACACCAGCCCTCACGACATATGGAGTTTTCGCAGGGAAACGTGGTTTTCTAGGTCAAAAATAGTCAAATGTGGCAATTTTTGTCAAACTTATCATATCAGCAAGTGCTTATCAGACTTCTTATCACTCTAACTTTATCGACCAATCCTTGAGCTATCAGCCAATATCCGAGAATGTTAAAAACTCTTCAAGAACCAGTTATCATTATCAGTGAATCCTTATCATCAAATCAAAATCAGATTTCATATCAGTCAATCTTCAAGAACCAGCAAGCAGCTCTCTAGAGCCAGTTTTCATTAGGAAATCCTTATCATTCTTATCAATCAAATCATTTATTCAACAACCAGATCCATCACAAAGTACACACAACCCATCCTCCGCCACCCCCTCTCCACAATCACTTCCCGGTTCCCCTTGCCTCGTATCCATCACATCCATCCCAACCATCGGACCCATCACACACACCACATCATACCATGCAATCCTTCCATTCGGCAGAACCCATCTACACTTCCGACGAACACATCCTATCCGATTCTGGAGCACGTGAATCGCGAGTTCCAGTGCGCCGGCGTGTTCCGGAAGTCTTCCGATCGGGATCTTCGCGGCTTCTTCCACTGATAACTCCTTGTTCTTATCATCGTTATCAAATAGATGAATGACCCTTCCACGTGGCACAACTCTCTTCCCACATGCTCCAGAAGCCGCTTCCTCCAGTTCTTCAGAATAGCTGAGCTTCCACATATTGGCGATTTGCAGTTCTTCGGCTAGGAGTCGTCGTTCAGAATTTATACCTTCTAGGGCGTCTTGGATGTTTCCAGAAGTCAGAAGAATCACTGAAAAGTGTCTATCTTTACCAAAATCTATTTTCTCCCTCTGAAAAAAAAATTGTGCCGTATTTCTTTCTTTATCAGTTGATATCTCACGAGCTATAACTCCTATCAATTAGTGATCAACTACAAAGTTGTTCCTTATCAAATTTCCGACAATTTTTCAGTTGATCACTTTTTGATTGCTCTTATCACTGATAAGATATCTAGTCCTAAAGAATGCAACACTTCTAGAGCTACAGTAAATCCCCCGAATCTATAGATATCTTTTGCCTTACAGTTCAAATTAAGCAGAATTACCGGCAGGACCTTCATATCTATTGAAATGAGGATTGTTATCAGCTAATCTAATCACTATTATCGTTGCAACTCAAAATCGGAGTGGGTAGATTTACGGAGTTGCAGGTCTCGCATGGAATCCACGTATTTTTCACGCGAAAAATAGAGCTGGAGTTTCAAAAAACGTTCAAAGTGATTCTTCGTGTGACCTAACACGTGGATTCCATGCGAGACCCGCAACTCCGTAAATCTACCCACTCCGATTTTGAGTTGCAACGATAATATCTTATCATTTCTAATCAGTCCTTCGATATCCCAGAAGTATTGAATGAAATTGGCTCTTTTTGAGCTCTGAAATTCGTCCTTTGAGTTTTTATCAGTTGATATCTCATCAACCATGACTCTTATCAGTTAGTGATCAATTACAAAGTTGTTCCTTATCAAATTTCCTACAACTATCTAGTTGATCACTTTTCGATAACTCTTATCACTGATAAGATATCTGGTCCTAAAGAACCCAAACTTGCCAAACTGGTCATGAGAGTCAATTTTTCATTCCGAAAACATGTTTCCCTGTCCAAAAAGTGTATGTTCGGCCCTTGTACAGTGTCTAATCGCTAGCTGGCTGTGCTAACGATGTCATTCATTCATAATAATCCGTGTGCAGGCCGTATTTGCTCAGGACATGTGCAAAGAAGTTGTCTGCCTCTTCCTGTGTCGGTTTTGTGCAAATTGGCTACAAAAAGAGACCGCCTAGGGGTCCCCGTGGGCCACTTGACATGTTATGAAATCAAACGGGACATATTGGATTACGCAACGGAAATTGGCAGTTTCGCACAGGAAATTGCCAAGAATTTGAGCTTTTCACATGGAAATTTGGAAATTGGCTTAAATCCGGGCTTTAATCCAGAAAATCCACAGGAAATACGTAAAGTGTGCACTTTTGCGCCAATGCACCATATTTGACGACATTTTTGAAAAAATGCTTAAAACCCTTGAAAAATCATCAAATTTATAGAAAAAAGCCGAAAAACTGGGAAAATTTGAGTTTTACGCGAAAAACCAGCGTTTCTGTGCATTTTGGCGTCACGGTGCACCTACAGTAACCCGAATGCGCCGGATTTGACGACATTTCTCGAAAAGCTGCTGGAAATTGGGTTTTTTGCAGGGAAATTGATAGAATTCACTGGAAAAACACAAAAAATCTGGGAATTTTGTGAAAAATCAAGGGAAATTTGAATTTTTCCAAAAAAAAAATTTTGTTTCAAAAATTTAATTTTTTTTCTAATTTTCTGATTCTTATACAGTCTCCGTTTGGGCCTTATTAATCTTCTTTTCGGCTCCACGCTCATCTACAGTAATCCGGAAGGGCGTCAACGAGAGTATTTGCTCGGCCCGACAAACACATGTAGCCCCTCTTTATTTGGTCATAGAAGGGGGCGGGGCTTGTTTTTGGAGGGATATTCGCATTGTAGAAGGCTACTGCAGGGAGAGAGGATTGACATGTTTCAAAGTCCACTACAGTTTCAATTTGTTACTACAGGTATGCGGGGGCCAGTGGGCCATTGGGCCAATTTTTGAGAAATTCGAATTTTTAAAATTTTCGAAAAAAAATTTTTGAGAGCCATATGGCCTTCCAAAGCTGTTTTTAGCTAAATTTGAAGTTTCAGAATCCATTGGGACCCTATAAAAATTGAGTTTCAGTATAGGGACCACTGACCCATTGGGACAGCCTTTTGAAAATTTTGAATTTTTTAATTTTTTAAAAGTATTTTCGCGATTTCTAGGCCTTCTGAAGCTATTTTTGATGAACTTGAAGCTTCAGATTTTATTGGGACCCTAGAAAAATCGAGTTTTAGTATAGGGACCACTGACCCATTGAGCCAATTTTTCAAAAATTTGAATTTCTAAAAATTTTTCTAGAGCTTCTGGGCTTTTTAAATCTGTTTTTAGCTGAATTCGAAGCTTCGGAATTCATTAGAACCCTAGAAAAAATTGAGTTTCAGTATAGGGACAACTGACCCATTGGGCCAACTTTTTGAAAAATGTGAATTAAAAAATTTTTTGAAGCTTCAGGTCCTTCTAAAGCTGTTTTTAGCTAAATTTGAAGCTTCTGAATCCATTGGAACCCTGGAAAAAATCGAGTTTGAGTATAGGGACCACTGACCCATTGGGCCAACTTTTTGAGATTTCATTTTTTTGGGTCCCCAGGGGTAATTGATGACGTGGAATTCAAATTTTTCGTTTTTAAGCCTGCAGAATCCTTCCCAACTCTCGAATCCCCCAATTTTCCAGATTGCGACCCACCCTCAGACCAACGAAAAATGCGTCGAAACCGCACTGCCTTCACCGAAAACCAACTTGAAAAACTTGAAGAAGCCTTTATAAAATGTCAATATCCGGACATTTCTCAACGAGAATCTCTCGGAAAACTCATAGAATTGGCCGAATCGAGAATCCAGGTGTGGTTCAAGAATCGGAGGGCGAAGCAGCGGAAACGGCAGAGGAATGAGAGTCCCGAAGGATCTGAAGGCACTGATAACGATTCGACTGATAAGAAGATCAAGGAAGCGACTATTATCAGTAAGGAAGCTTATCAGTTATCACTAGACCTTATCACTTTGCAGCATGGACCCCTGGAGCCGCTTTCTTGAACTCTTCCATCAGCCCGACTACTACGACTGGCCCGATTTGCCATCAGAACATGTTCTACTCTTATCAAAGCCATCCTTATCAGCATTTCAATACGGTTAGTGATAAGGTCCAGTGACCTACCGTAATCCCCCTTGGTAATTTGAGCCCCCGGGAACCACTAGATTAGGCCGACAAGTACATACTAACAAGTTCAAATATTGCAGCTCCCACCACAACTCATCGTCGCCACTTCAGCAGTCACAAGTGATAAGGATAAGAGTGTTGATTAGTGATAACAATAAAGATAATGTATTGGACTACTTTATTAGGTCAGAAAAACCATTTGAACCCGAAAATCAATATAAAAAAGAGCCCGATCCGTCCAGCTCCACTACAAAGTCCATCCTCGACTCTGGCGCCTCCACAAGCAGATCCCGGGGCGCCTTTCTTGAAATCAGTCAACTGATAAGTTGTCTGTGGACCCATAATGCACACAGTCTCGAATTTGTGAAATTGTCCATTGGGGAACGGGTACTGACACTCGAATCGGTCACATCCGATCCTTGTCTGAGTGGCATGAGTTCCGAGTTCAGCGGGTCCGTGATGGGCTGGAAGTTGTCCTGGAGGGGCCTGATTTAATGCATTCACAATCTTCAGGTTATCTTCTGCGTTATCACTTAAATGGATAACCCTCCCGACACCTTCCATCAAGTCCTTTCCACAAGCTGATCGTGCCTTTCCAGCCAGTTGATCATCCCATTCCAGCTTCCACATATTCGCTATTCCCTTCTCTTTCGCAGCATTTCGACGGGCTTCATTGAGAGTTGGAATGTCGTTTTTCAAGTTCTGTTGGGAACTGACAAGAAAAGCTGATAAGTTATCATTATCAGTGATAGGAAAGTCTAGACTTACCATAAGCTCCAAGGAGAGTTGCAAGAGTGAGCGAAAACTTCATTTGTGAAAACCAAGTACTAAAGTTTTCGAACTGCCTCTTGGAGTGATTATGTTATCAGTAACTGATATGACAGATAAGAAACTGATAGCGTGACGTATTCATATCAGAAAAACCACAAGTATTCTACTTGTCCATCCTCTTTGTGACCTCCAACACACCCATTCCCAGCTGGTTCTCGTACCCAGTCGGCCCAAACGATCTTCTGTGAATTGCCAGAGCTCAGAATGTCGCAAGCCAAGAGAACTCACTCGGGTCCAACGACACACGCAACCTCGACCGCGGGCCATGATCCGATCGGCGTAAGGTAGATATCGCACTTCTCCACCCTCACACATCCGATCTTCTTGGCGCCAGCCTGAGAAAACAACGCGCCTAACAGGTGGTAAGTCCAGTTCCATGGCTCAGAAACAGGATTCATGGTTCAAGAGATACAAATGAATTTATTGGAGCAAGTTCATATTCTACTTTCCGGCAACACAAAGTCCATCGTCGACCCAGAAGGCGCCTCCACAAGCCGATCCAGCAGGTCCTTTCTTGAAATCAGCCACCTGATAAGTTGTCTGTGGACCCATAATGCACACAGTCTCAAATTTGTGAAATTGTCCATTGGGGAACGGGTACTGACACTCGAATCGGTCACATCCGATCCTTGTCTGAGTGGCATGAGTTCCGAGTTCAGCGGGTCCGTGATGGGTTGGGAGTTGTCCCGGAAGGGCGGATTGGTTCAATACTTCCACAATCTTCACATTGACTTCTGGATCATCACTCAAATGAATAACCCTTCCATAATTGATCAAATCCTTTCCACAAGCATATCGTGCCTTTCCAGCCAGTTCATCATCCCATTCCAGCTTCCACATATTCGCTATTTCATTTTGCTTCGCAGCATTTCTCCGGGCTTCATTGATAGTTGGAAGGTCGTTTTTTAAGTTCTCGACTCCTTGGGAATCGACCAGAAGAGCTGATAAGTTATCATTATCAGTGATAGGAAAGTCTAGACTTACCATAAGCTCCAAGGAGAGTGACGAAAATGAGCAGATGGTTCATTCGTGGCGACGAACAAGTACTGAAGCTTCGGGGTTTCCTCGTGGAGTGATTATGTTATCAGTTACTGATAACGTATCAGTAACTGATAAACTATCAGTAAAAAATAATTGAAGATGACATAAGGAAGATACTGATAAAAACGCAAGTTTAAGAAAAAAATCATGTTTCCTTAATATTGTCCTGTGATCAGTAACTCATCAGGACCATTGATAAGGCCAAGGGGAGCTTATCAGTGACTGATATGGCTTCAGATAAAGCTAGAGAGGCCGTGATTAGTCTAGACACATCCTGTTATCAGTAACTCATCCAAAATGTAAAACTTCTGGTGAATGCTTCAAAAAACCAAGGAGAAGACAAGAATGTGTCAGTTATCAGCTGATAAGTCAAGAATTATCAGTGATAGCAAAAAGTGATCAACTAGAAAGTTGTTGGAAATTTGACAAGGAACAACTTTGTAGTTGATCACTAACTGATAGGAGTGATGGCTGATGAGATATCAACTGATAAAGAAATACGGGACTAATTTCAGAGCAATCTAAAGCTCTTATCACTCAAAATAGTTCAAAATCTTCATTTCCAAGTCAAAAATCCCATAAAAACCACAAAAACCATCAAAATTCGAGCCCCAGACGCCTTTTTCGTGCACAATCCGTTTTCCCTGCTCATTTCCAACTCTTCACACCCAGTTCCCGCGGCTCAGCTGATAAGTCGAGAATTATCAGTGATAAGAAAAAGTGATCAACTGCAAAGTTGTTGGAAACTTGATAAGGAACAACTTTGTAGTTGATCACTAACTGATAGGAGTGATAGCTGATGAGATATCAACTGATAAAGAAATGCAAAGCTGTTATCACTCAATTTAGCTCAAAAAAAGACGATTTATAGTTCAAAATCTTCATTTCCAAGTCAAAAATCCCATAAAAACCGCAAAAACTATCAAAATTCGAGCCCTAACGGTTTTTTTCGTGCACAATCCGTTTTCCCTGCTCATTTCCAACTCTTCACACCCAGTTCCCGCCACTCCTTCCACCAAATCCGTCTTCCGATAGCTCCGATGAGGTCCCATGATACAGAATGCTCCCACGTTGATCGGTTTCGGATTCGTGTCGAAAACGACGTCACAATGCACGTAGGCACATCCGATCCGCGACTGAAGTGGATGAAGAAAGATTTCGATCATTCCGAGAGTCTGCGGCCACGTCTTATCATCCTTATCCCAGAATCTCGAGAGCTTATTTGATTCAGCGATAAACTTCGGATCAGTGGACCAAGGGACCAGTCGGCCGGGAAGATTGGAAATGTCACTGGTACACGTGGAAGCAGCCAATTCGGCTAGGGCCCGATCCCAGTGTAATTTGTGCATATTGGCGATTTTGTACTCTTCGGCGTGGTGACGTCTTCCGTTGTTCCAGCGGATCAGAAGAGATGGGAAATCAGTTGGGAAGACAATGTCACTGACGAATCCAAGTGTTGGAAGTTGCAGATTTGTGGTGTTTTTTGGGGTGGAAGAGGCTGGAAAATGGTTTTTGGTAGGGAAATTTGATAAAAATTGACCAAGATTGAGTTTAGTACGACACTCCGAAATCCCGCTGCCACAAAATCTTCATTTTCTAATTTTTAGGAACTGTTTTGTAATTTTTCTGTTTTTTTCATAGTTTCCAAAAGCTTAGTCCAGGAAATTTTCGAAAATATTGATTCTAGCCAAAGTTAGTACGACACTCCGAAATCCCGCTTGACAAAAATTTACTTATTTCTGGTTTGGACCACATCAGTCAGTTTTTTCTCCATTTCCAACATTCTAGTCCAGGAAATTTCAAAAAAGCTCAATTCCAGCCAAAGTTAGTACGACGCTCCGAAATCCCGATTTTCAAAAAATTCATCTTTCGGGTTTTTGACTTAATTATATCTAATATTTAATTTTTTCTAAATTTCCAACATTTTAGTCCAGGAAATTTTCAAAAACCTCAATTCCGGCCAAAGTTACAAAATGTTCAGTACGACACTCTGAAATTCCGCTCATTCAAATTCACTCACCATTGCCCAGGAGACATGAGATAATGAAAAGTTGGATAGATATGAGCATGTTTGAAGTTGATTTTCACAAATTGCAATGATAAGCTGATAAGAAATCAGGGTCTGATAACAAATTCATACGATTTCTTGGAATTAGGTCAGGTCAAGAGAAAAAATATCGGGGTTTTTTAATTTTTAAGTTTTTTATAAAGTTTCCATTACAAATTCCCCTTTGCAACGCGAAAAAGTTCCAATTTGCTTAGTGTATCACCGAACGCCATCTCTCTCTCCAATTTGTATGACCTTTTATGGCAATCATTCCGTCCCCATGCCAAAACTTATCTGATTTACGTCTCCCTCTCGTGTCACTCTAATTTTATCGTCGTTTAGTTGATTTATCGCCTTCCCGCTAGACCCTCCTCGACTTGTTCCATTTTTAGCTTTTTTGAAATTCCAGCCCGCGAGCCAAGTTCAGCGCGCACCTCTACGCCCTCCGCCACGAGAAGCTCACTTGCCCGTGTGGCCCAGTGGCTAGCGCTTTTGCCTGTCGTCAGGTAGGTCACTGGATCGAGTCCTCCCCCCTTTTTTCCTTTTTTGCATGCCCGAAATACACGGAAATTTTCATTTTCTTGACAAATCGCCGACAGTACAGCCGCACTTGACTGATGTCCGTCATCTATCGTCGTCTTTGGCGCCTCGGGACCCCCGCAGCGCACCGCCTTTTTTCATCGTGGGAGGTATCGGAGGGGTACTGTAGACATGATTTTCATCGCTGGATTCATGTTCTGCTAATTTTATGATTTTTCATAATAAAATACATTCGCTGTGAGACCCAAAAAGTTATTTTTTTGAAAAAAAAATTCTACAGTAACCTACAGTAATCTGAAAATTTTAGAAAAATTCCAAAAAAAATCCCAGATTATTGAATTTTCGCTTCGAGAAATTTACATATTTTTGAATTTTAAAAATTGAAAAAAAAATTCCAATTTTTTCTAGAAGCTTCTTTCGCTTCGAGACCCATAATTCAAATTTCTGAAAATTAAATTCTAAACTTTCAGATTCAAACATTTTTCTTTAAAAATCGTTTTTTTTTTAATTTCTGACCATCTAGTCCAGGAAATTTTCAAAAATATTGATTTCAGCCAAAGTTAGTACGACACTCCGAAATCCCGATTTTCAAAAATTTACATTTCTTTGGTTTTGGACCTAATTTTTAATAAAAGCGAATTTTTTCTCAATTTCTGACATTTTAGTCCAGGAAATTTTGAAAAAGCTCAATTCCAGCCAAAGTTACAAAACATCCAGTACGACACTCCGAAATTCCGCTCATTTCATTTATCAGCTATCACCTTGGCCTATTTTTCCCCATTTTTTCCTTTTTTCTAAGAAAAACACCTACCGTACCTAAGCTCCACCCCTTTTTCGAAAATGGCCAATTTTAAGATAAAAATCTGGGGGTTACGGTAGTCGACAAGTGACACAAAACATTCTCCCCCAAAACGTGTCTGTCTCGTGCCAAATTTTGCTGATTTTTAAATTAATTTGGAATATTTTCAATTATAACCTAATTTATGGGCTGAAAATCACGAATTTGAGTTTTCGTGGTGGGACCCAGAAATTCAAAAAAAAACATTTTTTTTTTCAAAAGTATAAGTCAAATATATAGATCGATAGAGAATTTTACGCTGATCATTTTTGTCTCTTATCACTTTTTCCTATCTCTCATGGTTTTTGAGAAAATTCAAAAAAACGAAAAAAAAAAACATTTTTTTCAGAAAAAAATTTTTTTTTCAATTTTTTGAAATCTGAAAACTTATCATTTTTAAAATGATTATTTCAATTTCTTATCACTTTTCTTATCACTAGAACCTTTTTATCAATATCCCGTTTTCCAGTGAAAAATGCCTTCATTCAACTGCTCAGACACTGAAATCGAATCGGACAGCGGAATTTCGAGATTCAAAAAACAGGTTTTTTTTTAAATTGATTATTTTTCCTTATCAGTGATAAGAGATTCAGAAAAACAAGCCACTAATGGAGAAAAAACGACGGGCCCGAATAAATCGGTCTTTATCACAGCTGAAGCAGATTTTGATTCAGGATGAGCATAAAGTTAGTTTCAAACATTTGTGGATGATAAACACTTATCACTTATCACTAGGAGCGTTATCAGTAAAAAAGTCGAAAATTGGGAAAAATTGAAAAAAAAATTGGAAAAAAATTTTTTTTTTTTCGAAAATTTAGAAAAAAAATTTTTTCCAAATTTTTAAAATTTTCACTGATAACAAATTTTATTAAATTGATTTTGATGTGACATATTTTCAAAAAATTTATTCAAAGTTTGAAAAAAAAAATTTCAAAAAAAAATTTTTTTTCGATTTTTTTAATAATTTTTTTTTCAATTTTTAAAGTTTTCTAAAATTTTTACTGATAAGAACCTTTATCAGAATCTATCTTTAAATTCTAGGAAATTATTAAAATTCATTAAAAATTTTTTTTAATCAAAAAAATTTTTTTCTGATTTTTTTGATCAAAATTTTTTTTTTAATTTTTAAAATTTATAAAAAAATTTCTACTGATAAGAAACTTTATCAGCAATCAGTCCCATTTTTTTTTGAATTTTTCATTATATTCTTAATTAAAAAAAAATTTTCTGAAATTAAAAAAAATTTTTTTTTAATTTTAAAAAATTTCTAAAAAATTTTTACTGATAAGAAAATTTATCAGCAATCAATCCCAATCAATTCTGATTTTTTAAATTAATCCCCCATTTTTTTTAAAAATCAAAAACATTTTCCAGAACTCATCGCAGCACTCCAAATGGGAAAAAGCAGATATTCTGGAGATGGCCGTGGAATATCTTCAACAATTGCGAAATAACTCTCCAAAAATTCAAATTCCCGCCGCCACGTCACCACCAGCTACAGTACCCCCAGCTACAGTAACCCAGGGGTCCAACCCTGGGCCACCCCTCCTCCCAGTCCCTTATCCAATGCTCCATCAGTACATGGCTTATCACCAACTGGCTCAGTTATCAATGTACTCATCAATGATGTCTCTGGGGCTCCCGGCACCACTTGGCATCTTGCCAAAGGATCGGAGTGGTGATAAGTGATGGGTGGGCGAGTGATAAGGTTTTTTGGATTTTTTTGTCTAGTCAGTTTTTGTTGTGCTTTATGTTTTTTCGATGTTGCAAAAAAATAAATAACATTTTTTTTTCAAAAAAAAAAAAAAAATTTTTTTTTAATTTTTTTTCAAAATTTTCCAATATCAATTCTTATCACTGATAACACGTTCTCCTTATCATTTCCAAACTCCCCTTGAAAAATGATGAGTTTTGACACCCATAACGGCTATATTTGAAAATTTTCATTTTAGGGGTCTAAAAGGGGCGTGGCTATGTCAAAATATGAATTTTTCAGAAATAGGTCATGATTATTCTCAAAATGTAGGGAATTTTATGGAGAATTTGAATTTTCTAATGTGAGAGGTGGAAAATCAATTTTTGGAAAATTTGAAAAAAAAAATTTTTCGGAAAAATAAAAAAAAAATTTTTTTTTTTGAAAAACCAAAATTCAGAATAGAAATTTATTACACATTTAATAGAATTATTCACAAAATAACAAAAAATACCCGAAAAATCCAGAGAAACTCGTAAAAAACACATAAAACTAACAATCATCTAGGAGTGAAACCCGTCCAAATTTGTGATATTTTGAGTGACAAAATTGCAAAAAAATGGGAAATCAATAACTCTGACAAGAGCGATTTGTCCTGACCCAAACAGTTCGATAAGGCAAAGATTGGGCAGTTGGGCGGTCCAAGGGAGTGGCCAGAAGGTCTAGTCGGTAGGTACTGGCTGGTTGAAGCCCTCCGACTACGGTTTCGATTAGTTGAGGATCTTCGTGAGAGGTATGTGTGTAGCAGCCGACGAATTCCGATGAGGAGAGACCGCCTTCGCACAGATTGTCGGCCTAAAAATAAAAAATTCAAAAAAAATTTTTTTAAAATTTTTTTTTTCAAAATCTGAGTTTCAGAGCTATTCTTCGCCAAATTCAACGTTAAATTCGAATTCTCCATTGAAATTGGTGAGTTTTGACACCCATAAAGCCTAGATTTGGTAAATTTTGGGTTTGGGCCAACCTAGGCCCAACTTGGTCCAACTAATCCTTTGAGCCAAAACTATGTCATGATTATACTCAAAACACTCCAAATCACGTGGAAAATTCATTTTTCAGCATTAGAACTCCTGAGAAAGCCGAAAAAAATATTTTCTCGGAAAAAATTGCAGAATTGAGTTCTAGAGTTGTTTTTTAGCCGATTCCAGTTCAAAAATTGAATTCCCCATTGAATTTGAGGAGGTTTGACACCCATAAAGCCTAGATTTCATAAACTTTAGTTCTGGTCCAATTTAGGCCCAATTTAGGCCCAACTAGACCCAACTAACCCTTCAAGCCCTAACCCTATCATGATTATACTCAAAACACGCCAAATTTCACGGAGATTTCGAATTTGACAATGAAACCCCTTAAAAATCACCAAGAAACCCACCAAGCTGACAAGTTGCTCCAGGAAATTCGAGTTTTCTCTCCTTCTGTACACACAATATCGAACCCGTTCATCGTGAGCCCTTGTGAATTGGATAGAAGTCGAAGAGCACGAACGGCCGACAATTTTGACGGAGGTGTCGTCGGGAAGGTCGGCGTACGGGGAAGTTGTGCTGTCAGTGCTGGCCCACACTCGGATCGTCTTGGCTTTATCGTCATCGTTGACAATTTGGAAGCGGAGATGGCCGTTGCGGATGTTGGTTACGACGAATCTGGAAAAAATTATGGGTTTTTGTAAAAATTGACCTAAAAATTGATGATTTTGGTGGAAATTGACCTTATCAGAGTTCTTATCAGTGATAAGCTTATCTAGGTGTAATGTAATATCAATTTTCAGATTCCCCAGGTGATAAGCTTTGATTTGACACCCATAATGCCTAGGTTTGTGAGTTTTGAATTTCGGGCCGGCCTGAATCGGCCCAAATCGGCCTAAACCCAAATTTTCCAAAAGTGGGGCATTATGGATATCAAAAAGCTCCCCGTAACCCGCCAACTCCAAAAAATCACCTTCTAAATCCCGAAAACGAGTCGCTTCTCTTCAAGACTTTTCCATTCTTGAACAAGTTGATTCTTACGAGCCCGTCACACGCGTGCACAATGAACATGGCCTGCAAAAAGATAAAAAGAGATAAGGGAACTGATAAGAGAAACGGATAGGAATGTGTGTGGAAAGGGTCAGTTGGCACCGAGTGATGACGTCAATGGGGGAAGATGGGGGGTTATTTTGGGTGGAACGATGCGGAGAGATATAAATAGAAAAGGTGTAAACTAGGAGGAAAGTTTTAGTTTCAAATTACGGAAAAATGGGTTTTCTGAACAAAAAAATTTTTTTTCACCCCAAAACTTCCGGGTCCCAGTTCTACGTTTATCTAGGTCAAATCCCATTAAACTTTTCAAATTCCCCTTGCAAAATGCGTTGTTTTGACACCCATAAAGGCCTAGTTTTGAAAAATTGAGTTTCAGGCCTGAAAAGCCTACAAAGCCCGAAGGCCTGTCAGGTCCAAATATGGAAATGCATGGTTTTTGAGTTTCCGGGGACTGTTTTGATGGGATTTTGGGCATTCATGGTAAATTTCCCTTATTTAGGCCTACTTAGGCCCAGATCGGCCCAAATCGGCCTGAAAAAGCCTGAAAATCGAAAATTTTCAAATCTAGCCAATATGGATGTCAAAACTCGTCAAATTTTCTGGAGATATCAAATATTCTAATCACTTACCGATTGAGTCCCATTGCCACCCTCCACTGCCTCCAAACTCGGCATGAAGAACTTCAAATTCACAAAAGAGCCCTTCTTCGGTTCCAAATCCACCTGAGACAATTGTCCATCAACCAGTGGTCTTGGCGCCGATTTCTTCTGTTTCCTAGGCACATTTCGAGTGACTTTCCGGCTCGGCGGAGCAAAAGGAGAGGTCTGGATAGTGGTGAGCTCATATGAGCTAGAAGTGCCTCTCTTGTGATCTCTGATGAAGACAGTGATAAAGTATGTCTTATCTTTGCGTAGATCAGTGATTATCACTGAATTATTGGTCTGAGGCACACACTTCACAGTCTCAACGCCCTCCTCCACGTGATCGCACATTCCCGCGAATTGTGGTGGGTCTCGCCGCGAAACAATTGTACAGATACGGTATCTGGTTGGTTCCGGAGAGTTTCTCACTTGAGAACTGATCTTCCACGTTATCTGTGCCTTATCATCTTCGAGAAGAGTCGTCGCCAGGCGGGTATCACGTGGAAGTGGTGGGTATTGGTCTTCGAGACGGAAAAGGGATGGAGTGAAGAAGACGCGGACGGATGCGGAAGATGCGGATGCCGCGCGGACGACCAGGAGGACTTCTGGAAAGAATATATGAAATTTGGAAAAAAAATTTGAAAAATAAAAAAAAAAATTTTTTTTTTTAGAATTTTTTTTAGTTTTTTGGATTTTTCTCAAAAACCATCAAAGATAGGAAAAAGTGATAAGAGACAAAAATGATCAGCGTAAAATTCTCTATCGATCTATATATTTGAATTATATTTTTGAAAAAAAATTTTTTTTTCAATTATTTAATTTTTTTTCGATGTTATTTTTGGTTTTTTCGAATTTTCTCAAAATCCATGAGAGATACGACAAAATGATAAGAGACAAAAATGATCAGCGTGAAATTCTCTATCGATTCATATATTTCATAATTATTTTTGAGCAAAAAATTTTTTTTCGAAATTTTGAAATTGGTCTCGACACGAAAATTCGAAAATTTTTTTTGTTGTTAAATTGATAAGTGTGATATATTGATCGATAGAGAATTTGATGCTGATCATTTTTGTCTCTTATCACTTATCACGAAAATGAATGGTTATCGAGAAAATTGCGAAAAACTGGAAAAATGCGTCGAAAAATGACCTAAACTTCAATTTCAGAAGGTAATTCCGAGATCACTTATTCAATGATTCTTTATCACCGCTTATCACCTACTTTTAGGAAGTCTATGCGAATAATAAGACATTCTCTTCGAATCCTCCTCTCCAGCCAACAATCTGAACTTCTCCGACTGCTCCAGACTATTCGAAACATCAGAAACGAGGCTAAACTCATCGGACATGCTCATCTCTGTAATCAACTGATAAGCTGATAACATATCACCAGTGATAACAAACCTTTATCCAAAGTGAACAATTGCCAGTGAACTGGGGCACCACAAGGCGTGATGTACATGAAGAACGGCGAGAGTTCATTGGAGATGTGCAAGTAGAACCTGATAAGAGTTATCAGTAACTGATAACAAATGTCTCTTATCACCAACCTTTTCTCCGTTCTTCTCGAAAGATCCACAACAGTTTCAGTGTTCTCCGAAAGGATCGAATAGCTCATCGGCACCACGTGAAACGAATCGGACAGAGTGATAAGGCATAGTGATAAGAGGAAAAGCATCCTGAAATGGTTATCAGTGATAAGGAAAAGGAGCTTCGAGAAGGCAGAGAAATGCAAAAAACATGCGGAAAAAAGGCGTTTTCGGGGGTCCCAGGGGGGTATAAAAATGGAAGATTCGGGGGGAAAAGGGAGGATTGATGGGAAGGGATACCTTGGCGTCCCACGGGAAAAAACGGCCGTTTTTTGGTTTTCTTGGTGTTTTTTTGAGGAAACAGTGAGATTTCAGAAGTTTGGGGTTTTATCAGTCTTATCAGCCTTATCATCCACTGGATATAGGGATTCAGAAGTCAGGGTCCTTATCAGTCTTATCAGCCACTGATTCAGAGGATTCAGAAGTTAAAGATTCATAAGTCGGGACCTTAATTGATAAGTCGGGACCTTAATTGATCCTTATCAGTCACTGATTTTCAGGATTCAGAAGACAAGGATTCAGAAGTCAGGACCCTAACTGATAAAGGGTCCTTATCAGCTACTGATTATAAGGATTCAGAAGTTAGAGATTGAGAAGTTAGGGTCCTTATCAGCTCTTATCAGTCACTGATTATAGGGATTCAGAAGTTAGGGTTCCAACTGATAAGGATCCTTATCAGTCACTGACCCTAGATTCAAAAGATGAGGAATTAGAAGTGAAGTCAAGAATTCAAAAGTTCCAGGTCTCAGAAGTCAGGACACTAACTGATAAGAATCCTTATCAGTCTTATCAGCCACTGATTCTAAGGATTCAGAACTCGGGACCTTAACTGATAAGGGTCCTTATCAGCCACTGACCCTAGATTCATGAGGCAAAGATTCAAAAATCAAAATTCAGAAGTTTCAGGATTCAGAAATCAAGATGCTAACTGATAAGAATCATCTTATCAGATCTTATCAGCTTGACCTCCCGCTTCAACTGATCTGCTGTCCTGGGGGCCAATTTGCCTCCTTTCTTCGAAAAGTGGGCGTGGCCTATTTCTCTCCTCGGGGGTCAGACAACGTGTGTCTCTGCGTCTCTCGCCTTGGCGTACTCTCTCGTTTCGGGCCGAAATAGAGAGGAATGTGTGGAATGTGTTGGAGCAGTTGTTGTGTGCAATCAGTGATAATGATAAGGGATGGAGTGATAAGAGATAAGAGAGAAAAAGAGACGCGTCATAAGAGGATCGAGTTGCAGAAATATGGAGAAGAATGGGTAATTTGGGACATGGATTGACGTCAAAGGATTCTGGAGTTGATAGTGGCTGATAAGGGGATCCTTATCAGTTCTTTTCAGTTGGGGGGTCCCTGGAGATGTCAATGACGTGGCGGATTCTGAATCTGAATCTGAATCCCATGACTCAGAATCCTTTCGTAATGAACGTTTTTTTTTCGTTTCCGGATGTCTTTCGCAAGTTTGTAAACTCTGAGAGAAGAGCAAATGCTTCGAATTCCTCGGCGGCTTTTTTGCTGATCTCTCTCGTTATCACTTGTTATCACTGATATCACATGTGTTCGGATAGAAGGTCTAGGGGTTGTCACAAGGGGTCCCGGGAGGAGATTGGAATGTTGTGTGTGTGGGGGCAATGAAATCTGATCAAGATTCAGGAAGTGGAGGGCGGCGGGTTCTGAATTGATAAAAAGATCAAGTTTGACGTGTTCACATACATTAGAAAAAGCCACGATATCAGCAGTAACGAGGATGATGGATACGGAACAAAACGATTACGATTGGGATAGAAGAATCGGGGAGCCTAGCAGAGAAGAGCCCGAAGAGAGAGGAAAAGCTCAGAAATGAAACATGAGGGGACGGGGCTTAAAGAGAGAGACGAGTTGATCATAGTTAGGGGGAAATACAGAACATATTGATAGGGGGTGATAAGAAGGGGGGAGAGACCAATTTGTGGTCTGTTTTAAAGTGCATTGAATTGTGGGGAAACCGCGTATCTTTAGGGTAGGGGCGACAATGGAACAGATTGGGGGGAAAAGAGAAAATATGAAAATGGGGGATCGGGATGGTTTAGGCGAATCCGAATCCTTCGGTGCATTCTCGGATGGCGAGGAGCAGCTGGTGGCGCAACTTTTCATACGAGTCGTATTGTGGCAGGTCCAGTTGGTTGAAGCTAAAAGATTCAGAAGTTGAAGATGCTAGAGGATTCAGAATCCTTACCAGGTGTGGGCTGCTGGGAGTCTGTCTCCTCCACGGCTGTCGAGATGAATGCTGAACTTTTGCACGCCGTTCATGCCCTCCAGCGACGCGAATCCTTGAAGAGGAACCTGGAATGTTAGAATTTAGAAGCTGATTCAGAATCCAAGAGTTACCTTTGATGTTCCCGTCACGAATTGCAGGAATTTGGCCTTGTCCTCCTTCTCGAACGACCTCAGGGCTCTCCAGAACCACTGGATTTGGGTGGCGGTCTTCTGGAATCCCTTGTAGTCGGTGTTGGCGGCGAGATCGTCGATGTCGACGTCGGGCAGTCCGGAGATGAGCAACTCCAGCTCCTGTTCGTTGAACATGGAGATCAGGTCCTTCGGGATGATCTCGTAGAATCCGGTGAGGAAGGCGTCGAGCTGCTTTCGAATCGACCCGGTCATCTTGGTCTGGCACACGAGCTTCACGTATTCCTCCTTGTTGGCGTCGGTCACCTCGATCTTCCGTCCGTTCGGCTTCAGATCTCGAACCGATCGCACTCCGAACTCTTCGACTTCCGTCGAGAATGTCAGGTCGAGGGCCAACTCGTCAATGTTGTTCTGAAGCAGGAAGTCGAGCGAGTTAAAGAAGGCCGGATCTTCGGATTCAAGGTCTTGGTAGCGGACTGGCAGGTTGAGGATGTGCTTGTAGAAGGCTCTTGTGAAGTAGCAGTCGAGGTACTTGTGCTCGAACACGGACTTGGCGATGAGTCGTCCGACGAATTTGAAGTAGTCCAGATGCTCCGGGTTGATGTAGGACGCCTTGTTGATCATGTAGGTGACCATGTCTCCGGGGGCCGTCGTGAACAGAGCGTAGTTCGGGTTGAAGATCTCGCGAGTGATCACCGAGAACCACTCCCTCAGCACACCTCCGGCGTCTTGGGCTTCTTCTCCTTGGAAGATCACGTAGAATCGGTTCTTCCATTGCGACGGAGCGAGACGGAACAGCTCACGGAACGACTCCGAGAAGATGCGGCTTCTGGAGACCTGGACGGTGACGTCGTTGCGGCGGTAGCGTGGGACACTGGAAGATATTGATTAGGGGAATGATAAGGGAACTGATAAAAAACTCACGCTGGCTCAAGCTTGGTGAGCTCTTTGCGGAAGAACTTGCGCTTGACGTCGAAATCGAGGAGCTTCGGGAATTGGGTGAGCACTGCGAATGGACCACCGGCGGAGAGAACTGCGTTGTTCTGACGGAGCGCCTGGTTCAGGACTTGACGGTGCTTCTCGGCGAATGCGATCAGCTTCGTGGTGTCCGGATCGAGATCTTCGCGGAGACCGTCGTGGGACACGGAGGAGGCGACTGCGGCAGACGATGTCGATGGACCAGCAGCTTGACTCTCCTTTCTCTTGGCTTCAGCGGCTTCCTTGACGACCTTGGCCTTTTGCGGATGAGCGGCATGGACGAGGAAGAAGGCTTCGGCGGCTGGTTGAAGGGCCAGGACGGCGTGCGGATCCGAGGCTTTTCCGAGACGGAGCAGGCATTCGGACAGCGAGTTCCAGAGGTGTTCGAGATCGGAGAGACGCTCCGAGATGCGCGGCTCCTCGTCGGCGACAACGACTTCTTCGGCAACGGCGACTGGGACTTCGGCAGCTGGGGTGGATACTGGAGCTGCTGGAGTTGGAGCTGGGGCATCAGAAGCGGCAGACGAACTGGACTGCTTGTTCTTCTCCTCATCGGCCTTCTTCTTGTCGTCGGTCTTCTTCTTCTCGGCCTCCTTGGCCCGCTTGGCCTTGTCCTTCCGGATCGACTTCATGTGATTCCGAACCTTGACGAGTGTCTGAAGAGCAGAGAGCAGCGCGTACTGAGCTCCTCCCTTATCAGTGAGCACAGTGACGGCCGGCAGCTGGAGTTCCTTGCAAGAGCTCATCTGGAGACGCATGTTCTGATCGCCGTCTATAACGAGTCGTTCTCCGTCGAAGCGTCCGATCGCTGATCTTCCGGCGGCGTTGTTGTCCACAACGATCTGGACCGACTTGGACTTCGGATGCGACGTGGATGGCTGGTCGGCTGCGGGGCTTCCGTCTTCAGTCTTCTGAGCGTCGTCGAGCTCCACAATCAGATGATCGATCTGTGGAAGCAGCTCCGATCCGAGCTTCGAGACGGCGGCGAACAAGTTGTTGTAGATCTCGACGGACGTGTCGTCGGAGAAGGTTCGCATCGCCTCGGATAGAATCGTCAGTCCGTCGTTGAGCCCGTCGGTGGTGCACGATCCGGTGGTCATCACGCGAATCACGTATTCCAACTTCTGACGCAGTGGTTGGTGAGCCTTCTTGTCAATGTTCAGAAGCGTGCACGTGTCCATCGGCAGCGTCACCATTATCTGACTCGCCACCTTCAACACCTTCTCCTTCAGCGGCGACTTGGCCATCGTCGGCTTCTGCAGCGAGTTGAGCATCTGTCCAAGCGGGCACTCCTCGAGTTGCTGATCCGCTGTCACCGACCAGTCCTTGCACTTGGGAACCTTCGACGAGTGCAGCACCATCGTCCAGAACTGATGGAAGGTTGGCGCTTGCTTTGAGACGTCCGTCGACTTGGCATTGTGGCGGAGCATGGCGGGCAGGAAGTTTCCGGGAAAGGCACGAGCGATGCTGGCGAGCAGGTCCAAGATGTTCTTGCACATTGGCACGGCAAGCATCGAGTGGATCGACACCTTCTGAGCGTTCTCCGAGACCCGAAGCACCTTTTCGTGTTGACCTACTCCAGAGACAAAGATGGAATCGAGCCAGCCGGGCACTTGAGAGCAGATGTCCTCGTCGTCGGAACTGGATTCACTGGCCTTGTCGAGAAGCGCCAAAAGGCACCAGACGATGAAGTCGCACGTGGTTTGGTTGACGCACGCGCTTCGGAGAACCTTCTGGAGACGGGCGTGCTGGACTCGGTTGTTGTCGATGAGGTAGAGCAGGCAGAGGGTTTGGATTGACTCGCGATCGAGAAGGTTCGGAACGTCCGACGGGGCTTGCATGGCTTGTCCGGCGTGTTGTCCGATTGTCGGACCGGCATTAGCTCCTCCGGCTCCAGCGTGGCCTGCTGAAAAGAGAGAAAATTGGATACAGATTGATAAAAACTGATAACTCACGTGGTCTGCCAACTCTGGCTCCTGATCTTCCGATGTGAACTCCGGCTCCTGGTCCTGCTCCTGGTGGGGCTCCGCGGAACAAGAATCGATGATAGCGCATCAAGTTGGGTTCGACGTGTTGTTGGCGAGCTCTGCGCGCCTCGTTCTGCATCTCGACCGGCAATCCGGCAAGCTCCGTCTCGTCCATCTCGGCGAGCACTTGAGCTCTTTCGTTCAGCGGAAGCGAAGCGATCACGGCGGCTCCGTCCATCTCGACAACAGGTGCTGGTGGGGCGTTCTGTCTTCTGACTTGTTCTTCGGCTTCTCGCAGACGACGTTCGTGCTCGGCGAGCACCTCTTCTTGAAGATCTGGTGGCAGAGCGTTCAGGAACACTGGATCTATGGGCTCAACCAATGGAGCAGCTGGGGCTTCTCCTGCTGGAACTTGAGCAGCGGCTGGAGCTCCTTCTGCGACTGGAGCAGCTGGTTCTTGAGCAGCTGGCTGAGCAGCAACTGGACGGGACGCTCTCTCGGCTCTCTGTTGACGCTGATAGTCACGGATGACCTCGGCTCGCATCTCTTCTGGAAGAGCTGCCAGGAATGCAGGATCGACGCCTTCAGGGATGTCAATGTCTCCGAGAATCGCACGGAACTCTTCGGCCATCGGATCGGCTTCACGGGCTGCAGCTCTTTGTGCTCTTTGTTGAGCATCTCTTTGTTGAATTTGAGCGGCGAGTCTTGCAGCTGACGGTGAGATGGTATCGCTGCCTGGAGGAAGTCGTGGATGATCTTCAATCTCCTCGTCGTCGTCCTCATGATCCACTGGGCCATCTACCAACGGCACCCGATTCACTTCTGCTTCATCCAGATCATCGACTCCGGCAACCGAAGAAGCGGCAGTGGCGGCTGAAGACTGTGGAAGCGGCGCATCGTCGTCTCCGGTCTCCATCGGCTCCTCGTCTGGCACGACTCCCGCGGGATTCACAGCCGGCGTCGTCGCCGTATCCTCTCCACGAACCGCTGCAGCATTCGGCGCCTGCGTATCCGACACGGTGTTGGTGGTGTTGGTAGCAGCCGGCTGGGCGAGTCCGATATTCTCTCCGGATGTTGGTGGAGCTGGAGCATCAGTAGTTGGTGGAGCAGCTGCCGCGGCGGCATCGGCCTTCTTCTTGTCTTCAAGCGCTTTCCTTGCGGCGTCGAGTTCCTTCTTCAGACGAGCCTTCGCTTCGGATTCCTTCTTGATTTGCGCTTCACGAGCCTTGTGGAATGCGGTCAGATGGGAGTTGATCACGACGTTGACGAATCGAATGGAAACCGATTCCATTGACTGGGTGAAGCTCTCGAGGCGATCCAGACAGCTTGGCACTTGGCTGGCACGCACATCTCGGCGGTCTTCACGATCTTGGAACTGAAAAAAGGGAAAATGATGATTCAGCTGGAAAATCGATAAATTCTTACCCCAGAACCGTAATTTCTGTAGGCGGTGAGTCGTGGGAAGGCGGTAGACGGACGAACGTCGAAGATGTGATCCAGGAACGAGGTGTGGATCGAGTCGGACGGTCCAGTGCCACGAATCAACATTCGCGACGGCGGCATATCGCCCATTCGGATTCCACGTGAAATCGCCTCAAGCTCCCGGATCTCGGTGGTGCGTCGGATGGCGTTCTGGCGGGTCAGACTCGAACGAGGTCCTCCGGGATGCATCATGATCTCGGCTCGGTAGGTAGCTGTGGGACGTCGGGACATGTCACTGTCGGCTGGCGGACGGACCATCAATGGATGATCATTCATGATTCCTCCGAGGCCAATGGATCTTCCGAGCGGACGACGATCACGGACTGGCGGTCTGGAACGGCTAGGGGAAATTGTTAGTGGGAAAAGGTTCTGGGGAAACTTACAAAAAGTCGAAATCGTCACGGAACATGTCAGCAAAGGCGGCAGCCGATCTTCCGAACGATGGCGGGAAGATCATCTCGTCCATGCGAACATCAGCAAACGGACCGCCCATCTCGAAGTAGTCGTCGTCGAGGTCCATTCCTCTCGGATCGTCCTCCATACTGTCACCATCCTCGTCTCCATCATCATCATCGTCGTCGTCGTCTTCAACGAGAAGTCTTCGGACGGCTGGCTCTGGATTCTGCTCCATGTGCACCACTTCCTGATCATCGTCGTCGTCATCACCATCATCCTCATCATCGACATCTTCATCGTCATCGTCTTCCTCTCTCGGATGATCGTCTTCGACGTTGTTGTCATCGTCTTGAGATGCATCCTCGTCGTCTTCGTCTCCATCATCTTCGGCTTCTCTCGCCAGCGGCATCTCGGCGTCTTCGGCTTCCGCAACTGGAACTGGATTGGCTTCCGCTGGCTCAGCATCCGCCATATTCACATCTCCGTCTCCTGTTTCCACAGCATCGTCCCGAACTTCGGCTTCTCCAGCTTCATCCGCAGCTCCGTGCTCCGACGCTTCCGACGGACTGTCCGATCTTTCGCGATCCGATTGATCCGATGCATCGTCTTCTTCGGCTGGTGCTTCAACTCGTCGAGCTCGCATCGGAACTTCTTCGTTGAGTCGTCTCAGCAGATTGCGCACTTCCGGGTCGAAGTTGAGCTCGTCACCGATGAGCTGATCCATCTCACGCTCCAACTGATCTCTTCTCTCGCGAGCAGCACTTCTTCCTGCGAACATCTCCATGAACGATCGCGATGCTTGGTTGGAACCTCCTGAGGCGGATCCTTCGAGAAGAGTCTCCAACGTCTTCAGAATCTGGTTGACCAGGTCCAACGAATCCTTGTTGGACATCTCCAGACAGTGCATAGTTTTGACCAGGTCACCGCAGATCTTCTTCTTGTGGAACAGCTTCATGACGGCGTTCTGGTTGTGGTGGACTCTTTCACGACGTTCCGCGTGATGGTGATGATGGGCCGGCGGGCAGCTCTGGCACATGGTGATGATGATTCCGCAGAGCTCCGAGATCTTCGTCAGAAGGATCTTCTCGTCCTTGTGCAGCTCGTCGAACGCCATCTCTCGCTCTTCCTGATCCGAATCCGGGTGTTCTTGAAGGATGATGGCTTCTCGACGAAGCTCAACCGCCTTATCCATATAAGTGAAGAGTGCTGCCTTGATATCGAGCACGATCATTTCCTGAGCCTTCGAAGCGTTGTGGGAAGCTGCGATGACGGCGATGAGGGTCTTGAGAGCGTTGGCAGTGTCGGACTTCTCGGCAGGAGCACTGATGTAGGTGTCCATGAGCGAAAGAAGAGCACTCTTTCCTTCGTGTTGAGTTTCGGCGATGGTGATGGCCAGGGACGGGTACGACTTGATGATCTCGGCAAGGATAGTCAGAAGCTTCTCTTGAGACAGCATTCTGGTCTGTCCGGTCGTCGGGAACTCTCCGCTGAACACTTCCGAGATCATCATCCGAATCACTGATACGGCTCTCTCGTTGTTCTCAATGACGGTGGTGGAGCTGGAGCTGGCGGCTGGGGCAGAAGCAGCAGAAGTCGTGGGCGTCTGGGGCACCGAAGCGGCAGAAGATGACGGGGTGACTTGACCTTCGGTGGATCCGGTGGCGGCGGCAGCCTTCTTCATCGGAAGCACTTCTGAACCGCTGAGTCTCGCCAACTTGTTGAAGGCCTCCGTGAACACGAGAGGGTTGCGAGACGAGAGCGGCGCCAACTGATTCAGAACGTCCGAGAAGTCCTTGCTCTTGGTGCTGGCGTACTCTGACATGGAAGTTGGTGGTTGCGATGGCGTGGCGATCATTGTTCGGATCGTCTTCTCGTACACGTTGGTGAGCAGGGCGTCGTCGTCGATGCAGTTTCGAATGACCACGGAGACCAGGAACGGGTAGGTGGAGGCGCAACGAGCCTTGAGACGGAGCATCGCCGGCATTCCTTCGAGTTCCATGAACTGCTTGGCGTTTCGAGCGGACTTGGTCTGGCGGGAGACGAAGCTGAGCACAGAGTGCGAGCACTTCGGGTCCAGAGCACCCATCTTCATGACTTGGACAACGACTGTCATCAGACGATCGTTCTGCTTCTCGGTCCACGACAGCGACGCTTCCGATCGCATCAAATCGTCCATGTTGACTTGGACTGAAGCTGGCAGCTCGGCTTTGACGTTGTCCCGGTTGGTGGCATCCGCTTGACGCATCGATCCGAAGTCAACTTCGACCTTCTTGGCGGCACGGCTGAAAAATCAAAGTTTCTAGAGGGAAATTCACAAAAATTGACTCACTTTCCACGTTTAACCGAGCATTTGCATCCTCGGGCTCCTTTGAAGAACGCGTCGTTGAGGATCTTCTGAGCCGCAGCGTCGTGGGGCATCCATTTGCGTTCCAGAGTCGTGAAGTCGGCTCTTCTGCGCATCGCCTCGTCTTCGTAGGCTTGGAATGACCAGTCGAGTGTCTTCGAGAGTCCTTGCAGGAACTTGCGTCGAGTGATGAGTCGGTGAGTCTTGGCGTAGAGGTCGAACCAGCAAATGATACGAGTGATCAGCGACTGATAGTAGTCCACAGCTTCGAATCGCTTGACAAGGTATTCCAGGGCGACGAGCATCTCCTCGACCAGATTCTTCTCGTCGATCCAATTGATGTACTCTTCGGAGACGTTGTCGAATATCAGGACGGCGAAGTGCAGACGATTGGCCATGATGCGGGCGGTCTGATGATTGGCGGGCCGTCCGTTCTCCTCGAGCTCCTGCTGGATCAAATCCTTGGTCATCTGGAGCAGATCCTGTCCGATTATTTCCGCAATAAGATTGTCTTTGCGCCATCCGTCCGACATTGCTGGGAATATTGAGATGATGAGCTCAGCGCACGGATGAATCGTGTCGTTGCTGACGAGAAGAAGCCGTTTTACCAACGGGAAGAGCTGTTTGCAGGCATCGGTCAGCGAGACATCGTGCTCGATTTTCATCTGGCTCAGCGGCGGAATCAGTGGTTGTGCAATGTTCTCCTCGTAGGCCAACTGTGGGTTTCCGATTCGATGGAGGATCTGCGCAATGATGGTCTCGCGTGTCAGACTTGGGTAGGAGGATTCCGGGAACAGCTCGTCGAGATCCGAAACAAAGTTTAGAAGATTCGCTTCAACGAGTGCTAATCGAGCGGATTCGATCAGTTGTGGCACAGTGAGTCCGTTGTGCAGAAGTCGTTCCAAGATGACAGATGCGTTCTGTACATTCGGTTCCGGAGCTGCTGGAGCAGCGGCGGCAGCGACGGCACGGTCGTGTGCGTGGATTCCGGCGAGCAGGCCTTGACGAATCATGTGCTCGTTCTGAAACAATGAATTTTAGGAAAAGTTGATGGAAATTCTAGAACATACTTCATGACCATGAGCGAGCAAGAAGTTGGCAGCTTCATCAGTCGAATTCGTCGATTCCAAAGCGTAGGACGCGATCTCACGGCTGAATCCGAGATCCATCAGGATCTGAATCTGTTCCTCGGGAATCGCAGGAACGGGGATGGCGACTGGAACCGCCGGATTTCTCGGGAAACCCGGGGCCATCTCCTCCGGAGGGGTGTTCACCGGATCCACGTCTTCTGACTCCTCGACCAGGTTCTTGGCAACCTCCTTGAACACGGAGAACGTATTTTCGCACACTTTTTTCAGGCTTTTGAGCTCGAAGTTGTCGAGAGAAGCCATCTTCTCGAAGAATCCTTTGTAGGCGTTGAACATGTCGCGGCACACGAGTTTCAGGTACTTGTTCGTGTCGAATTCAACAGACGCGGCACGATCCCGACGAGCTTGCAGCTGCTGGTCGATGCTGACGATGGCGTTTTTGTCGGTGAGCTTGGCGGCCAGCTTGCACCATTCCTCCATGGTTCTCTCGACGCCTTCGGACATGTCCTGTCCGAGGAACTTGATGATCTTCTCGGCGAACAGGTCGAAGAACGCATTGTGGCATCCGGAAGTGTAGAAGTTCTGGACGAGCGCGGCGTTCGGGCATCTTCCGTTTGTCTCGAACAGAGTGTTGTTCATCTGGGTAAGCAGCTCGATGTACCTTCCGTACGCCATCGGAGACTCCTTTCCTTGTGGCGGCTCCCACTTGAGATCCTTGTAGATCGACGAGAAGATCATCGATATGCACTGCGTGGTGACGAGCGGAACGGGCGCATTGTTCTCCCGGTGACGTGGACGGCGCTGATTGACGTTGTTGATCGACTTGTTCATCATGTTCAGAAGCTCCTTGATGAGATGGTGCGACTTGGTGACAATGTCCTGCAGATGCTTGTTCTTGCTCCAGAACTCCTGCTCCTCTTCGGTGACTCCGGCAGTGCTCCATCTCGACGGCTTCTTCTGATCCAGGTCTTGCTTGGCCTCCACCAGCGCATCATCTTCATTCCACGGCGGCATGACTTCCACGTCCAACTGCGTGTCGGCGGGCTGATCACTGAGCATCTCTCCTTCGGTCTGCGTCGCCGCAGTTCTTATCGTCGGCTTCAACGTCTGGATGAGCTCATGCTCCCAGCATAACATCCTTGACAGCTTTCGGAGCATCGTGTACAGCGTGATTCCTTCTGGCATCTTCCACAACTCGAATATGCGACCACGAGTGTCGTTGGAGCTGTATCCGCTGCTCATTGGGCTCTTGTTCAAGTTCAGCATGATGGGAACGATGCTGTTCAGCTCGACGAGCGTCTTCTCGACCAGCTTCTCGTCCTGAACCATCAGAAGAGTAGCTCGCTTCTCGTACTGCAGGGCGGAGAAATCTCCCGACGCGACGGATTGTGGATTCATGATTGGGTTGATCACTTTGGTGAACTCCTCGACGATGGCGAGCAGCAGCTTCTGGCCGGATTCTGGCGTGTTGCGTTGACCCTGGAATGCGGCTTTCTGTAAGAAGTCAACAGAATAGGGTGACTTCTAGGTCCCGGACACTTACCACAATGTGCTTGATGATGTTGGCAATGCAGGCGATGTAGGTGGCGTGGGTGGCTTCGTTGGCGATGCACGGCAGGTGGCACAGCTTCATTATCTTCTGCATTCCGTTGGCCTCGATGAACTCATCGACGATCTTCTGTGTCGGGCTCTGCGTCATCATGGTCTCGACGACACGGGCAATCAGGAGCATGTAGTCACCGATTGGCAGGATCTTCTTGCCACTGCCATCCTCACACATCATTCCAGCGCTGTACTCGAGCGGCTTTGCAATCGACGGCTTTGGAGTTGGAGCTGCTGGCGTGGCGATGACGGCTTCTCCGGACATCTCATCCATCGACATCTCGTTGTCCTCCTCGTCCACATCCGAATCCTCTGCATCTTCCACTTCCATCGGCTCTTCCTCTCCGGCGTCTCCTCCAACACGTTCGTCGGCTTGCTCTGGAACTGCTTGAACGACTGGTGCTGGTGCAGCTGGAGCTGGAGCAGATCCTTCTTGAGATTCTCTTGGTGGCAGGAGGGACTGGGCACTGGAAGCAAAGACGACGCTCCGCGCCATAGCCTTCGTGAGCGTCGGAACCAGCTCCACGTTCTCCGGTGGCGACTGACCAAGACTGTCGAGAAGATCGAGTATGACAATGATCGACTTCAGCATATCGTGCTTCAGATCCGGGTTGTGTCGCATCAGATCGTCCATGGCGCCTCCGATCGCCTGGGCCGACTCGAACATGTCAGATGATCGCTTCTTGCGAATCGTCACCAGGAACTTGACGCTGAGAACGATCCGGAAGATCTGATCGAACGGGTCGTAGCTCTTGAATTGCCGTTTTCCACGGGCATTGAGGCAGAGGGCCGTGAAGACGTTTCCAAGAGTGGTGATAACGTCCTTGCTGTTGGGGAGCTCCTTGCGTAGAAGACTTTGGAAGATGACATAGGGCACATGACGTCGTTGGAGAGAAGACAGCTCTTCCGGGAACTGGTAGACGAAGTTGGTGATCAGGTGTGCTGACTGATGGAACAGAGACGGCGAATAGTACTCAGCGTTGGACAGAATATGCATCAACGCCTCTGGCAGACCTCCTTCCATCAGGTGCTTCATCAAATCCTGGAACTGAACGTCGCCGATGGCTCTCTTTATGAACGTGAGCAGTCCTTTGATGAGCCCGCTTCTCTGCTGGTGACAGCTCGTTCCGTTGTGCTGAACGAGCTCCCACGGTCCTCCCTTGATGCTTGGATCCATGGCAGCCGGCGATGACGTTGGTGGGCCAGGTGGGATGAATTCCTCGCGTGGATTGGCGAACAGAGGTTGGTGGTCATGGAGGATTCCCTCGATTTCTGGATCATCGCCTTCTGGAGCAGCGGCTGGAGCAGCACCGGCTTCTGGAGCGACCTCGTCATCGTCGTCCTCATCATCATCATCTTCCTGTGGCTCTGGCTCGTCTTCGAACGGAACATCGTATGACGTGTCGATCATGAATGGTTGATCCTTGCGGCATTCTTCGACTTCATGCTGAAAAAAGGATGTGAATTCAATTCTTTTCTTCAGGAAGTTATCTTACCACGACACGGTTCACACAAATCTCCATTCCATTGTTTGCTTTGAAGGCTGTCACATCGATGGTGGTGAACAGGTCGATGATCCTGGCACATCGTGTTCCGAATGTGATACACTCTATCGGGAGTTCGTGAAAGCTGATGACACTCAAAAGTGTCTGCGTCAGTCCACTTCCGACGAGAGTGTCGCCTCCGGGCTCTATGCTCGCCAGGTGGTAGATGAATGAGAAGAGAGAAGTGGCCAGGCCGACGGATGGTTTTAAAGGCTTTCCCAGATTGTTGTTCTTCAGCTCCTCCACAATCTGCCGGGTCATGACGGACAAGAATCCGTGGTATGAGCCCGCAGAGAGTGCCTCGAGTATCGCATGAATCTTCGGCTCCTTCTCGTATGTGACAATTGAGCAGAGCGTGGACAGCGCCTCCGTCTGGATTCCGTCGTGAAGCTGGTGATCCTTGTCCGAATCGGCTTCTCTGTCCGCTTTGAGCAGGTCCACAATCTCCTCCACAAATCCAGCATAGAGCAACGAACTGATCGTGTTCTCGTCGGTGCCACCAAGTCGACAGTAGACAAGGGTGCTGACGGCGAGCAATCGCACTATCAGGCACTTGAAGCGATGAGTCCAGTCGTCAAATTTGATGAGCATTCTGAGGCGAGAGAGCAGGCAGAAGCGGTCTTCCTTGGAGAACACTTGTTGTGGCGTTTCCGTGGTTCCGACCGGCAAAGTGAGCTGTGTGATGGTCCGGTCGATGAGCTCTCCGGTGGTTTCTCCTGGCTGAAACTAGGAATGAATTAGAAAAAGAACCAGGAAATTCTGGAAAACGGACCTTTGGTGTATCAACAGTGAGCAGCCTTGCCTTGGAGTCGGTGTACTGGAACGGGAACAGCGCTGGCAGTTTTGGCTCTCTCTTCAAGCATTCAGCCATTTTCACTGGACGCAGTTTGCCTGCCCAACACTGAGCTATTGCTGTGAGGCGCTGAGCCAGCGAGTGCTGATCCTTTCCCGGAATCCGTTGACTGAGGAATTTGGAGCGCTTTCCCATGACTTGGAGCAAACGGAGCACCTCGGCGAGCGTGTCCATGTCTGTGCACTCGAGCAGCAGCAGAATACGGTCGATGCTCTTGTAGATTCGTCTGGAGGAGGTGCACTCGAAGAGCAGCACTGTGAAGCGGATCACGGACACGACGTTGTTCTTGCTGTCCTGATCACTGTCACATCGCATGTCTCCGTGCTCATTCTGGAAGGAAATTCGGTAAAAAATTGACGGGAAACTGATATGAACTCACTTTAAACGTTCCTTTCTCCAAGACTTCATCACATCGATTCAGCACTTCCGTCCACTTGTACAGCTCCGTCTTTCCCATGACCGCGTGGACCTCTCTGCCCTTGTTGATCGCATCGATGAACTCCTCCTCACTGGTTGTCGCCACTATTTTGCGCAGAAGCACTGCTGAGGCTGGTGGCATGTCGGCGCCCGACGTTCCGGACGAAGAACTCGGCTCGGCGACTTCCTCGATCCTCATTGTGTTTGACCCGCGAAAGTTTGGTTATTTCGTCTATATTTACAAATATCCTTGTGTTTGTGGCGATTTCCGGGTATTCTGTTCGATTTTCGTATCGTGATTCGAAAAATCGAAATGATTCTGAAAGAAAAAGACTGGTTATAGCGGTTTTATAGCGATTCATGAGGAAAAGAGACGAACGACTGGAGAAGAGGGCAATTAACGTGGTAATAATCGCTATAATCGCTGTTCGCATGCAGAAAATCGATCGATTTCGCAATGATTACAACGTTCGGCGGCAAATTTTGCTGATAAAGCCTCTAAAACGCTGTTATCAACGGAAATTATCACGTCCGACAACTCCGGAAATTAGCGGGCAGTGTTGAAGCAAGTGCGAACAGAAACAAATAAAAATCCAAAATATCCGGCCAAAACCGCGATTTCTCTTTGAATTTTCACTTATTTTGTGGATTTTTCAACATATTTCCATGGAAAATCGAAATTTCCTTCAATTTTCGGCAAAAGAACGGCGAAAAACCGGGAATCAATAGCGAGGAACACGCCGAGAACACGGGTGATGACGGAGAAGAGAGCGCCAGACGACGAGAGTGATTAAAGGCGCATGGCAAATCGTGGCGAGACCCGCTGCGAAAAGTGGCGGTGGTTTAAATTTAGTTTCCCGTCAAATTGCGTTTTTGATGGAATTTCGTTGATTTTTCGGGGTTTTTAGGTTAAAAATTGATTAACAAAGCATTCTAATATGATAAATTTCAAAAAAACATAACAAAAAGTCAAGAAATCCCAACAAAATATCGAGAAACTGTGAAATTCTTGAGAAACAGCCCGGAAAACCATTCTCGACTTTTCGAGAACATGTTTGTTTGTTTGGTTTGGTTTGACGAACGCGCCTGATAAAAAATTCGCGGGCGCACAAAAAAACAAAAAGAAAATGGAGGAAATCACAAAGAAAAGAGGAATTTTTGAAAGTGGCCAATTTTAGAAAGGGTTGAGTTCAGGGTGGATTGAGGCAATAACAGGATGAAAATTGAGCAATAGTATCAATTTTTGATGGAGAAAAAATTGAATAGATATTTTTTGCGATTTTGCTTCAATTAGCAGAGTTTTCCCGCAAAATTAGGAAGTTTTTGATTTTTACGCTGACAATTTCGAAACTGTGCATTCTGCCGTGACGGTGTTTGCACACAAAACCCAATATCGTACGACAATTTAATTCAAATGATTTTTAATTTTTGTTTCTTCAATTTCTTCGTCAATTTCTTCGTCGATTTCTCAGTTTTCTTTCAAAGTTTTTCACTAAAATGATGAAAATTGGCTTTTCAGACAAATGTTTCCTGCTATATAATTGTTCCGCCCATCTCTTCCTGTCTTCAAACACCTCGCGAATGAGTTTCCTCTCGTTCTGTCTTATTCATCTGTTGTAGACTTCCAGATGGACTGCTCGTGGGTGTTAGTCACAGTACTGAACACTCCGATGAGTTGATTTGGTGGTTCTAACAGAGAAAAATACATTTTCAGCTCATAAATTCGAATTGCCGCCAATGAATGCAAGTGCGCTCCACCGCACAAGCAATTCTAAAATCGTGGCTAATTGAATTTCTCCCAACTTTTCGCCCGTTCTTCGACCATTTTCGCACTCTGAACCCTCGCCGTCACTGTATATCCATTCGTCTGACCGTCTGAACCTCTAATACATGCGCGCCGCCCCGCATGACCAGTTTTCCTGACCCGTTTTGTTGTGTCTCGTGTTTTCTATCGTTTCCATAGCCTCCAACAAACATTTTCACATTTCGCAATCGTTTTGAGTCATTCTCCATCAAAAACGCTCAAAAAACATCTGTTTCTAGCCATTTTCGCTCAATATTCATCGATTTTCCACTAAAAATGCCATTTTTCAGGTAATTTCTATTAAAAACCGCCAAAAATCAAATGTCGGACGACGAGGAGTACTATGAGGACGGCGGAGACGATTACGGAGGTGATGACGGCGGTGGATACGATGATAATCAGGGATATCAGCAAGAACAAGACTATGGAGGCGGTGGGGGCTATGATGAGTATCAGCAGCAGGATTATCAAGGTAAAAAGTTGGAAAAGTGGGGAAAAATGATGAAAAATCTGTTTTCCAGCCATTTTTTCTGATAAAAACAGGGAAAAATAGGTAAATTCAGTCATTTCCAGTCAAATTCCAGCAATTTTCACTGAAAATCGATGAAAAACGCTGGAATTTGGTTGGAAATGGTTAAATTCACCCGTTTTTACCATAAAAAGTGACAAAATCTTGCCGAAAACCATTTTCGTGGCGAGACCCGATGGAAAAATAGCAAATATCAAATTTTCTTGCAGATTACGATGATAATCAGCAATATCAGCCGGAAGAGGAGTACGAGGAGCCCGAAGAACAAGAGGAATCCTATGAAGAAGAGGAGGTTGCTCCAGAATCCGAAGAAGACGTCGATCCGGAGCCAGAAGATCAGCTGGATTATACGGAAGAGTATCCGGAAGACGTGACTGATGAGGAGGACGATGGAGAGTACACGCAGGAGTCGGCGAATGTTAATCAGGCGGCCGATGGGGAATCTGGAGGGGTTGGGTCCATGTTTAAGGTAAGGGAAGGGGATTTTAGGCCGAATTTAAAGGGAAAAATTGAAATTGATTGAAATTTGAAGAAAAAAATTATTTTTATACCAAATTTTAACTAAAAAATTAAAAAGATAATTTCAAAAATTTTCAAAAAAAAAATTTTTTTTGAAAAAAATTTTTTTTTGATTTTTCAAAATTGAAATTATAGTTTTTAGTAAGAAATTCAACTGAAAATTAAAATTAATGCAAAAAAAATTTAATTTTAAAAATTTTCAAAAAAAAATTTTTTTCATTTTTTTTTTCGAAATTTGAATTTTTTCTGATTTTCAAATCGTTTTTTTTCAATTTTCAATCTCAATTTATGTTTTTTTTTCATTAAAAATATAATTTTTAGGCCAAATTTGAAATTTAAAAAAATTAAAATTTGAAAAAAATTGAAAATTTTTATTAATTTTCAAAAAAAAATTTTTTTTTTTGGAAAATTTAAATTCTCCTGGTTTTTTATTTTAAATTGAAAACATTCATTTTACGCCAAATTCCTACTGAAAAAATAGAAATTTAGAGAAAAAACAAATTATAAATTAAAAAATTTTCAAAAAAAAAATTTCAAAAAAATTTTTTTTTTTTTTGAAAATTCCAATTTTCCTGATTTTGGTTTTTTAAATCAAAAATATAATTTTTAGCTCAAATTTCAATTGGTAACTTCAAATTGATGAAGAAAAAAAAAATTTAATTCCGAAAATTTTCAAAAAAAAAATTAAAAAAATTGTTTTTTTTTGAAATTTTTTTTGAAAATTCAAATTTTCCTATTTTTCAAATCTTTTTTTTTTCTAATTTTCAAGCTCAAATTTTGTTTTCCATCCATTTCTTTTTTCAAAAATCTTGATTCCAGGGTGCTCTTGACGGTTTCGGAGGTGGCGGATTCGACGGAGTCGTCGGCCAAATCGGCAATCTGATCAGCCAAGGCGGCGGTGCTTCTGGAGGCGGACTAACCAACGTATTCTCATCTGGAGGCATGGAATCACTCGTCGGAAACCTCATCTCATCGGCTTCTCATCAATTCTTCGGCATCAACCCGTCCACTGGAGCTATTATTGGAGCCATCGCCGGAAATATCATCTTCCAGATGGGCGGTCAGCACAATTCGTTGAGTAGCATTGGAAAAGTGATTCTTGATAACATTATCAGTGGAAAGTTCAAGAGAGACATCCAGCCGTTTGTTCCGGGAGGCGGTGGGCCAGGGGCCCAGTTCACGGAGAACTTTCAGCCGATTAATTTTGCGGTAAGTGAGGGAAAACGTGTTTGAAAGGGAAGATTGATATAAAATTGATAAAATTAACTTATTTTGAAAATTTGAAAATATTTCCAAAAAAAAAATTTTTTTTTTGAAATTTCAAAGCTTCAATTATTGATTTCATTATGTTAATCGTGTTTCTCATTAAATTCCCTATTGATTGATACCCATATTGCCTCATTTTTTCAAAAAATCCGGATTCAGAATTCAGACGACGTCATCTGAATTCTGAATCCGGAATTTTCGCAAAATCAGACAATATGGGTGTCAACCGATAGGGAATTTCATGGAGAATACGTTAAACATTCTAAAATTAGAAAAAAGCTATTATTGTTGTATCTCAAAACTTCATCTCGCATTTAAAATTTCAAATTGGCGCGCACGATATCTCACAGCGAAAACTACAGTAAGATTTGCATTTTTCAGTGTTTTCGGGCTATTAGCGAGTAAGTTGTTGTCAGAAAATGCAAAAAATGCAATAATTAATTCAAAAACAGTCTGAAAAACTCAAAAATAGCCCAAAAACACTGAAAAATGTCCGTATTACTGTAGTTTTCGCTGCGAGATATCGTGCGCGCCAATTTGAAATTTTAAATGCGAGATGAAGTTTTGAGATACAACGATAATAGATAAAATTCAAAAATTTCAAAAAAAAAATATTTACTTTTTCGAATTTTTTGATTTTTCAAATTCAAACCTCCAATTTTCAATTTCATATCGTTAATTGTGTTTTTCATTCAATTCCCCATTGATTGAAACCCATTATGCCTAATTTTTCAAAAAATCGAAATTCAGAATTCAGATGACGTCATCTGAATTCTGAATCCGGATTTTTCGAAAAATCAGGCAATATGGGTGTCAATCGATAGGGAATTGAATGAAAAATGTGTTAAACATAACAAAAACCAATAAAAACCAGAAAATGTTTCTGGAATTCAAAAAATTCAAAAAAAAAAATTTTTTTTTATGGACCTATCGACGATGTAAAAAAATACATTTTTCCGCATTTCTCGACCTATCGATTTGTGTCGAGAAATGTCGTTTTTTGTCGAGAAATTCGCATTTCTCCTGTAGAGAAATTGCAGAGAAATGGTAAATCGTGGCGAGACCCACAGGCGAAACTGCATGCGCCTTTGAACTTGTAGATTTACGGCATCTACAAGTTCAAAGGCGCATGCAGTTTCGCCTGTGGGTCTCGCCACGATTTACCATTTAAGAAGGGATGTATTTCAAAAATTCAAATTTTTGTCTCAATTTTTCGAAATTTGAATAAAACTGTGAGGTTCGCCCAGAAATCGAGCGGTATCCCTTTCGAACACTTTTTATTGTGTTTTTCTACAGAAATTGACATCCTCCCAAGAATCGCATCAAAAATTGCGCCGGCCAATCGTTTTCCTCATCAAGAGTAGTGATGTGGTCGTGAAAAAAGGGCAGAATGGGAAAATAAGGGGGAGAAGATAAATGGGTTAACATGAATCAGAGGGAGTCGAGTAGGGGTTTTCCAGATTTTGTACGATACATAATCTGTGAAAGTCGTGAAGGTCACGTTTTCCAGATTTTGTACGGTACGAAATCTGGAAATCTCACGGAAAGTCCTGATTTCCAGATTTCGTATGGTACAAATTCTGGAGTTTCGTGAAAGGTCACGTTCTCACAGATTTTGTATCAAACGAAATCTGGGATTTCACTATGACCCATTCCGTGAAATGGTATTCAAAGTGAGAATGTTGGGAATCCGGTGGAAAATGGAATTGTTTCAGTACGAGTCGACATGTTCATTGGAACAGAATCAGTTCATTCCACTATTTAGTTGTTTTTTGGTCGATTCGGCACCACCACAGATTTCTGAAACTTTGTTTCCCGTTTTGAAGCATTTTTGAAACGAATGGGATCCAACTCACAATTTTCTGGCTCCCCTGGCAACCATCAGCTAGCTGATCATAGTGCAGTTCGAAATGCTCACGTGGAAGCTTTGCTCGCGTGTGTGACCCCACAATTTGGGATCCATGTTAGTGTTTTGCGTGACCTCAGTTATCAATCAATAACATTCTGACGCGAAATTGCCAGGTTTTGCTAGCTAATGGTTGCCAGGGGAGCCAGAAAATTGTGAGTTGGATCCCATTCGTTTCAAAAATGCTTCAAAACGGGAAACAAAGTTTCAGAAATCTGTGGTGGTGCCGAATCGACCAAAAAACAACTAAATAGTGGAATGAACTGATTCTGTTCCAATGAACATGTCGACTCGTACTGAAACAATTCCATTTTCCACCGGATTCCCAACATTCTCACTTTGAATACCATTTCACGGAATGGGTCATAGTGAAATCCCAGATTTCGTTTGATACAAAATCTGTGAGAACGTGACCTTTCACGAAACTCCAGAATTTGTACCATACGAAATCTGGAAATCAGGACTTTCCGTGAGATTTCCAGATTTCGTACCGTACAAAATCTGGAAAACGTGACCTTCACGACTTTCACAGATTATGTATCGTACAAAATCTGGAAAACCCCTACTCGACTCCCTCTGATTCATGTTAACCCATTTATCTTCTCCCCCTTATTTTCCCATTCTTTTTCCCCCAACCACTTCATTTGGCAGAAAAGAGATTCACTGAACTGTTGAAACAAACACGATTCAAAAATTCAACTTTATGAAATTTTTCTGTGCACGCTCCCATTTTATTGTGGTGATTAGCATGCGACAGTATAAACTGAATTTTGCCAGATTTGAGAAGAAACTTTGAAAATTTCAAGCGAAATTTAATTTTTTGAAATAAACTTCTTCTTATTTCTCTGCAATTTCTCTACGGGAGAAATGCGAATTTCTCGACAAAAAACGACATTTCTCGACACAAATCGATAGGTCGAGAAATGCGGAAAAATGTATTTTTTTACATCGTCGATAGGTCCATTAATTTTTTGCAATTTTCATTCTTCAAAAATCCCAATTTTTGCAGCAAGAACGCCAACGCTGCCTAGACCAGCGAATCCTATTCGAAGACCCTCAATTCCCGGCCAACGACCGTAGTCTCTACTTCAAAACGCGTCCCGACGAAGAGATCATCTGGAAGCGTCCCGGAGAGATTTACGAGAATCCGCAGTTGATTGTGGGTGAAAAGAGCCGATTCGACGTGAAACAGGGAGCACTCGGCGACTGCTGGCTGCTGGCGGCCGTGGCGAATCTGACTCTGCGAGATGAACTGTTCTACCGGGTCGTTCCGCCGGATCAGTCGTTCACTGAGAACTACGCAGGCATCTTTCACTTCCAATTCTGGAGATATGGACAATGGGTCGATGTGGTCATTGATGATAGACTTCCGACGGTTGACGGGAAGTTGTATTATATGAGAAGCCAGGAGAACAACGAATTCTGGAGTGCACTTCTGGAGAAGGCCTATGCGAAGTTGTACGGAGGATACGAGAATCTGGACGGAGGGACGACTGCGGAGGCATTGGAGGACTTTACGGGCGGGCTGACGGAGTTTTTCGATTTGGAGAAGGCTGATAAGGGCACGACGTTGGCCATGTTGGTTAGGGGAATGCAGATGGGATCGCTTTTTGGGTGTTCGATTGATGCTGATGAGAATGTTAAGGTGAGCAGTGATAAGGATTGATTTTTTTTAATCTGGAAATCTTTGAAAATTCACTTTTTGATATTTATCTAGATGCTCCTTATCAGAAAACCTTTTTTTTCCAAAAACCGATAAGGATCAATTTCCCATTTTAGCTGCTCCTTATCAGTACAGCCCCCTGATTTTTAGTGATAACTTGATAAGGAGCGGAGATTTTTGGAAAGTTATCCACTGATAAGTTGATGGGAAAGAAAATCTCTATCGATTCCCGGTTTGATATTGAAAATTGGAGAAAAACTGAATTTTTTAAAATTTTTTAAAAATTTAAATTTTTCTGATTTTTTATTTTTTTTGTAACTATTAAATCATTTAAAAATTAAAAAATGCAAAAGTTGAAAAAAATTTTTTCCAATTTTCGAAAAATTCAAAAAAAAATTTCCAAAATATTATTTTCATTTTTATTTTTAAAAAATGAAAATTTTTCTAAATTTTCTAAATTTGTGTAATAATCGAAAAATTAAAAATCGGAAATGCGAAAATTTTTAAAAATTGGAAAAAAAAATTAGAATTTTTTTTTTTGGAAATTCAAAAAAAAAAATTTTATCACTAATTTGTCAAATTTTCACATAAATTCTCTGAAAAATCAAACTTCCTCCCCTAAAAATCGATATTCATTCCAGGAAGCCCAACTAACAAACGGTCTAGTACGTGGCCACGCCTACAGCATCACAGCCATCCAAACAGTCAACACGTATTCCGGCCAAATCCCGCTTCTCCGAATCAGAAACCCGTGGGGCAACTCGAAAGAGTGGAATGGTCCATGGAGTGACGGCAGCCACGAGTGGTCCCAGGTTGACCCATCCCAACGGGACCAAATGGGTGTCAACTTTGCAAAGGACGGCGAGTTTTGGATGTCTTTCGATGATTTCATGACGAATTTCACACAAATGGAGTGTTGTAACCTTTCGGCGGATGTTATGGATGAGATTTCCGAGATGACTGGCGTGGAAGTTCATGAGAAACAGAAGCATCAGTGGGTCGAGAAGCAAGCCGATGGGGAATGGAATAGTAGACGGGGAACGGCTGGAGGATGTCAGAACAATGACACTTATGCCAATAATCCGCAATTTGGAACGTTTTTCCAGGTAAAAATTTGAAAAAAATTGAAAAAATTGAAAATAGACAGGTTTTTTGCCAGTTTTTTGAACTTTAACCTGTCAAAACCCCAATTTCCCGCCTTTTCATGTCGTTATTCGTGTTCTCCATGAAATTCCGCGTCGATTCATACTAATTAAGCCCTGATTCTGAAATTCGAAAAATTCAGAATTCAGAAGCGACCTTCTGAATTCTTAATTTTTGAATTTTTCAAAATCCAGGCTTGATTGGTATCAAATGACGCAGAATTTAGTGGAAAATGCGAATAACGTAATGGAATTCGGATTCTGAAGCTGAAAATGTAGAAATTGAAAAAAAAATCTGAAAAAAAAATTTCCGAAAAAAAAAAATTGTTTTCAGGTTTTTAAAAAATTAATTTTTTTGTTCAAATTCATTGTTTGATAAGACTACAGTAATCAAAATCAAGTAAAAATTCTGGAAAAATTCTGAAATTCAAAAAAAAAAACAATTAATTTTTCAAATTAAAAAAAAAAAAATTTTTCGCTTTTTTAAAAAATTTAAATTTTATTTTTTCAATGTCTTGTTCATAAAGCTACGAACATAAGAATCAAGTGAAAATTTCAAAATTCTGAAATTTAAAATCCAATTTTCAAAAAAAAAATCAATTTTCCAATTTTTGAAAAAAAAATTTTTCCATTTTCATAAAAAAACATCATATTTTCCAGGTTCCCGCCGATTCCGTAGAACACGACGGCAAATGCACCGTAATCGCGGCCGTTCTCCAAAAGTATCGTCGTGAAATGCGTGCCAAGAACCTGGACAACCTCCCAATCGGTTTCTCAGTCTACAGAGCCGACGGATCCGGTCAACCAATGTCAGACACGGCTTTTAAAAGTCAAAAACCACTGGCCCGCACCAAAGTGTTCATTAACATGCGTGAAGTGACTGTTCGGTTCCGTGTGCCACCGGGGTCCTACGTGGTGGTCCCTTGCACGTTTGACGCCTATGATGATGCGGCGTTTTTGCTGAGAATCTACTCAAACGCTCAATTTGAGACCACGTAAGCCAGAAAATCCGGAAAAAATCAATAAAATCAATAATTTTCAGCCAAATTCGCTAAAAACCGCCCATTCGCCTTCTATTCGTCGCCTAATGAGATTTTTTCTCGATTTATATATTTTTCTTATCATTTGGGATTATTGAGCTGATAAAATGGTGATTGGATCAATATTTTTATCAGAAAATGTTAAAATCAATGTATGACCAGTATTTGAGCAAAAAGTTCTGAAAGACGGTTGTCAATCGACTAGAAAATGAGAAATTGAGTGTAAAATCAGGAAAAAAGCACCAGAAAATGGCAATTTGCGGGAAAATCAATGGAAAATCAATAAGTTACAACTCGGTTGACTGTAGATTTACGGTTGAGCCGGTTGGAGGCGGTGGAGCTGGTGGGGGATGGTGGCGGGTGGCGATGGGGATCTCACCGTATGCTGGGTTGCCTCTGGAATCGAGAAAAGTGAGATTTGAGCGTTTTTGGCTTTTTGTGGGTTACTGTAGCTCGAAACAGTGCGATTTGTCGTCAAAAACAGTGCATTGCACAAAATTGCACTTTTCTGGGTTACTGTAGCTCAAATTAGTGCACTTTTTCGTATGATTCGGTGTTTTGTGTGCAAACACTGTATTCTACAGCAAATTTGATTATTTTGGGATACTGTAGCTCGTAAATGTGCAATTTGCCGTCAAAAACAGTGCATTGCACAAAATTGCACGTATTTGGGTTACTGTAGCTTAAAATAGTGCAAATTGTCGTGAGATTCGGTGTTTTGTGTGTGCAAACACTGTATTCTACGGCAAATTTGACTATTTTGGGTTATTGTACTTCGAAAATGTGCGATTTGTCGTCAGAAATAGTGCATTACACAAATTTGCACATTTTGGGTCACTTTAGGTCAAAATAGTGCAATTTGTCGTCAAATTCGGTGTCTAATGACTAATTGCACATTTCTGGGTTACTGTAACTCGAAAATATGCAATTTGTCTTAGGATTCGGTGTTTTGTGTGAAACTCGACTATTTTCGGTTACTGTAACTCGAAAATATGCAATTTGTCTTAGGATTCGGTGTTTTGTGTGAAACTCGACTATTTTCGGTTACTGTAGCTCAAAAATGTGCCATTTGTCGTCAAAATCAGTGCACTACACAAAATTGCACATTTGTGGGTTACTGTAGCTCAAAGTAGTGCAAATTGTCGTGAGATTCGGTGTTTTGTGTGCACATTTGACTATTTTGGGTTACGGTATCTTCGAAACTCGCAATTTGTCGTAATTTTCAGTGCTACGACCTTATTCCGCACTATTTTGGATTAATGTAACTCAAAAATGGACATTTTGTCGTCAGATACGGTGCAAAACGATTTGACCTACTTTTGCGGCCTTCCCAGGGTTACTGTATGCACTGTTGATGCTTGTGCACTGATATGTCTCAACTTTCGCTCATAGTTGTTCCTTTGTCGACACCAGATGCACAGGGATAGGAGGAAGATAACAAAGAAGAGGATGACGGCGATCTGGAAGTGATAAGGTGATAAGGAAAGCTAAAAACCGGGGAGATTGTCGTCAAATCCGGTGTTTTCCGGGTTACTGTAGCTTGAAATGGTGCATTTTGTGCATTTCGTCGTCAACTACGGTGTTTACGTACAAAACTCCGTATCTTACGACAAATCGCACAATTTCAAGCTACAGTAACCCAATTCTTCAAATTTGGGTTACTGTAACTTGAAACTGTGCAATTTGTCGCCAGATACGGTGTTCACGTACAAAACACCGTATCTGACGACAATTTGCAGAATTCCGAGCTACAGTAACCCGAAAAATCCTAAAACTCACTGCGATATACTGTGGAAGCTTCGAAGGGATCGGAACCGGCGGGAATGCCTCTCTGAGTCCGTAAACACTTCTCAGCTGGCTTCTGGAGTCGGCAGATGACGTCATCAGAAGTTGGACTGCCCGATCGACATTGACAAATTGACCGTCTCGATCCATGAAATGGACAAGCATCAGAGTGAAGTTGGAGTTCTGACGGCACTTGTCAACGATGGTTTGGAGACCGGTGGCGTTGGAAAGGGAACTGTAATCAGTTGCTAAGAGGCTTATCAGTGATAAGGATCACTCACTCGGCAATCTTCTTCTCATTCTTGATAATCAGTTCGAATGGCGCATCGAAGACCAGTTCGGTTTGTTGAGCATAGGTGACCACTGATATCTGGAAAGAAGGAATTGGTGATAATGATAAGGAATTTGAAAGGTGATAAGAAATCCATTAGGAACTCATATCACTGATAAGCGATCACAGACACCAAGAAGCTCAATATTTGATAAGTGACCTGATAATTAACACTGATAAGGGACCTAGGACCTAGAACTGATCTGTGATTCGATGATTGATAAAGAGGTTCAAAAATTGCTGATAAGGAACTGATAAAGGACCCTAAATCTCGAAAGGGTCCCAAAATTGACAGCTGATTAGGGGTTTGATGCTCTAACACTGATAAGAGACTCTAGGACTGATAAGTGATTCTAAGGCTGATAAAGGAGTTTAGAGCTGATAAGGAATTGTTGTAGATCTCCTAAAAGTCCCAAAATTGACAGCTGATAAGCTCCCTTATCACTGATAAGGTCTCCCTTATCACTCACCATAACACTCGCAGTATCCTCGTGTCCTGCTCCATCCACCACAACCACCGTGAACGAATAGGAGCTCTCCTTCAACAGCTCATTCGCCGTCACCTCTCCAGTCTCCTTATCAACTGATAACGGCGCCTCCCCAGGTGTAAAAGACGTCCCGGGTGTCCGGACGAATCCTCGAATGCTATACTTCAACCCATCGACTTCCTCATCTGAATCCGTCGCCTGAACCGTCAGAATATGACTTCCAGCAGTCACATGCCCCTGAACCACTGTCGACGTGTAGATCTTATCAGTGAATCTCGGGAAGTTATCATTCACATCGATAACGTCTATCAGTGCCACAATGGTCCCATTCGTCGGTTTGTGTGGGTCTCGACACGAAAGATGACAATCGTAGGCGGTTACAGTAATCTGATGCTGTTTCTTGTGTTCCCTGTCGAAGGAAGAGTTGGTGTAGAGGATAGGAAGCGTCGGATCCGAGAAAAAGAAGATCGGCGTGTCGGTGGTATAGCAGACTTTGGTGTTATCCGAGTGAAAATCGGAATCCAACGCGGCAGGGATCCTTCCAACTTGTCTCCGCCCCTTCTCGTTCTCCAGCACCGTCAACCGAACGTCTTGCTTCGGAAACATTGGACAGTTATCATTCCTATCATTCACTGATATGAATAAATGGGTTGATGTGCAATTTTGAACGCGGCAAGCCAAGATTTTGATCTCATGAACCGTTTTTTTCTCGAAATCAAACGGAGCCCGAGCTATGAGACTTCCATTGAGCTCTCCAATGCTGAACATTTGCCAATCCTTTTTGAACATCTCATCCAACCGAAAAGTGATATTCTTATCACCCCCCTTATCACCATCCTCTTCCAGAACCTTCACTCTTAACAGTTCCTCATAAACAATGTTCTCGTCGAAATAATGAATCGAGTTCTGTTTCGGTGATATCACCAGAGGGTTGTGATGTGTGTTCTTAGCCGGATACACTGTTACACAGTACGGAGAAGTGGTGGACCGTCCGTGGGTCTCCGGTGGACCATCTCGAACGGTTACTGTGGAGCAGAGCCTCTGACCAGCGTATCCCTTCAATGGCGCTGCTACAGTAAGCCGCCACGTGTCATCCACGCGGAACATTGTGGAATTCACGTCAGCGGACAGCTTCTGATTCTCATCTGAATCCGACACGACCAGCACGGTGACCACTGTCCCAACAGCTGAATCCTCGCCGATATTCAGATGCGTTAGGTCTGTGTTATGGATGATCGGATCGTTATCATTGACGTCTTGCACGTTAACAGTCACTGATGCGAACACCTCGTGATAAGGAGCATCGCCTTCGTTATCAATGCATCTTATCGATAGGCTGTGGACTCGTTGGGTTTCAAAATCAAGTGGGGCGACGAGACGGATTGTGGAGTTGCTGGAAATGTGATAAGAGGTGATAAGAGGTGATAAGAAGGTTATCAATGATAAATAGCACTATTTAGCACCAAAAACTGTGCAATTTTTCGTAAAGTTCGGTGTTTCATTCGCAAACACCGTATCTGACGACAAATCGCACGATTTCAGGCTACAGTAACCCAAATTTCAGGAATCGGGTTACTGTAGCTTCAAAACTGTGTAACTTGTCGTAAAATTTGGCGTTTTATACGCAAACACCTTATCTGACGACAAATTGCACAGTTTCAAGCTACAGTAACCCATATTTGAGGTATTTTTGCTACCGTAATCCAATTTTCGTCAGATATGTTGTCAGATACGTAATTTGGGTTACTGTAGCTCAAAAACTGTGAAACTTGTCGTTTTGTACGCAAACACCTTATCTGACGACAATTTGCACAATTTCAAGCAACAGTAATCCAAATTTCAGGGATTAGGTCACTGTCGCTCTAAAATTGTGCATTTTTCCGTCAAATTCGGCGTTTTCACGACAATTTGCACAGTTTTGAGCTACAGTAACCCAAATTTGAGGAATTGTGCAAATTGTCGTCAAATTGCGTACCTGACACCAAACTTGACGACAAATTGACATTTCCTGATTTTTAGTGATTCCTTATCACTGATAACTCACCCCTCATCAATTCTAAAGAATCCCTCGTCTCCCGTCATACTGTACCGTAACCGAGCAAACTTTCCGCTGTCCGAATCCGTCGCCAACGGGTACGGTAGCTCGAGTACGGTACCCAATACGGAATCTTCTCGAAGCCACGTCACGAATATCGATGAGTTCTTGAAGATTGGCCTGTAATCAGAATGTTATCAACTGATAAGGCTTATTGATAAACCGATTATCGTTAGCGTCAGTGATGGTTAGTAGGAAGGGTACTGTAGCGGTTATCCGGGTTCCGGTGGCTTGAATCCGTCCCTGGATTCGTCGTTCTTTCTCGAAATCCAGAAGGCGATGGATTCTGATAACGCCGTGGTTATCAATGTGAAGTTTGGCTTTTGGACCGGATTTTATGAGAAGGGAGTATCTGGAAATGGGGGTTAGAGGGTTACTGTAGTTAGTGGTGGGTTACGGTAGGTTTTGACAAGGCAAATGGATAGAGTTTGATTTTCTTATCATTTTATCAGTTGACAACTTTTTCCTAGAAAGCTTGCTAAAAAAGTTACGACGCTCCGAAATCCCGCAATCTCAAAAGATCCATAGGGAGCTCCAAAGGCCCCTAGCGCCTCTAGGAGCCGTTCTAGCTAAAAGTGATCAACTGATAAAATGATAAGAAGGTTAAGATCTACAATTTATCAGTTGATCACTAAGCTCTAAGATCATTCTGGAAGAAGTTACGACGCTCCGAAATCCCGCAATCTCAAAAGATCCCTAGGGAGCTCCAAAGGCCTCTAGCGCCTCTAGAAGCGGTCCTGGCTCAAAGTGATCAACTGATAAAATGATAAACAGGTTGAAATCTACAATTCATCTGTTGATCACTAAGCTCTAGGACCTTTCTGGAAGAAGTTACGACACTCCGAAATCCCGCGATCTCCACTGATCCTATGGGAGCTCTAAAGGGCCATAGCGCCTCTAGAAGCCGTTCTAGCTCAAATTGATCAACTGATAAAAAATAAAATGATAAGAATACCAGGCTTTATCACTTCTTATCACTCACTTCACCCCATCCTCTTTTCCAACTCCTTCCGCCGGCACTTCCCCAACAACCGTCCCAATCGTTGATCCCTCAGTGGCCGTGAACTTCCGGGTTACTGTAGGTGTACTGTACACCGGACTGATATCATCAGTGTCCATAACATTGATAATCAGCTCCACAGGCACTTCCCGCTTGCCTTTCCGCATCGAAATGTACAGTTTGATCTGCCGAACCTTATCAGGATCGATCCTTGCCAAAGTGATAATCCTGCCGGATTTCTTATCAATATCAATCCACCTTATCACTTCTTCGTCTCGAAACCCTTCAGCAGTGGCTCGAATTATCTCATAAGAGTATCCATTCATCCCGGCATTCAGCCACTTGATTTCCGATCTTCCCATCGTATCATTACTATTTATCTGGGTCGTCAACTCATTCTGCACACTTTTCGCCTTGTGCTCATTGAGCACCACAGTGGTCCATGCCTCCTTGTCTCCGTGGTCCCTCGGTGGTCCACCGTCCCTCGCGGTCACGTTGACCTCCAAAAACACATCTTTCGCCAGAATTCCGGGCCCGATGAACACAATTTCGCCTTCATCTGACACTTTGAATTGTGGGTCTTGACTGGAATACGTGACATAGTTGTTTGGTGACGTGGCATCTGAATCTTCGGCTTTGACCCGTCCAATGACGCCTCCGGGGCTGATGTTGGCGTCGAGGACGATGGAATAACGGGTGTTGGAGAAGATTGGAGAGTTGTCGTTGATATCCTGGAAATCACCGAGAAAAATAAGACAAAAAGTGAGTTTTTGGGCCGAAATAGGCCGATTTGGGCCGATTTAGGCCGAAATAGACCTTTTTTCCTCATTGAATTTGGCAAGTTTTGACACCCATATTGCCCTGATTTCAAAATTTTTGAATCTAGGCTTTTTTGGGCCGATTCAGGCCGAAATAGGCTCATTTGGGCCCTGATCACAAAACGTGGCATGTTTTCATGTGGAAACAGTAGATTCGATAAGTTTGGACATCCAATTTCAAAATTTTCAGGATTGGGCTGATTTGGGCCGATTCAGGCCGAAATAGGCCCGATTGGGCCGATTTGGGCCCAAGTTTCAAAAATTGGTGATTTTTCTCGCTTTTCATGTTGGACATGGTCAAACTTGACAAGAGTTTTCACTTAAAACCAGAAAAATTGATTTCGGGCCGATTCAGGCCCAAATAAGCCCAAACTCGGCCTGAAATCTCAAAATTTTCAAACCAGACCAATATGGGTGTCAAAAAACTCCTCAAAACCTGCAGAACACAAAAATCCCACTCACTTTAACTCTAATCGTCACAATCGCACTGCTACTTCTCGGCGGCTCTCCAGAATCACTAGCTATCACCGTCAAGTTGACCTCATTGGACTTCATAGCTTCTCGATCGATAGCTCCAATGAACAATACTCCATCTGAGGAAATATCCACCGGAAAATCGCCTTTTTCCATGATAGAATACGATATTTGTCCGTTTCGACCCTCATCCAGGTCATTAGCCTGAAACTAGGGTATTGGACCTTGAAAGTAGGTTAATCCTTACCGTAATCTTAACTTTTTCATTTTTCCCCTCATCTACAGTAACCAAAAAGTGATCCTTTTCGAAAACCGGCGAATTGTCATTTTCGTCCTTGACACTAATGACGAGTTGGGCTTTTGCAGAGGCTCCTGCAAGGATTACGGTATTTCGAAAAATGGGTTACTGTACCATTTCCATCTGTGGCCTTTACTATCAAATCGAATTTGGCATTGAGTTCCCGATCAATCGATAATTTGTTTTGAACCTCTCCAGAATTGGAAATCGAAAACTTCTCGGCGCCTTCACCCAACAATTCATAGGTCACTGGCCCAGAACTGAGCACTTTCAGCTCTCCGATCACTGTCGGCTCTCGATTCTCCATTACTGACAGCTCATAGACGGCTTGTTCGAATTTCGGAATCATTTTGGCTTTTTGGGGGATTGGAGCGTTTTTGGTGGAAGCGGCGATGGATCGGAGCACTATTCGACACTGACCGGCTGTGGATTTAATCTGGAAGATGGGAAATTGTGATTTTTGAATTCAGCATGGGATTTGGAATCGATTGATACTAATATTGGCTAGTTTTGGGGTAATTTTTGATTTGGGCCGGTTCGGGCCGGCCTGAATTGGCCTGAAACTCAAAAATTGGAATATGGGCTTGATGGGTGTCAGAATGTTGCAGAAAACATGAAAAATACAAAAAAATTCATTAAAATTTGGATTTGGTCAGGTTTGGGCCGATCCGGGCCGAATAGGCCTTTAGGCCTGAAACTCAAATTTTGAAATATGGGCATCATGGGTGTCAAAACATTCCAGAAAACATGAAAAATGCAGAAAACCAACTGAAATGGTGATTTAGTCTGGTTTGGACCAATTCGGGCCGAATAGGCCTTTAGGCCTGAGACTCAAAATTTGAAAAATGGGCTTCATGGGTGTTGAAATTCTCCTGAAATCAAATAGAATCCACTGGAAGTAGTTTTTTTTTCGAATTGAGCCGCTTTGAGCTGATTTGGGCCGCTTCAGGCTTCAGGCTTTAGGCCTAAAATTCAAAAGTTTAAATATAGGCTTTATGGGTGTCAAAATTCTCCTGAAACCATAAGAAATCCGATAGAATCCATTGAAAGTAGTGATTTTCGATCTAGGCCGATTCGGGCCGATATAGGCTTCAGGCTTCAGGCCTAAAAGTTACAAATTCAAATATAGGCTTTATGGGTGTCAAAATTCTCCTAAAAACATTAGAAATTCATTGAAATTTCAAAAATTTGACAAAAGCCCTTTACAGGCCGATTCAGGCCCGTTTAGGCCTGAAGCCCGAAACTCAAAACTTCAAATCTAGGCTTTATGGATATCAAATCACTCCTTATCACCTCCTTATCACCAAAAAACCCACCAACAACTGCGCATTATCCAAATTCTGCGCCGAAATCTTCTGCTCATCCAAAACCTTCAACTCCAACTGAGAATCACCAGTGATTTTCAAATCAAAGCTATCAGATCCACCGATAAGACGGATTTTCTCCTGGAATCAATGATAACTGATAAGGAATAGGTTACTGATAAGGATTACGGTATCAGTAGGGACCAGGGTCTTGATGATAAGGGGAGAGTCGAATTGGCCAGTTCCTTGGATGAGACGGGCTTCGTAAATTGGGAATTCACAGAGGGATTTCTCCTGGAATGTGATAACTGATAACTGATAACTGATAAGAAGACTGATAAGACTCACTTGTGATATCTGATTCTTCTCCTCAATTTTCTGATCTTCCTTCACTTTCAGCGTCATCTCAGTTTTCACACTTTTCCCATTTTCTCCAATTTCCTTGGCCTAAAATCATTTCTTATCACTTATCACTTCCCTTATCAGTGCTTCTTATCACCCTACCGTAATCTCTACCGTAATCAGCTCTCCTTTCTCCAATTCCGGCACCCTTTTCACTGTAACTTCTCCAGTTTTATCTTTAACTCCAAAATTTGGATTTTCACTGATATGATAAGAAATTTCGGCTTTTTCGACACTTTTCGCTGATATTTTAGTGATAACATCATTGATTTTTGCGGATTTTGAGATTTCAAAGGGTTGCGAGAAATCGGTTTCGAATTGTGGGGGCTCGCTGGAAAACATTGATAAGATAAGCTGATAAGAAAGATGAACTTACTCATTCTCATTTTTCAAATGTATCGTTACAGTATGAACTACAGTATGCGTTCGATTCGAGTGCGGATCGCCGTCTTTAGCGGTTATGTTGAAGGTGTGGATTGGTTTGCTGCAAAAATAGGGGAATTTGATAAGGACCTTATCATATATTGATAAGGGAGTCAAACAAAAAAGTAAAAAAAGGTTTCTCCCCGGCCGGGAATTGAACCCGGGTCTCGCATGTGACAGACGCGGATACTCACCACTATACTACCGAGGACACAACAAAGCAGGGCGCAGAGGGCAATGAAGAGCGCGCGCTTACCTCTCAAAATCCAATTTTTTCGCGAGACGAAGAGTAGTGGAACACTTGCCAGAATTGCAGTTTCTCTTGTCCAAAGTGAAAAATTCATCTCCCTAAACCAAAATTTTCATGTTTTAAGAACCCAGGCACTATTTTCACCTCAACCGCAAACCTAGAAACCCCCGAAATGCCAGTATCCGGATCTTTAGTGTGAATTCTGAAAATTTCAGCTCCAACTTCAGCGTTTTCCGATATTTCCGCCGATGTCGGTGTGTTCCAGAACTGTGGCGGGTTGTCGTTCACGTCAACAACCTGGATTTCCAACGTGGCACGTGACTTTTTGGGTCCCGCCACGACAAGTGAGAAGGACTGTCCTTTCGTGCCGTCGGCCGCTTCTTTCTGGAAAATGAAAAGATACACTTGAGAGAAATAGTGTGGAGATTGGAGAGACGCAGAGAGAAAAGGAATATGCGAAAATACTTGAAAGTCAATTGGCCGGACTGACTGGACGCGCATGGTTAGTGAACAAGTGAATTTGGAGTGTGAAACTGTTGGAAAATTGGGTTGTCAGTGGAGCGCACTTGCAAATCGGGCTTGAAAATGGATTTTTGGGCTCGAAATTGATTGGAAATTGATAAGAATTTGGAAAAATCACTTTTTGAGCTTGGTAGCGGTTAGCAATGGAGCGCACTTGCGTTATCACTTCTAATCACTTTTTATCAGTTCAATTCTGATCAATTCTGGTAAAATTTTAAGGAAATTTGCTGAATTTGAAGCTCTGGAACCTGAAAATCCAAAAAATAACCAATTTTCACCGATTCTCAATGGAGCGCATTTGCATTATCGCTCTAAAATCATGATTTCAGCACGATGGACTTGGTTTTCACATTTTTGAGCCAAAAATCTCAAATCCTAGCGCCCAGAGCCCACGAAACCTCAAAATTTTAGAAATTTATCATTAGAGCGCACTTCCAACACCCAAAACCAAAATTTTCAAAAACTAGCCATTATGGATGTCAAATCTCATCATTTTTGTTGAGGATTTCATAAAAATCCCCTCTAAGCAGTTTCAGGGCCCCCTGAACTTCAAAATTTGACAATATTGTCATTAGAGCGCACTTCCAACACCCAAAATCAAAATTTTCAAAAACTAGGCTTCATGGGTGTCAAATTTCATCATTTTTGTTCAGGAATTCAAAAATGGTGCTACCATGGACCCTAAAACTCAAAATTTCACAAATTTGTCATTAGAGCGCACTTCCAACGTCCGAAATCGAAAATTTCAAAAAATTTCAAAAACTAGGCTTCATGGGTGTCAAATCTCATCATTTTCACTCAGGAATTTAAAAATTGTCCTACTAGGGACCCGGAACCTCAAAATTTCAAAAATTTATCATTAGAGCGCACTTCCTACGGCCAAAATCAAAATTTGCAAAATTTTCCAAAACTAGGCTTCAGGGGTGTCAAATCTCGTCATTTTTGTTCAGGATTTCGAATATAGGCATAGCAGATACCGTAATCCTCACAAGTTCAAAAATTTGTCATTGGAGCGCACTTCCAACACCCAAAACCAAAATTTCAAAAATTTTCAAAAACTAGCCATTATGGGTGTCAAATCTCATCATTTTCTCTCAATATTTCAAAAATCGCACTCAAAACCGTTCAGACCCTCCGTAGACTCCCAGAAACCATATTGGCCGTGCCGGAAAACGCATCCAAGTGGATAATCGTCCTTGTCATGTTCACCGCATATGATCTCCTTCTCTTCAATGTTTTTTTCGGATTTCTATTCAACTTCTTGAATATAACAGGCGTGTAAATCGTCTCTTTTGAATAATATCCCTCCATGCCCTTGGAGAAGCCTTGTTGGCCGGGGGGGAACCCTTAGAAACGTGTTTCGGGAAAAGGAAATGAGGGTGCTAATTGAAACCCGACGAGAGAGTGTGCGATTGATGGAGACGCAGACAAAATACGGCAGATACTGGTATAATAATTAGGAGAATGGTCAGATTTGCCATTCCTTTCATTTCCCCTTTTTCAGATTTCTCTTGAGAGTGGAAAATAATTAATTATAGAAGGTTTTGATTACTTCGTCAGGTTTTTGGGGAGAAAAATTGAAAATTGAAAAAAAAAATTTTGAAAAAAAAATTTTTTTTCGAAAATTTTTTTTTTACAGGTTTGCTATTCTGGACAGGTTTTAAAGTATTTTTATCGATTTCCTGATTAAAAATGATGAGATTTGACACCCATCATGCCTATATTTGGAAAATTTTTATTTTGCATGTTGGAAGTGCGCTCTGATGACAATTTTGTGAAAATTTGGGTTTTTTGGGTTTTAGATAGTTTTAGGGCAATATTTTTGAATTTTTGAAGTAAAATCAAGAGTTTTGACACCCATAATGGATGGTTTTTTCAAAAAATAATTTTCGAAAAAAAAAATTTTTCAACATTTTTTTTGGTATTCAGGATTTATGATACATGGACAGCTTTTAGAGTATTTTTATCGATTTCCTGATTAAAAATAATGAGATTTGACACCTATCATGCCTATATTTCGAAAATTTTCATTTTCCACATTGGAAGTGCGCTCTAATGACAAATTTTGTGAAAATTGGGATTTAGGGGATTCCAAAAGCTGGAATAATCGTTTTTAAAGTACGGAAAGCTAAAAATCAAGGTTACTCTCCAAAAATTGCATTTCAGAGCCAAAAGGCAAGTGCGCTCTATTGAGAATCTGTGTAAAACTCAATTTTCAGTCATTTTCGCCTATTTTTAGTCATTTTTAGCCAACTTTTCCCAATTTTCTAGAAATTTCCCAACTTTTCTCCAAGTTTAGTATCAAACCCCCCTCTTCGGCTTCTTCTTCTTCCTTTTCATATTGACCATCCGTTCCGACTGACCAATCTAATCTGCACTGTAAATAGCCCATCTTCCCGTAGCCCCCTAACCAAAAACTCACCAACCCTGTTGACTCAGAGACAAAACAAGACAAAAGTTCACACTCCGGTGCAGGATTACTGTAGGGAGCGCGCTACCGGGTGAAGGATGAGCCAGCGGTCACGAAGGGGAAGAAGCTTCGTCGTGAGAAACAAAGTTTGAAGGCAGGGGGAGTCGAACCCGGGAGGTGGTGGGGCGTGACAGGCGGCTGCGTTACCGGCTGCGCCACACGTGCGGACCTAGATGCAGGTGGCAAGTGCGCTTATGAGGGCGCGGGCGCCGACCGCCGCGCCCTAGATTTTTGAATTTTCAAAATTGAAATCGAGGTGAAAGTTGCGAAATCCAAAAAAAACCATAACTTCCTTCCCAGTCGATGAATTTCAAAAATTCCTCGTCTATTCTTCCGGAATCCTTTAAAAACCCAGACTGCCCAAGTTCAGGTGCACTTTTCCCGTTCCGAAAAGTGTATATTACGGGCCACTGGGCTAATTTCTCTTCGCCTTAAAAGCTATATAATGACCTCTGGCCATATACAAGAAGCAACCAGACGGATGAGCTAATCAATAATTAATCTTTGATCGACCGAAATTGAGCTAGCAGAGAGCAGAGAGTTGCAATTACGTGAATCCTAAATCATTCCCAGTAGCTAGCTTCTTCAAGAAGTGATAAAAGATAATGGACTGATAATCAAATTAGCCGACTAAGAACAACACACGACTTCTGTTTGGAAGCCTGACTGAGTAAACCGACGAGAGAGTGTGCCGGACCGAGAGACGCAGACATTCTCCCAAATGATGCGCGAAATTCGGACGGTAAACATACGTCTGCGTCGAAAGCCACGTTTAGCTGCAGCGTGGCACATGTTTCGTTGATTTTGACGACTTGGAAGTAGTTTTGCGCGTCTCCGGAGATTATCTGAAGGTTTTTGGGCTTTTCTGGGCTTTTCTAGGCCCTTTTTGACCTACTTTAACATTCCTTGGACATAATGTCACTGGTAGATGTGTTCCGATTGGCCAGTCTTCTTCTACTAGCAAAAATGAGGGCTCGACGAGGAGATTGGCGGATTCTGAAGGTTTTTTGGGGGTTTTTTGAACTTTTTTGATATGGGCGACACTTGAAATCCATACCTAACCCGAATTTGTAATTGGGGCAAGGTTAGTAAACAGTGGACAAGTACAAGTGGCAATTGCAAAAAAGATTTTTCTATGCGGGGTATTGAACGCGGGTGTTGGGCGCGAGAGGTGGAGCGTGCACCCGGCTGCGCCAAAACTGCGATGGTCCGCAGAGGAGTGGACGCCGGTGATAAACGCGCGCATTTCAGGGACTTTCAGGGGAATTTAAAATTTGAAAAGCTTGGAAAATGTCAAAAAGTTTGGTTTTTTCAAATTCCACCTTGTTTTTCCCATTCCCGCAACTTTCCCACAGATTCTTGATCCTCGATTCTTGCCATAAAACCATTCGAAATCCCCCCAGGCGACCCGCTGAGACACGTACCTGTTCTCTTCACACAAAACCCGAATAACAGAAGTAATGGGATGAATATAGTGGTTGGACGACGACGCGGAATACACATTTAAGTCACATTCGACGGAAAATTACAGAAAATGGCAAAAAATACAGAAAATAAGGAAAAATAAGTGGGAAATTTGAAAATTTCAAGAGATTCTGTGGTTTCTCGTCGGTTTAGTTGGGAAATGGCCAGATGGGTGGCTGGGGTGCGGTCGGAAGAGATGTGGGCGGAGCCTAGGCGGAAAGCAAGCAAATGCGAGGAGGTAACGGGCCGAAGGAGGCGACGAACGAAACGAACTGATTCAATTATTATTATGATGTGATGGGGAGGGGTGATGATTGAGGATGACGTGGAAATGTGATTGGATTTCCTGAAATTACGATAAAGTTGGGTTTTTAGGTGGTAAAAAAGTTTGAAAACTTTTCAAAAAGAGGCGCGGCGCCCCGAAAAGCGCGCTTTTATCACCAGACTCCACAGCTCACTCGGCAGTGCAGGTGTGGCAGAGTGACAAACCTTTTGCCTTCCACGCCACCATCCAGGGTTCGGATCCAGGTGCCTTGGAAACTTTTTTGCACCTTGCAATCTATCAGTGTTAGTGATTTCCAATTGTTTTCTGTCATTTTTATGAATTTTCCATCAATTCTGATCACTTCCCAACTCCCTGGAGCAAATATAATGAAAAGCCGGCTCGCTGAAGCCTAATTGAAGGGTTCTATGGCTTCCGTTCCGAATTTCGGACGATTCTGGTCCCAAACCCGTCTAATCTCTTACACTATGATTCTTATCAGTCACTGATAAGATTCCCGACGCAGACAACCCGAGAAATGGTACATTGTAGGCAGTGTAGTCGCGTTTTCTGTACTTTTTGCGGAATTTTCGCCATTTTTGAGATTTTTTATCAGTGATAAGAGATTTTTCTTGTTTTTTGAATGAATAGGGCTTGATTTTATTTAAATTTTGAGAAAAAACCACTTTTTGAAAAATTTGAAAAAAAAAAGTTTTTTTCGAAATTTTTTTTTCATCAATCTTTGTGTGATGAGTGATAAATTCTCGCCATTTTCTTATCAGTTCCGTCTCTTTTTTCCCGTTTTCCATCAATTTTCTCACTTTTCAGCTTGAAAAAATGATCGATAGTGCCAAATGGCTCATTGAAAACTGGGAGTTGGTCGGCAATTCGTTGCTTTATAAATTCAAGGACCAGAAATTTTTGTTGGCAGCGTTGAAAGGATTGAGGAATGGTTTGGTGTGAGTTTTGGGGGAAATTGGGAGAATTTGAAAAAAAAAATTTTTTTTTCTGAAAAAATTAATATTTTCCAGTTTTTTATAAATCAAGAGATTCAATAAAGTGTTTTTTTCAAAATTAGGAAAATTTGAAAAAAAAATTCAAAAATTTTTTTTCAATTTTTTTTTCAAAAATTCAAAAAAAAATTTTCTGAGAAAATCAATAAATGCCTATTTTTATAAATATAGAAATTTTAAGAAAAACAAAAGAGAAAATTTTAAAAAATGTTAAAAAAAAATTTCAGAAAAAAAAGTTTTTCAAAAAAAATTTCAAAAAAAAAATTTTTTTTTCATTAAAAAATCTTTTTTTCTGAAAAAATCAATAAATTTCAGGTTTTTAAAAATAAAGGAATTTTTTAAAAAATTGAGAAAAAATGGAAAAAAAAATTTTTTTCACAAATTTTCAAAAATTTCAAAAAAAAAAACATTTTTCAATTTTTTTTTCAATTTTTCTGAAAAATTCTTTGAAATATTAAGAATTTAACGAGGAAGTCGGAAATTTTTTTTTTGAAAATTTTTAGAACATTTCAAATTTCTCAAAAAAAAATTTTCCAGAAACCATTTTTTTAAAATTTTTCTCAAATTTCAACAAAAAAATCAATAATTTTCAGCGTTTTATTATTTTTTTATTGACAGAAAAATCGGGAAAAAATTAAAAAAAAATTTTTTGAAACATCTAAAATTTTTCAAAAATTCCTATTTTTATCAATTTTTCCAAAAAATCAATAATTCACCCATCCTTTCCTAAAAACCCCTCATTTTCCAGCTACGGAGTCCGAATCCGTGCCCCGCACGCCCTCGTAATGGTCTTCCTTTTCGGAGAAGGAACGTAAGTTTCCAATTTCCAGATTATCGATTGATTATCGATTTTTTCAGCTTCCTCCAAAAGCTTTTGACAATCTTTCGTTTGACAAAAACCCACGCTTCAAACCTAGCGAAATTCGTGTTTTCCTACAAATTTTTGCAAGGAGCACTATCGGAAATTGACGGAAAAAAGAAGGAATGGCATAGTTTTGCCGCGGCTCTCGTTATGGGATATTTCGTTTTTGGAGAGAATAATGCGGTTAATATGCAGGTAAAATTATTGATTTTTTGAAGATTCAAATTTTTTTTTTAAATTACCGTAAAACCTCTATTAGAAGGGCACCCAATAGTTTGTCTTTGAGCTTCACTATCTCAAAAACTAGAAGAGATATCAAAAAGTTGTCAACTGCAAAGTTGTAGTTCTAATCTTCGTCTACAACTTTGCAGTTGACAACTTTTTGATAACTCTTCTAGTTTTCGAGATAGAAAAGCTCAAAGTCAAACTATTGGGTGCCCTTCTAATAGAGGTTTTACGGTATTGATTTTTTGAAAATTTAAATTTTTTTTTTTAATTATTGATTTTTCAGATCAACTTATACCTGTTATCACGTGTAGTTGTCGGATTGGCTAAACTTGCCGCTAATGAGAATATTATTCCTCAACCAAGTGAGTTTGGCCCTTTTTTCCCTTATCTTTATCACTTATCACCTTAACAGCCCATCAATCATCCAGAAACTTTTCTAATTAGGACTTCCTGACGGAGGTGATTAGAAAAGCAAAAAAGTGATAAGGAAGGATTGAAGATTGATGTTTAGCGGAAACAAAAGAGGTGTAGGGTTCCAAATTTTCCAAAAGTGTTCATCTAACGAGAGGGTGAATTTTCTGAGTTTTAAGCAGATTCTGGAAGAATAGAAGAGGAATTTTTGAAATTCATCGAATAGTTCGGGAGATATGATTCTTCAAGATTCCAGGATTTCCTAAATTTTCCCCGATTTTCAAATTTGAATTTCTGGGCGCGGCGCCCAGCGCCCGCGCGTTTATCACCGCCCTTGCCGCCAACCCTTTCCTCCGCCCGCGTGGCGCAGCCGGTAACACCACCGGTCGCAACGCCACACACCCCAGTTCAATTCCCCACACATCTCAACCTTTTTTGCAGACTTCCCCGTCTTCCCAATCTTTGGCGCCGTCGTCTGGGGAATCGTCCTATGGCTGTTCGAGTTCCACCCAACCGTTCTACAAGGATCCCTGCAGAAATCAATGACTTATCTGTATCACGACTCCAACTTTTGGACCGATATTAAGACGTTTCTGTTGAGAAACAAGTAGGCAATCTGTCCAGTTTGCATGTTATGCTTATAAATGCATTTTCCATCCGTAATTACATTTCGCAACATGTTCCTTCCCTCGACGGCCAATTTGGTTCAAAAGATCGGTAATTAAGTCGAGACTTAGGCTTAAGTCTCAATATATAAAATATGAAAAGTTTTATTAGGTAAAAAATAGTGAAAAACCCGTAAATCAACACCAAAAATCTTGAAAAACACTCATTTTTCCTACTAAAACAACGAAAACCGCTTCGTTTTCTCAACATAACTATTAAAAAAGGCCTTATGAGCAACATTGACCCATGTCTGAGGAGCTTTTTGAAATTGGATCCCGGCTGTCAGCATACCCTCACAACCCGCTGAACTTTGCTGACACATCTCATTGACATCGTCCAGGACCGTGCCGAAAGCCTCCCGACGGCATTGTTCCAGGTCTCGCATCGTTTGACGGGCTTCCAGGGCCCAGGGGCCGAGGAGGGTTTCTGGAAAACGAAATTGGATAATTTTGTGTGAAAAATGAGAAAATTTGGCTTAAAATTGGCTAAAATTGGTCAAAATTGGCCAAAATTGACTAACTTTGAAATCGCGGGATTTCGGAGCATCGTACTGGAGTCAATTTTTAGATTTTGACGACTTTTTCAAGTGGGAATAGCTTAACAAACATGAAAAGTCCCTGTTTTTCATAAAATGCTTGAAAATCTGCCAGTTCTGGAAGTTTAGTACGATGCTCCGAAATTCCGCTGGTGGAAAGTGTGCACTGGGTTTAGCAGGAACATGGAAAACCTTCAAAAATGACAAAAATAACAGATTTTCAATGAAAAATCAATCAAAAAGGTGAAAAATTGGGTTTTGTGAGGAAATGTTGACACCGGGATTTCGGAGCATCGTACTAAGTGGATAATGTAAGAAAACTGGCAAAAGTTTAAAGAAATCGTGCTACAGCCTACCCACATGTGATTTGCGGGATTTCGGAGCATCGTACTAACCAAAAAAAATCAAAATGAGCATCTCAGTACGACACTCCGAAATCCCGCTGATGGGAAATGTGCACTGGGTTTAGCAGGAACATGGAAAACTTCAAAAATGACTAAAATCGCATGTTTCCACTTTAAAAATGTATCAAAATCAGGTTTCCAACTGAAATTTCGACACCGGAATTTCGGAGCATCGTACTAACTTTTTATAGAGTCAATGGATGTTTTTCAAATTTGCGGGATTATGGAGCATCGTACTGACCCAATAATTATTTCAGTACGACACTCCGAAATCCCGGACTCACCTCCAAACGTAGTTCCCTCGATTCTCTGCAAGAACTGATCGATCATCTTGCTATTCAACTTCATCAACAACGAATGATCAAACGAGTTGTTATACTCGACAACCGGCGGATTCAGAAGATGTCGTTCGAATCGTCTCAAGTGCAAAAAGTACAAATGAGCATTGTCGAACATTTCAATGGTGGTGTGCTCATGAACATCATCCACCAACTCATTCCGATAAACCGAGTGCATATCAAAGTGCATGACCCTTTCAGGTCGATGGAACATCTTCTTCGAAACCCTATAATCCCACCGGATATTCTCGACTTGAAGCACTCGAACACTTTGTAAATCAAACTTCACATCGTTTGGTTTATTGATCGAATCCCAGTGTTGAGGCTGATGGCTTAGGATCCAGTCGGCCTTGAATTGAGCTGCTTTGGGGTGTCTTGCAGCCACGAGGTTTAGGTAATTCGAGATGTTTAGGTTTGAGGAAACGGGCAGGTCATCTAGGTCAGTGTTGGCTATGAACTTTACAGAACTGCGGGCTCGGAGCATACAATCATGCATGAACGCAGTGGCTCCATGCCGGAAAACTCGACTATTCGGGTCCTTCTCATAGATCCCTCGATCCCGGGAATGGACTGGAAGATCCGACCAATCGATCAGCTCCAAATCATCCCCTAGTGATTCTTTGTAGAAATCCAGAATCTGTTTGGTTTGCCACGTGTAACTGTGCACGTAAAAGTAGAATTTGGTAGCGCCCTGTGCTAGCCAGGACTCGAAGAACTGCACGATGACGGTCCAGTCGGTGAAGAAGAAAATGGGTTGGAGGCAGACGCCGAGGGTGTGGGAGTAAGTGTGAGAGGAGGGGTGAAGGCGGACGTCTCTGGAACCCATAGAGCTTGAAATTCTATACAAATTTGCAGTTTATCACTTTTTCCAGGAAGAATTCAGGAAAAGTTATGGGGTTTTCAAGATTTTGAGTTTTTGAGACAACGGGATTTCGGAGCGTCGTAACTTTTTTGTATTGGTCCCTAGACAAAAGTGCTCAACTAAAAAGTTATAGATTTTGACATTTTCTACAAGTTTTTAATTGGTCACTTTGAGCTAGAAAGCCTCCAGAAGCCGTCAACAGCTTCTGAAGTTGTGGGAGCTTTTTGAAGCTTTTGGGCGCTCCGGGATTTCGGAGCATCGTAACTTTTTCCCTAAGCTTCCAGGACTAAAGTGACCAACTACAAAGTTGTAGATTTTGAAATTTTCCACAATTTTGCAATTAGTCACTTTGAGCTAGAAGACCTCCAGAAGCCGTTTAACACCTTCTGACGCTGTGGGAGCTTTTTGACGCTTTTTGAAAGCTTTGGGATTTCGGAGCGTCGTAACTTTTTCCCAAAGCTTCCAGGACCGAAGTGACCAACTACAAAGTTGTAGGAAATTTCAAAATCTACAACTCTCCAGTACATCATTTCCCCCTATCACCCCTCCAAAAGCCGTTATCACTCACTTCACCGGAACCACTGTGAACTCATCGTTCAACTCGGTCGTCAAGTGTAAGAAGGGCGAGTGCGGAGTTGTCAGAGGAAGTCGAACACTCCCGAATCTAGTGGCCATGGAGCAGAATAAAATGTCGTAGCAGCTCGAGTTGAAGCATGACCATTCGACGGGTTGCCAGCCAAGAGTGGGTACTTCTGCTTTGAGGTTGATACTGGAAAATGATAATGGGGTTCAGAACCTTTCTTATCACTTTATCAGTTACCTATTATCCTGATTCTCCAAATACACAAATCGAATCTCTTCATTCGAAACTCGATACGCTTCCCTCACATAAACCCCAGCAAACTTTGACCCAGATTTCGAACTTCTTGTGTTTTTCCGCTTTATCCAAGCCTCTTTCAGTGATAAATCCCGTCGACGGCGCATTTCAATGGCTTCGACCTTTTTGCCAGGAGCAATTTCATGTTCGTGTCCGGTATCGTCTTCGAATGGGCCAGTGTAGATGTTGATGGCGCAGACTGAAAGATCGGGATTTCGGAGTGTCGTAACTTTTTAAAAATGGTCCGTAGACAAAAGTTGTCAACTGAAAAGTTGTAGAACTTAAAAATTCCTACAACTTTGTAATTGGTCACTTTAGTCCTGAAAGCTATGGGAGAAAGTTACGACGCTCCAAAATCCCGACAATTTCCAAAGTTTCCAAAAAGCTTCAAAAAGCTTCCCACAACTTCAGAACGTGATCACGGCTTCTGGAGACTTTCTAGACAAAAGTCATCAACTGAAAAGTTGTAGATTTTGAAATTTCCTACAACTTTGCAATTAGTCACTTTGAGCTAGAAGGCCTACTGAAACCGTGGTGACCGTTTTTTTTCTAAAGACCGGGATTTCGGAGTGTCGTAACTTTTTTAGAAGACAAGTCTTCAGGTTTTCAGTGATAACTTGATAAGGAATGAAGATAGGAAAAAGTTGTCAACTGGAAAGTTGTAGAATTGAAATTATCCTACAACTTTGCAATAGATCCCTTTGAGCTAGAAGGCCTCCTGAAGCCGTTATGAGGTTTTCGAGATTTAGAGACACCAGGATTTCGGAGTGTCGTAACTTTTTCAGAAGAGTCCCTAGACAAAAGTCATTAACTACAAAGTTGTAGAACTTGACATTTCCTACAACTTTGCAATTGGTCATTTTGGGCTAGAAGGCCTTCTAAAGCCTATACTCACCAAAAAACGTGATAACCGCCAGCACACACACCGAAATACAGTAGTAATTGCGTCGATGAGCCCCCCTTCGCATGATCATGGCAGGTGGCCTTCTGAATGCCAGCTTCTGAACTGAGAATCTGTCTGTGTTCCTAAATCTCTCTTTCCTCTGCTTATCTTCTGGAAGAATCTCCTGAAAAACGATCGAATCCAAAAGAACTGGATTCGGCGAGATGGCTAACGGTTAGCCGCTTCTGTTTCATTCATCTCCAGTGGATGGAAAAATAGAGAAAACGGAGAGAAAGAATTACGAGAAAATTTGAGAAAAGATCTGGCAGGTAGATTTGGTTAGGCAATCCGCGCAACACCGCTCAGGAAATCGCCGCCACGCGTCATCTGGGATAGTCCTTCCGATATGCCGATCTGAAATTTTGACAATGGAACTTTTTCGGATTTTTTCAGCAAAATAAACTAAAATTTGATACATTTGAACCTGGAAAGCTCAAGAATTTTCAGGAAAAAATTTTTAAAAAATTGAAAAAAAAAATTTTTTTCGAAAAAGGGGATTTTGACCAATTTTTAAATTTTTTAAATTTTTTTCAGAATTTTTTCCAACAAGATTTGGTAAATTTGAACTTGAAAAGCTCAAGAATTTTTTTTAAATTAAAAAAAACTTTTCCGAAATTTTTTTTAAAAGGGGATTTTTTCAATAAAAGAGATTTTGGACAGTTGGACATTTTCAAATTGTTTGCAGAATTTTTCCAGAAGCATTTTTCAACCGATATTGTTATTTTTGAACCAAAAAGCTCAAAAACTTTCAAAAAAAAATTTTTTTTTCAATTTATTTTTTTTAAAGAGGATTTTTCCAAAAAGGGGATTCTGAGCGGTTGGAAGGATTTTTGATTTTTTAATTTTATTCACCATTTTTTAAAAATTTGAATTTGGTACATTTTAACCCAGAAGGCTCAAAAATTTTCACGAAAAATTGAAAAAAATTGAAAAAAAAAATTTTTCGAATAAAAATTTGACTTTTTCAAAAAAGAAGGAGCCCTTTCTTTCAAAATTGTATTTTAAATTTTCTTAAATTTTTAAAATTTTCTAAAAATTTATTTTTAGGAAAATTGGACCAAAATGGCACAAAAAATTAATTAAAAAAATTTTTTTTTTGAAAATTTTTTCAAAAAGGGGATTTTTTCAAAAAACCAGCTTTTCCAAAATTTTGTTACCATTTTATATGAATTTTCAAAATTTAGCTCATTTTTCAAAAACCCTGTCATCAATACCTCAAAAATCCGAAACTTTTTGATTTTTTTTAATTTCTCATCTTTTTTTCTCACTTTTTTTTCACTATTTTCCCAAAATTTCCAAAAATTTTTGAATTTTCCCATTATTTCCTTAAAAATAGTGCTAATTTATGCAAATTCCCCCAACTACTGTCCCCAGCTTATCCCTGGGAAAAAGTGGACAAAATTTTATGTTTTGCAACGCCTTTCATCTCGATAATAACACAAACACTTCTTCTTTTCGGGGAATGAAAGAAGTGTTTGTAGTTTGGTGGGACCGGAAGATTGGAAAGATTTGGAATTTTGTGTGTTATGGGGGTCAAATTAGTTCAAAAATTTGGAAAATAAGCTTGAAATTGAAGTTTAGGGGCTAACTTTCAGTAAACAAAGGATTTTTTAAAACTTGATTTTCAAACCTTTAGAATTTGATCAATTTTTGTTCAAATTGGATTGATGAGATGTGCAATCGATAGGAAATTCAATTTTCTACAACTTTCCAGTTGACAACTTTCCGCTATCTCTACTCCTTATCAAGTTATCACTAAAGTTCCGAACCGCACCCACTAATATCCCATAGATCATCTCGTTTCGGGAGGAACCTGTGCCATTCCTCTCGATCTTCTCTTTTCATTTCCCCGCCGATAAAAAGTTGCACAAGACATGAAATAAAGCGGCGGGCGGCAAAAAAACTTGAAGATGGAGACGAATTGTTGCGCAAGATGTTATCCGAGCGCACTGCCGACGGTTTTTTGTGCCGGAGAAGGTGTGGGAGATATGAAAGGGATTCAAGGGAGGATTTTCGAAAATTGTTCAATTGGAAGTCGGGAATTTTCTGGAATTTTGGGTTTTTTGGAAAAAAATGGGCTAAAAACCGCTGAAATCATGTAAATTCACCTAGATTTCACAACTCTACTGATAACTTGATAAGGATCAATGATAGCAAAAAGTTATCAACAGAACATTGGTTAAGCAGAACATTTGCTACAAGTTATCAGTTGATCATTTTTCCCTATCTTCAATCCTTATCAAGTTATCACTAAAACCTTAAAGTCAGATAGCAATTTGGAACTTTAGTGATAACTTGGTGATAACTTGATAAGGATCAATGATAGCGAAAAGTTGTCAATTAAACAATTGTTAGGCAAAACATTTGCTACAAGTTTTCAATTGATAACTTTTTCCTATCTTTAATCCATATCAAGTTATCACTAAAAAACTGAAAGCCACATCACTCCAGATATCAATTAGAAACTTTAGTGATAACTTGATAACCATTAAAGATAGCAAAAAGTTATCAACTAAACATTTGTTAATCCCAACATTTGCTACAACTTTGTAGTTAATCACTTTTCTCTATCTTCAATCCTTATCAAGTTATCACTAACACCAAAAAGCCCAGAAGGCGATTTGGAACTTCAGTGATAACTAGGTGATAACTTGATAACCATTGAAGATACCAAAAATTTATCAACATGAAAGTTGTAGAGAATTTAATTTGCTATCGATTCCACATCTTCCCCAATCATTTTTATCACTTCTTATCACTCCTTATCACTAACCTTGCGATTATTCTCCTCCAGCTCCCTGGGCCTTCCCTCAATCAGAATATACCCTCCAAGTACCACATCCTCCTCGGGAGTCTTCATCACATATTTACTTCTTTCCACTTTTCCACATTCCACGTCAGCATTATATCGATCCAACGAGTTATTACAGCAGAGAGTGGCCAGGAGGATGATTATGGGCAGGAGGATCAGAGCGATCAGCACAATGAAGCCTGTGATAAGATGATAAGCTGATAAGAAGTGATATATAAGGCACTCTCTGTAAGACTCGACCAATGCGTGCCTTAGGGAAAGTTATTGATGGTTGTAGGTAGTAGGGGACTACTGTAGTCCATGTGCACCGACTTGGCTCACAGCTCCTTATCAGTCGGGCTCCGCGAGCCCTGATAGGTCCGAAAATCGAAATCTTTCAAAATGGTTGTAGAGACTTGGAAAAAATTTTATTCGATAGACATGGTAAAAGTATGTTCTCGTGCAAAATATCAGATTTTTTAAAAATTCCCTCGCCGAGAAAAAAATCAGTTTTCGAAAATTATGCACTTTTTTCGGATACATGTCAAATTTTAGGGGCTTATTCGGAGTTTGTCACCACGGAGACTAATTTTTCAAAAAGCCCCTATGTATATGCTTTGTACTTAGCAACTAACCTAGTGGATATAACTGGACTGACTGAGGTAGAAAAATTATCGAAAGTTGACCACTTTTCACAAATTTTTTTGTTTTTGTTCAAAACCTATCAAAAAACACGCCATTCGATTGGAAATTTGATTTTGAACAACTTTGTAGTTGATCACTTTTTGATTGGAGCCCTCCTTCAAAAGTTAGGAACCGAAATGTCCATATTATCATGTAAACAATGACTTTTTTCGGACAAATATCAAATTTTAGGGGCTTATTCAGGGATTCTCACCACGGGAGTTATTTTTTCAATAAACTACATTGTATTTACTTTGTATTCAGCAATTAACCTCGTGAGTACAAGTGGACTAATTAGGGAAGAAATTTTATCGAAAAATTAGCACTTTTTACAAAACATTTTGTATTTAATCAAAATATGTCAATAAACACGCCATTCGATTGGAAATTTTGTGTTGAACAACTTCGTAGTTGATCATTTTTTGATTGGAAATCTCCTCCAGAAGTTATAGGGCAAAATGTAAAGTTATCAGTAAAAATGTGGATCCTGGTGTAATTTTTCGTAGAATAAGTATAACTCAAAAACTTGAAGAGCTATGGAAAAGTGGTCAACTGCAAAAATGATCAGCATGCAAAAATCTACCAATTTGTGAAATGAATTTCACAAATTCTTCAACCAGAAAAATGTTACCTACGTTACGAAGTCTCATTTCTGTTATCAGTGATAACCTCCCTTATCTCTTATCAAAAAACTGATTTGCTATTTTTAATGTATGACATCAATAATATGCTTGATTTTTGTAGTTGATCACTTTTAGAATGGTATTTTGGTTATTGAGATAAAATTTTTGTAAAATAGGGAAGTCTGCCACGATCAACTGGATGAGCTTCACATTTCGGTTCCTAACTGTTGAAGGAAAGCTCCAATCAAAAAGTGGTCAACTACAAAGTTGTTCAAAATCAAATTTCCAATCGAATGGCGTGTTTTTTGATAGGTTTTGAACAAAAACAAAAAAATTTGTGAAAAGTGGTCAACTTTCGATAATTTTTCTACCTCAGTCAGTCCAGTTATATCCACTAGGTTAGTTGCTAAGTACAAAGCATATACATAGGGGCTTTTTGAAAAATTAGTCTCCGTGGTGACAAACTCCGAATAAGCCCCTAAAATTTGACATGTATCCGAAAAAAGTGCATAATTTTCGAAAACTGATTTTTTTCTCGGCGAGGGAATTTTTAAAAAATCTGATATTTTGCACGAGAACATACTTTTACCATGTCTATCGAATAAAATTTTTTCCAAGTCTCTACAACCATTTTGAAAGATTTCGATTTTCGGACCTATCAGGGCTCGCGGAGCCCGACTGATAAGGAGCTGTGAGCCAAGTCGGTGCACATGGACTACAGTAGTCCCCTACTACCTATCCATAAAATATCTCAGCTCTAGCTCATCTCTAAGACCCTAAGGCACGGCCAGTTATACCCTAGGTCGACTCTTACAGAGAGTGCCTTATATTTACCTTCATTCAAAGTACACTGACAAGCAATCTGAATTCCGTTATAGATAAGGAAAATGGCAAAAAAGACACTTCCAGCCACCACCGCCAGACTCATCGCCGCACAACACACCATCCCGACCCACTTTATCAGTAGGATCAGGAAAATGATAGTGCGTGATAAGTACCATCTGATAAACGGCATAAAGCCGCCCTGTTCCTGTTGTTTCTGCATCTTCTCGGCCATTTCAATGATCTTCTCCAATTGGCGATGCTCCTCGTCATTTTCTCGATCCACGTAGAACTCATCGATTGGTTTTGGTGGTTCTGGCTCTTTTGCGGCTGATAAGGAGGCTAGGGAGTTTCTGATAGAGGTTTTACGGGATTTTGGGCCGTAGATGTCGAGGAGGGAATGGGCTGATGGGCGGTTCATGGGTTCTATGACGAAGAGGCAGTCGACGAGCTCCTGAAGATTTGGGATTGTGGTGATAAGGTGATAAGGAGTGAAGATAGAGATTAGTGGTCAATTGTAAAGTTGTAGCAAATACTTAGTTCTAAAACTTTTTAGCTGACAACTTTTCGCTATCTCCTATCCTTATCAAGTTATCACTGAAAGCCTGAAGGGCTTGGAACTTTAGTGATAACTTGATAAGGAGCCAATGTATAAAAAAGTTGTCAACTGACAAGTTGTAGAAAATACCTTGTTCTACAACTTTTCAATTGACAACTTTCCCTTATCTCCTCTCCTTATCAAGTTATCACTGCAAATCTAAAAGTCATCAACTAGTTTTAAATCTTTAGTGATAACTTGATAAGGAACCAAGATAGAGAAAAGTTGTCAATTAACAAGTTGTAGCAAATACTTGGCTTTAAAACTTTGTGGTTGACAACTTTTCACTATCTCCTAATTTTATCAAGTTATCACTAAACCCCTGATGATAGATCAGGGCTTGAAAGTTTAGTGATAACTTGATAAGGAGCCAAGATAAAGAAAAGTTGTCAATTGTGAAGTTGTTGCAAATCCTTAGCCCTAAAACTTATCAGTTGACAACTTTCCGCTATCTCCTTTCCTTATCAAGTTATCACTCCTCACCTGAATCTCCTTCCCAGCATCCGGAATCAAATTCTCACTCGTATAAATCAGCCTCCTCCTCGTTCCCCACTCAGTGATAAGTTCCCGATGCAGATTATCACCATGAAAATGCAAAAAGTGATCCAAAAACGGCGGATACCTCGTGACCATAGTGACAAGGACACATCCAACGGACCACATGTCCGAAGAACTTGTGAGGCATGGATAGGACTCCCAGCACGTGAAGGCTTCTGGAGGCGACGCCAGAAGAGCCCGTCGCTTCTGGGGACACGGAAGGCCGTCGATGAAAGGGTCGGCGAGCAGGATATCATTTGATAAGGTTAACAGAAGATTAGAAGCAGTGACCTTCCCATGGACATAGTGTCTTTCGTGGAGGTACGACAAGGCATCCAGCACGTGGACAATGTACCGAAGAGCGGTTTCCTGGGGAAGAGCTGATCTTTTCAGAAGATCTGCTACTGTTCCGTTCGGCACGTGGGCTCGGAACACCATGAGGTTGTGATCGGTTCGCCAGTGATAGCCGTAGATTGGCGCGAGACGTTTGTGGCGGAGAACGCAGAGATCTTCGAGGTATTTGGAGATCTTTTCGGTTTGGGATGGGGTCTGGAAGAAGGGAGGGGGGATTTGAGATATAGGGGTTGAAGTTTACAATCCGTGGGATTCAGAATCTGTGGGATTCAGAATCTTAGGGGTCCAAGCTCCAGAATCTGAACTTGGGAATTCAGAATCCTGACTTCAGGACTCAAGATCTAGACTTCAGAGCTTCAGAATCTCAGAATTGATGGGATTCAGAATCCTAACTTCAGAAGTCGAGATCCACGCTTCAGAATCCCAGAACCGATGGAATTGAGAATCTGAAGTTCAGATGTCAAGATCCAGAATCTAGAAGTCGGAATTCCAGGATCCATGGGATTCAGAATCCTAGAGCTTCAAAATCTGAACTTCTGAAGTCAAAAATCCAGAATCCTAACTTACACAGATTCTGAAGTCAAGATCAAAACTTCAGAATCCGAAGATTTCAAGATTCAGAATCTTAACTTCAGAATCAGAATCCCAGAATCCTGAAGTCCACCTTCCCTTTTCTCACCTTTCCCTCGTCAACAGTCCATTCGGTGACCGTATAACTCGCCATCGTCACCGTATATACATATTTCGCCGTCTTGCAAACCTGATTTCGTTCGCAAATTGTACCTGAAAACGGCCAATTTGAACCACGCCCTTCGTGCAGCAGAATCCATGAAACCCCTTTTTTTGTGTTTTTTTGAAAACCAGTTCCTACTGATAAGGAACCGTTTATCAGATGTCTGATCATTGCGGAAGTTAAAGGAACACACTCGACCTTCAAGACAATCATTCGTTTTTTGGATTGGACGAGGCGAGAGAGTGTGGGGAAGCGAGAGACGCAGACAGTTTGGTTCCTGGTCGAGAATTTCGTGAAAATGAGGGTTTCCTTCCGTGTCTTCTGATCGGAAATTGTATAAAAGGTCGAAGGGAACTGGGGAAGAAGACACTTGACTGGTTATTCACGACAGAATGTAAGTTGGGGGATTACTGTAGCTTGACCTGATGGGTCTCGCCACGAAAATGGTTTCAGGGCTGCTATACAAGTTTTCGGTACTTTTTCTCATAAAAACGGTTTAAAACTCATAATTTCGAGCATTTCCCACCCAATTCCGTCAATTTTGAGCCGTATTCCAGTTGGAAGCCATTTTCGTGGCGAGACCCAATGACAAAGATTCAATTTTGGGTCCCGCCACGAAAATGACTAATTTTTGGGACTTTTTCTCATGAAAATTGGTAGAAACACATGAATTTGAGCATTTTCCATCAAATCCCAGCAGTTTTCCCATTTTCGTGGCGAGGCCCAAGATTACTGTAGCTAAAAAGTTAAGGCTTCAAGTCCTGATCTGTCATTAGGATTTCAGTGATAACTTGATAAGGATTGGAGATAGCAAAAAAGTGTAAACTGAGAAATTGATTGACTATAAATTTGCTACAACTTTCCAGTTGATCACTCATTCGTATCGTTGCTCCTTATCAAGTTATCACTAAAGTTTTGAATCCAGTTTCTGACTTCTAGATTTAACGATAATGACAAAGAAAAGTTTCGCCATTTTCGTGGCGAGACCCAATAAGCTTCTCCATCAAATTCCAGTGGAAATTGGTCAAAAATCACTTCCTTCTTTTTCGTGGCGAGACCCAAGATTACTGTAGCCATTTTCCAGAATGTCATCCTCCGACGATCCGAAACAAGTGGCCCACGAGACCGAGTCCCTGCGGAAGCTCGCCTTCTTCGGAATCGCCGTCTCCACCATCGCCACCCTGACCGCCATCGTTGCCGTTCCGATGCTCTACAACTACATGCAACACGTGCAATCCTCTCTTCAATCCGAAGTCGAGTTCTGTTCCCATCGATCCGATGGACTGTGGAATGAGTTCAAGAAGTTCGAAGGAGTCGTTGGAGAGGGAAGAATCAAGAGAGATGCTTATCACAGAAGGTTCCAGACCAAGCAGAGAAGACAGTCCTTTGATGATTTTGGATCTTCCGGATCTTCTGGATCTTGCTGCTCTTGCGGAGTCGGATCGGCTGGACCTCCAGGATCTCCTGGTCAAGATGGAGCTCCAGGAAACGATGGTGCTCCGGGAGCACCTGGAAATCCAGGTCAAGACGCCCAAGACAACCAGGTCGCCAGTGCTGACGCCTTCTGCTTCGACTGCCCTGCAGGACCCCCTGGTCCATCGGGAGCCCCTGGCCAAAAGGGACCTTCTGGAGCCCCCGGACAGCCTGGACGCAGCGGAGGAGCCGCTCTTCCAGGACCACCAGGACCCGCGGGACCCCCTGGACCCAACGGACAGCCAGGAGCCAATGGAAACGCCGGAGCCCCCGGAGCCCCGGGACAAGTCGTCGATGTTCCAGGGACCCCGGGACCCGCTGGACCACCAGGACCTCCAGGACCATCTGGAGCACCAGGACAGCCGGGACAAGCAGGACACGCTCAGCCGGGAGGACCAGGGCCACAAGGAGATGCGGGAGCTCCGGGAGCCCCGGGAAGGCCTGGACAGCCGGGACAAGCTGGAGAAGATGGGGCCCAGGGAGGAGAGGGACAGTGCGATCACTGCCCACCACCGAGAACTGCTCCCGGATATTGAATTTGACCAGTTTTGTATTGGATTTAATGAAAATTTGCATTTTGAATTGGTTATCAATGGGGCGCACTTGCATTCTGGTCAAATTTCAGCGTTTTTTAGCTTGAAATTGACGATTTTTAGAGCTGGAGACTGGTACTATCATCATTCACAATGGGGCGCACTTACAGACAAGCAAAACTGGGCTTCGAGCTTCTCATTGGAGCGCACTTGCACCTACCCATTCTCTATGGAGCGCGGTTGCACTTTGAATTCAATTTTTAGTTTTTTTTGCTTGAAATTGTCAATTTCTTGCCCTAAAAACTGATATTTTCATAATTCTCAATAGAGCGCCCTTGCAGTCAAGCAAAAATTGGCTTCACGTTCCTTCTCAATGGGGCGCATTTGCATTTTAATCAAATTGAGCGCTAAATTGCTCAATTTTCACCTTTTTTGGCTGAAAATTGATGAAAAACTGGAATTCTCACTAGAGCGCACTTGCAACTACCCATTCTCAATGGGGCGCACTTGCAGACAAGCAAAACAGAGCTTCAAGATTCTTCTCAATGGGGCGCATTTGCACTTTACATCAATTTTTACCGGTCTAGCTCAAATTTGACGATTTTTAGCGCTAAAAACGGTATTTTCATAATTCTCAATAGGGCGCACTTGCATTTCAGCTCAAATTTTGAGTTCTTCAGCCAAAAACTCACTAATCTCCATCATATTCTCCATAACTTCATCATTAATCCGCCAACTCGTAAATTCATGCCTTGAAAGTGTCGAACACTGTGTCGGAGTCGGCGATGGAGCCGTACTCGGCTCGCCGAGCTCTGGATTGATGGCCCGTAAGTGGGACAAGCTCTCTTCGCTCATTTTGCCTGAAAATTGGGAAGTAGGTCAAGCGGAATTAGCGGAGCATCGTTGGGACCCGCGTGAACTTGTTTTTTGGCAGAGGTCAAGTTCAAATTTGAATCTACGTGGTTTTTTATCCAGTGTCAGGCTCAAAATGTCTACTGATAAGAAAAGTGATAGTGATAAGGATATGATTGCTGAATTCCAGAAGCTTTGCCTAGAAACCAACAATATGCACAAATCGGTTGCGGTAAGTTTTATTGATTTTCCAAAAAATCGATAATTCCTTTCAGAATTCATCCAACTTCTTCACCAACTCCTCACTAACTCAAATTCTCAAAGAACTCCGCATTATCAGTGATAAGGTTGATGGTGTGATAACAGAAGTGAAGATGTTGACTGATAAAATCGGTGATCAAGGGATTCTGGAGGAGATACTCGGAAAATGGGAACTCGCCGCTGATAAGTCGTTTTATCAGTTCCGGAAATACGAAAAAGGCCGTCCAGGGGAGATTCTCGAATGGCTTTCCGAGTCGCCGACGTTTCCAGATGAGCCGACGAGCTCTATTCTTATCAAGAAGGCGCTTATCAGTAATCAGTTGAAGGATTGTGGCGAGACCATGTTTATGATGAACGGAAATCTTCATGCTATTGTTGATGAGACATTGGATTCGGCTGTTTATAAGAGACTTTAATAAAACTTGTTTTTTCTCTTTTTTTTTCTTGTTTTTTTTTTGTTGGGTCTCGCCACGAAAATGGTTTTTCTTACTTTTTTCGATGAAAACTGGTATTTCCAGTCAATTTCAAGCATTTTCCACCGATTTTTAGTCCCGAAATTTGTATTTTTGGGTTTTTCACAGGTTTTCCCCAGTTTTCGGTGGAAATTGCGGGAATTTGGTTGGAAACGACCATAATGATGTGTTTTTACCTGTTTTTATCATAAAAGTGTCAAAATCTTGCTCAAAAGTCGTATTTCAGCCAGAAACCATTTTCGTGGCGAGACCCACCATTTTTCAGCTTCAAAATCAAAATTCATCGGGTTCACTAACTTCTGGAGCTCGCCACGCCTTCAGAAGTCATTTTCATGAAAAATTAAGTACTACAAACTTGTTCAGAATCTTCAAATCTATCGATTTGTGTTTTCAGAAATCTCGAAATTCCTCAAAAAATCGTTTTTAGCAACTTCAAAGTCAAAATTCACTGAAATTTGGGGGTTTCTTGACTTCAGAAGCTCGCCACGCCTTCAGAAGTCATTTTCATGAAAAATTAAGTACTACAAACTTGTTCAGAAGCTCAAAATCTATCGATTTGTATTTTGAAAAATTTCAGAAACCGTCAAAAAATCGTTTTTAGCAGTTTTTGCTATTTGAAAGTGCGCTCTAACGAAAATTTGGTGAAAATCATCGAAAATTCAACGAATTTTTCAAAAATTTTATGAAAAATTGGCGGAAATTCAAATTTCTCACCCAAAAACGGCGAATTCCTGCGTTTAAACGGAAAAGTGTCTGTTGGCCGTAGCGGTGTGGCCACGTCATCATCCTCTTCGACTTCTTCCACTTCAGATGACTTCTCGTCTTCTGAATCGTCTTCAGGCTCTTCTACAATGATTTCCGGATGCATTTCCAGCCAAATACTGGAAAATTCAAAAAATTTGAAGTTTCAAGAACAAAAAATCAAAAATTGGAGGAATAGAAACGGAGAGAAAAGCAAATTAAGTGTAACGAGTGAGGGCCTCGTCTTATCAGTCACTGATGCGGTATTTATCAGTTTTTGTGCAGAAGAGACACATTGACAATTGGTGAACTTTATTTTCTTACTTTCCACGGCGATTTTTGCGAGAAATTGCAGGAATTTGGGAAAAGTGCGATAGAGCGCACTTTCAAAATGGATTTTTCTAAAAAGGTTTTTGAGAATTCTGAAAACACAAATCGATAGATTTTGAGCTTCTGAACAAGTTTGTAGTACTTCATTTTTCAAGACGAAGCCTTCTGAAGGCGTGGCGAGCTTCTGAAGTCAAAAATCCCGGGAATTTGAGGGAATTTTGACTTTGAAGCTGTGAAAAACGATTTTTTGAGAAATTTTGAAAATTCTGAAAGCACAAAACGATAGATTTTTAGATTCTGGACAAGTTTTTAGTACTTTATTTTTGACGAGGAAGCCTTCTGAAGGCGTGGTGAGCTTCAGAAGTCAGTGAATCGGAGAATTTCAGTGAATCTTTACTTTGAAGCTGCAAAAACAGTTTTTTGCCCTTTTCAAAGATTCTGAGAACACAGATTGATAGATTTTTAGATTCTGAAGAAGTTTGCAGTACTTTATTTTTAACGGGGAAGCCTTCTGAAGGCGTGGTGAGCTTCTGAAGTCAAGAAACCTGGGGACTTTAGGGAATTTTGAAGTTGAAGCTGCCAAAAAACCGTTTTTCGGGGTTTTCAAGGATTCTGAAAACACAAATCGATGAATTTTGGGATTCTGAACAAGTTTTTAGTACTTCATTTTTCACGTGGAAGCCTTCTGAAGGCGTGGCGAGCATCTGAAGTCGAGAAACCCCGGATTTTGGGTGAATTTTCACTTTCAAGCCGCGAAAAACAGATTTTTCAGCCTTTTCAGGAATTCTGAAAGTACAAAACGATAGAATTCTGGATTCTGAACAACTTTCTAGTACTTCACTTCTCCACCTGACGTCTTCTGAATTCACCCTGGCCTTCAGAACCTTTCAGAAGCAAAAAATCCTCCCAGATCCTCTCAGATCCTCATCGCAACCCCATAATAACCTGAAAACTGACCTGAAAACGTATATAATCTCGAGACCTGGCGCCTCATAGCCCGTCTTCACTTTTCTTTCTCTAATCCTCTCACCTCACCACACTCTCTCGTCACTCTGGACTCGTAAAGAGCGTGTCAATTGCAATTGACCGGTAATTACAAAAAGGAGAAAGTGAGGATGAATCACATTACGAGACGCAGACACATATCTCATCAAGTAGAAACGGGTATAAAAGCCATGGAACTACCCCCAGAGAACCGCTCATCACACTCATTCTCACTCGCCGGCCACCCCGCGACCCGCCTAGTTTTATACGCACGCCGCTAGCTGCTTCAACGTGTCCTCGGTAGTATAGTGGTGAGTATCCGCGTCTGTCACATGCGAGACCCGGGTTCAATTCCCGGCCGGGGAGAAACTTTTTGCAACTCTCCCCTAATTTCAGATGACGTTCCAAACCTTAAATCTCCTTATTCTGACCCTAATTTTTGTGGATTTCACTTCGGGATGCGCCGGACTCTTCGGTGGAGGCGGTGGAGGTTGCTGCTGCAGTGGAGGATGCGGTAGGAAGAAAAGAAGTGTTGAAGATGTGGAATTCCGTGGAATGACCAGCAAAAATGAGGATTTACTGTGTAATTCTCCCGAACTAAAAGGCCTAATGGTTACTGTAAGTCGACAAAGTCCGCAAACACCTCAACTACAGTAATCCCACTGCAGAACATGAAATCCACCCCGCAAACTTCCAGTAAATCGCTTCAAATCGCTCTGGAAGACTATGATTCTCATCGCTACGTCGTCGTCTGCTCGGAGGTTTTCGCTAGAGCGCATTTCCATTACTAATGGGATTTTGTGTTTCAGAACCCGTTCCATTACTCTATAAAACACGATTCGGCGTATTGTGGCGCCCGAAATGGATCACATTACTGTCAGGCATTTGCAATTTAGCCAAATTACCTCTAATGAATATAAAAATAATAAAAACTTCTATTCTATTTTCTATTTTTTTGGGTTGATTTTTAAAAAATCAAACAATAAGAGATCAAAAATCAATTATCAGTCTGCTCAACAGGCGGCTCATCGTCTACCACGTTTATGTACTCGTTCTCCTCTTCTGGAGCTGGCAGCTGGCATTCTGGAGCTTCGACGGATTCAGAAGGCGGCAGCGTTTCCAGGGGCTCCAAAATGTCTTCAGAAGACGCTCGGGGGACTGAAAAAAGGGGAAAAAAGTAGAAATTGATCAATTTTAAAAAACCTACTTTTACTCGGTGGCTCTGGCGGTTCCGGTCCCAAATCTTCCGCCGGCTCCAGCACATCTTCATCAGTGACCTTATCAGTGATCTTATCACCTTCCTCCTTCAACTCCTCCCTCATCGCCACCATCACCCGCTTCTCGGCCACCCATCCGCCTTTCTTAGCCTTCTCCCGATTGTATCGAACCGTAATATTGCGAATATCGTTCTTCGATATGTACTTCAGCTTACACTCGTAGTTCTTGTACTCGTCGCGAATGTAGAAGAAGATCTGATCCGAATTCCACCGTAAATCGATCAATTCCCTCACGTAGTTCTCCTGAGTCTCGGTCAACCATAGCAGTTTATGGTCCAACTCATGACCGATATGCGTGAAACATCCGTTGGCCCATGTCGATCCGTCTTCCTGCGTGAAAACCTTCAAATAGGCGGTACAAGTCTGATCGATCTTCCTCGGATTCGATTTCCGCGCCTTTGCGACACTCTGATACTTTCCGACCCGATGGCACCGATAGAAAGTCTCGCCGCCATGGCCCGTCCGTTTCGTCAGACTCGTACACGTGTCCTCTTGCCGTCTATCAAACCACTTTTTGAAGTCGTCCTTCGTCTGGAACAGCTGTCTTTCCTGGAAGAACTTTCGATCCTCCGACTCGTGCTTCGCCTGGCAGTGATGCAACAGCTCATCGATCGAATCCACCGTCGTCGGACACTCTGGACACTTTGTCTGTGTCCCCCGATGCCTCCCTATCGATGGAAACTTTAGCTTATCATCTGGGGGCGGCTGGACTTGGAGCTTATCAGTTGATAAGTGATGAGCTGGAATTGGCCGAGTGGACTGGCGATGCGGTGGTATGACATGCTCGAAATTCGCCGATGTTGATGGTTTTTCGTCGATTATGTATTCAGGTTCTTCAACAATCACTTGATCGAGGTACTCTTCAACTAGCTCTTCGGACATTTGGGGTTGCTCGCAAATCTGGAAAAAAAATTGAAAAAAAATTTGAAAAAATTTTTTGAAATAGTGACTATTCTTGCCAATTTTTTAGTAACACTGGGATAAATTTTAAAAACTTAAATTTGAAGAAAAAAAAATTTTTTGATGGAAAAATTTTTTTTGAATTTTTTGAAAAAAAAATTTTTATTGAAAAAAAAATTTTAGAATAGATTCGATTTTTTCCAATTTTCAAAAACACTGGAATAAATTTAAAAAATTTTGAATTTGGAAAAAAAAATTTTTGATGAAAAAAAATTTTTTTTTTGAATTTTTTGAAAAAAAAATTTTTTTTGAAACATTTTTTTTTAGAATATAGTCGATTTTGGCCAATTTTCAGAAACACTGGGATAAATTTTAAAAAATTCGAAAATTTGAAAAAAAATATTATTTTTTGATGGAAATAATTTTTTTTTGAATTTTTTGAAAAAATAGTTTTTTTTTCAATTTTTCATTTTTTTTCAATTTTTTATTTTATTTTTTCTTACTCACCCTCTTATGCTGCACCAAATGCCTTATACTCCTGAACATAATACTGCAAAAATTGCAAATAAACGACGTCTTCGTCTCGCGTCCGCGCTTCTCCGTCCGTATCGCGTTCACCAGCACTTTACAGTCGTCTCGGCTCCAATTATGCGATACGATCATGTGCCGGTAGATGTTCTTCTGTAGACACGTCACCGGGCACTCGGGGCATCGGATTTGGTCGATTATGAACGCGTCGGCGGGTTGCACGGACATTTTCACCGGGAATTTCGCGTAGTTTTCAATTTTTTCTGCAATCGTTTAATTTTTGCACGCAATTCTCGCGATTTTTACCTGCTTTTCCGTGAATTTTGCTCAAAATTTGGGAGAATTTGTGTAGAAATAGGAAATTAGGTAGGATTTACGGGCGTAAATAACGACGTGAGACGCGTCGCGTGCGCGCGTCGCGGTCAGTAATCGCGCTCCAATGCGAATTTTTTGAATTTTATTTTTTTTTCCAACAATTTTTTTCAGATTTTTCGCTATTTTCTCGCGAATATCGAATTTTTCCGTCTTTTTCCTTCGAAAAATTGAAATTATCGATTTTTTCTCATCAAAATCCATTCAGATCGACCATGCCAACATTTAAATTAGACGAATTGGACGACTCACTCACATTTGGCGGCGATAATGACATGTATTTTCGACAATGGCGGGTCCCATCGATGAAACCGGTACTTGAGAAGAAGTGAGTGTTTAGTATTGATCTAAAATAATCAAAAACATCAAAATTTCCAGGCTAGATCGAGATTTCCAAGATTCCCTAGAGAAAAAGGAGGATTACATTCAAAAACGCGCAGAACAAAAGAAAAGACACGAGGAAAAGTTTGAGAGGAAGCTCGCGGAGCTCCAGAAGCAAATGAGCAGTGTAAAAGTGTCGGAATCCAAAGAAAACGAGCCATTTTTGCGAAAACCGACGGAAAAAGAGTTGAATCAGTGGAAGGAGAACTTGGATAGGGAATATGAGTCGCCGAGTTCAACAGCAAGGATGACACAGGCTAATCAGCTGACAGCGAAGTGATTGTAATCAAATTTCACTTAAAAATTTAAACTTTTAGACTAAAACCCCGCTCCGCCCCACTTTTCGGTCAAAACATGGCTGGTCTCAAGAATATTGTGCTTCCCCCAGCCGCCCTTTCCCGAAAACCGACATTTTCGGAAAGTTCCACCGGAACCGGCACCCCGAAGGACAATTCTTTCCTGAATAACAGCCACGAGACGGTTTTCTACCCTCAGAATCATAGCAGCTTCAATTTGGACAGCTACAACGGAACACGACCGTCGTTTGCGTTTGCCGGACAGGCGGCCGCCACTTCTACGCCGGTTTCTAAGTGAGTTTTTGTTTAAAATCCCCGAAAAACCCCAGAAAATCTTGAAGATCCACCGGAAAATTCCCTTTCAACACTGTAAAACCAATGATCCTGGAAGAAGAGGACGACACGGTGTTCGATAACACAAAGTACGTGACAGCGATGGAATCGCCGATTCAGAAGACGTCGGAGAAGGAGAAGGAGATTCAGAAGCAGAAGGAGGAGGCGGAGAGGGTCAGGAAGACTCAGGAGGCGGCGGAGAAAGCCCAAATTGAAGCGGAGAAGGCCCGGAAGGCCCAGGAGGAAGCGGAGAAGGCCCGGAAGGCTCAGGAAGCCCGAAAAGCCCAGGAAGCCCAGATCCAAGCCCAAGAAGAAGCGAGAAAGGCCCAGATTGAAGCCCGGAAAGCCTACGAAGCCCGGAAGGCTCAGGAAGCCCAAAAAGCCCAGGAAGCCCAGATCCAAGCCCAAGAAGAAGCCCGAAAAGCCCAGGAAGCCCAGACTCAAGCCCAATCGGCCCGATCGGCCCAAAAAGCCCAAACTTCTTCCCCGCCTCAAAAATCGCCATTCGCCCGTCCGTACATCCTTTTCAAAAATTACATCGACCTCATGCCAACCCTGCTCCACGAAAAATCAAGCTACGAAAAAAAGGCCGATCCTCAAAATCGGGCCCTTCTGAAGCGGACAATCACTGAGAAAGTGACGGTTTTCACGCAACGACAGACCTCCGTGGACCAACGGGCCGAGATTCTCGAGTTCTTCAAGGCCCTACTTCAGAAGAAGGAAGTCAAGGGATTCTCGTTGGGCGGGATTCCGCCGAAACTTCAGTTGGCTGGAGATGCTGATGTACACTATGCGGTTCATTGTATTGTTGAGAAGTATATGGTGAGGATTTTATTTTAAAAAAAAAAAGGAAAATCTGCAGAAAACAGCAAAAATACATGAAAAATTTCAAAAATCCTGTGAAAATCTGATAAGATTGGCTATTTTTGATGAAATTCATGAAAAATCGGTTATTTTTTGCCATTTTACAGTGAAAAACTTGAATTCTTGCTATGTTGTTCACTAGAGCGCATTTTCACTTCAAACTGAATTTTTGAAAATTTTTGAAAAAATCTGCTGAAATTCGCCAAAATTCATGAAAAATCGACAATTTTTTAACTGTTTTCAGTGGAAAACTTGAATTATTGTTGTGTTTTTCACTAGAGCGCATTTGCTTTTCAAAACAGAATTTTTGAAAAACTGAAAAAAAAATTCGGAAAAAAATTTTCAAAAAAAAATGAAAAAAATTGTTTTTTTCATTTTTGAAATTTTTTCAAAATTCAGCTGATAATAAATTCGAGCTCTAATGATTTTTAAAAATCTGGAAAAATTCATGAAATGAATAAAAAATGTTTTGAAATTAAAAAAAAATTTTTTTTTTAACTTCAATTTTTTAAAAATGATTTTTTTCCCTCAAAATCTAGAAAAATTGTGTAATTTCGCTCTATTGAAAATGTTTTCCCCCTTTTTTTCCCATATTTTCCACTAAAATCCCCCATTTCTAGTCCCTTGCCGAACACGACGACGAGCTCGCCACAACCATCAGTGATCTTATCTCCCGACTCGCCTTATCAGTCCGTCGCATCGAAAAAGTGTTCATCGTGATGATGTTCAACAAATCCGTCCTTCTGCGTCAGAATCCCGACGAATGTCTGGAGCATTTCGTCGAAAATCCACAGAGCACCGATGAGAAGGCCATTTTTGTGAGCCGTGAAAATGCACTGGTTACGCTGTTTTTGCATGTTTTTGTAAAAAGTGAGTGTGATTTTAGTGAAAATATAGAAAAAACAATTTTTTAAAAATTAAAAATTTTTTTCAAATTTTGAAATTTTTTTTTTTCAGTAAAAAAATTTTTTTTAAATATAATCAAATATATTTATAATTTATCATATGTTCAAAATTCTACAAAAATCTAAAAATTTCAGAAAAAAAATTTTAAAAATAAAAAAAAAATTCCGAAAAAAAAAATGTTTTTTTTCAATGTTGAAAATTTTTTTTCAATAAAAAAATTTTTTTTTCAAATAAGATCATAAATATCTCCATATTCTATCATACTTAAAATATCTGGAAAAATCTGAAAGTTTCAAAAAAAAATCTAAAAATTATAAAAAATATTCCAAAAAAAATTCCAATTTTTTATTTCAAATTGTGAAAAATTATTTTTTTTTCCAAAAAAAATTATTTTTTCTTTAGAAAAATCATGTTTTCTAAATTTATAAAAATCTGGAAATTTCAGAAAAATTTTCGAAATAAAAAAATTCCAAATTTTTTTTTCAATTTTCTAAAAAATTTTCCAAAACTTAGTAAAAAATCCCTAAATTTTTACAAATTTCTCATAAAAATCAGAAATTTCTCCATTTTCCGAGAATCTCATCTTTATTGTCATTTTTATCATTTCCAGACGCCGTTATCTCCACAAGAGGCCGTAAAATGGTTCTGGACGAAGCCCTACTCTGGAGATTCGCCGAATCCGTCGTCGAACACGCCCCCGGAATCCCGAAAGCCGCCAGTGTCGTGCTTCTACTGATAACAAGCTGCTCATCGGGTCTGTGCACTGATAAGAAGCGATGGACGGCTCTTTTGACAAAAATCGAAGAGAAGACGATTCCGAGACTCGAGGAATCGCCGTTTTCCGGTGATGAATCGGTCATTTCGAAGCTGAAACAGATGATGAAGGCGTTGAAGAGGTGATAAGCTGATAATCTGATTGTATTATTCTCTCTGATAAATATTTGATCTTGAAAGAAAAAAATATCAGCTTTAGGAATTGATAAACTGATAAGATCCTGAAGATCTATCAGTTTTTCACATCAAAATCTAAAATTTTCACTTTTCAGCCTTAGAATCCATTATCACTAACTTTATCAGTGATTACCTGATAAGGTTTTAAGATATCTAGAAGTAGAAATTGATAAAGATAGGCCTTCTTATCACTTTATCAGTTTGTCAACTTCTGGAAGCCATAACTTTTTCCAGAAGCCCCCTAGAAAAAAATTTTCAACTGATAAAGTGATAAGAACCTTATCACCTATCAGTTTATACCCTCAGAACCTAGAAATTCTTTAATCTCTTGAAAGTACAACGCTCCGAAAACCCGCAATTTTCACTTTCTTCTGAAAGCCATAACTTCTTCCAGAACCTCCCTAGAAAAAAGTTTCCAACTGATAAAGTGATAAGAAAATTAAAATCAATCACAGCTTACCAAAGTTGAGTTGTGCAAGGTTACTCTCTTATCACTTTATCACTTTATCACATCAACCCTCCAGAAGTCGCTATTGTGAACTTCTGGAAGCCATAACTTCTCCCAGAAGCTTCCTAGAAAAAAATTTCCAACTGATAAAGTGATAAGGACTTTATCACCTATCAGTTTATGCTATCAGAACCTAAAAAAACTCAAATCTCCCGAAAGTACGACACTCCGAAAACCCGCAACTTTCACTTTCTTAGAAGAGATACCTTGGTTTCTCTCTCCGTTTTATCAATCAAACTAATCGAAAAAACCAGGTCGCGACCTCGTTTTTTTCGCCCGAATCCCTTCCCCGATCGCTTCTTTGTCATTCGGTTCGTTGTGCCAGCCATGGATCCGTGGCGCACCTCCACCATCATCGGAAGCGTCGTCTCGACGTTCGCACTGCTCACTGTCATCATCGGATTGCCTCTTTTGCACAATCATGTGCAGAAAGTCACCACTTTTATGCTTACCGAAGTGGAATTGTGCAAGGTTGGTCTCTTATCAATGTCCTTATCACTTTATCAGGACTCTGATAACACTTATTGTTTAGTGAGGGTCTTGTCTACTCATTGATAGAAGGTATCTAGTCTTCTGAAGATTTCTAGGCTAAAAGTGATAAAGTGATAAACTGATCCTTATCAATAAAGCAATAGGTTTTGAAGTCCTTATCATTTTATCAGTTTATCAGTTTTCGGGGAGAAGCCTCCGAAAGCCATGGTGATTGTTGGAAGTTTCAAAACTGACAACAACTTCTTCTGAAGGCTTCTAGGCTTGAAGTGATAAACTGATAAACTGATCCTTATCAATAGAGCAATCAGTAATGGGTTTTGATGCCTTTATCACTTTATCAAACCTCTGATAAGACTCATTGATAAGGAGAAGTAAGGATCACTTATTCATAGAAGGTCTCCTGGGACTCCTAGGCCGAAAGTGATGTATCCAGCTTACTGATAAGGTTTTTAGATATCTAAAAATACAAATTGATAAAGATAGACCTTATCACCTTCTTATCTCCTTATCAGTTTATCACATCAAGCCTTCAGAAGACGTCATTGTCATCTAAACTTCTGAAAGCCATAACTTTTTCCAGAAGCTCTGTAGACAAAATTTTCCAACTGATAAAGTGATAAGGACCTTATCACCTATCAGTTTATGCTATCAGAACCTAAAAATTCTCAAACCTACTTGAATTACGTCGCTCCGAAAACTCACAACTTTCGCTTTCTTCTGGAAGCCATAACTTCTTCCAGAAGCTCTGTAGAAAAACATTTCCAACTGATAAAGTGATAAGAAACTCAATATCTATCAGACCAGCTTATCACTGTTATTTCAAATCCAAACTTACAGACCGAATCGCAAGACATCTGGAAACAAATGAAGTTCTTCACTACCTCAGCCCCCAACCGCACCAAACGCCAGTCTCCCTACGGTAACTACGGTGCCTCCCCAGCCGGATCTTGCTGTGCGTGTACCCAAGGTCTCCCTGGTCCACGGGGAACCCCCGGGGACGACGGAGAACCCGGAAGGGACGGATTCCCCGGAAGAGATGGCGACAACGGAATCGGCGGAAAGTACCTGCCGGCCCCGCCCCCGGGGACCAATGCGTGCCAAAAGTGTCCCCCGGGACCCCCTGGTCCACCGGGACTCCCGGGACCCAAGGGACCACGGGGACCCGCTGGATTCGAGGGAAAAGCCGGAAGACTCGGGGAAGACAACCGACCGGGACCCCCTGGGCCACCGGGGGTCCGTGGAGAACCAGGGGCTCCGGGAGACAAGGGACCCACTGGAGACAGGGGAAAAGTGTTGAATGGGGCACCACCTGGACCCACTGGGCCACCGGGAAAAGTTGGACCACGGGGACTGCCGGGTGGAAAGGGACACGATGGAAAACCTGGATTGGGTGGACAGCCGGGAGTTCGAGGAGCTGTTGGAGCGAGAGGAGATGCTGGAAATCCGGGACTTCCTGGGCCACAGGGACCTAAGGTGGGTGTGTTCGTTGGGGCGCTTTTGCATTATTATCGTTGTACCTGAAAATCGGAGTGGGTAGATTTACGGCGGGTCTCGCCACGAACGAAAGTTATTGGCGCAAAACGTGCTGCGCCTTTAAAGCGGGGTACGGTAGTTGCGCAACCAATTTTCTTCATTTTCATCGGTTTTTCAAGCGATTTTCGCATTTTTTACACAGAAAATACCTAGAAATACCTTTTTTGTCTATTTTTCGACCTAAAAAGTGCAAAAATCGATTGAAAAACTGATGAAAATGAGAAAAGCGCAACTACCGTACTTTAAAGGCGCAGCACGTTTTGCGCCGGAAACTTTTGTTCGTTGCGAGACCCGAGACCACTCCGTAAATCTACATACGCCGATTTTGAGATATTTACAACGATAAAATCGATATTTGATTGTGAGAATTTGAAAAATTCTTTTAAAAAAAGTTTACAATTTTCGAATTTTTTTTTAATTCTAGAAAAAAAATAAATATTTTTTTAATTTTTTAAAAATTCTGAAAATTCCCTAAATAAATAACAATATTTGAAAATTTCTAAAAATTTGTTCAAAAATTGAAAAAAAAATTTTTTTCTAGAATAAATGTTCAATTTTTTAAATTTTATTTTAAAAATTTTGAAATTCTTGAAAAATTTTAAAATTTTCTGCAAAATTCTGAAAAATTTAAGATTTTTTTTTTAATTTTTCGAAAATTAAAAAAAAATTTGCAAAATTCTCATTTTTCGCCAATTTATTCCTGAATTTCTTATCACCTCTTATCACCTATCACTTCAGGGTGACACTGGAAACCCGGGAACCTGCCATCACTGCCAAAACAAGGCTCCGGCTCCATCTGCTGCTCCGGCGACTGCTCCGCCACCAGCTGCTCCACAGGACTACGTCAGACCGGCTCCAGAATCTTATCCATCAGCTAATCAGTATTTGTGGATTCATTAGTGATAAGAGATTTACTGATAAAGAATCAATCATCAATCGTCTTCGAGTCACTACTTCGTTATCACTGATAAACCAGCCAAAACTTGGCAAGAGTCCAGATCTTATCACTAACTTGTTACTCTTCACTTGTAACTGATAAAGCATATCACTGATAAGAATGCCAAACCAGTAAAAACAAGAGAAACAAGTTCAATTGACTTATTATAAAAAGAGTGATAAGAGATTTTTTCTTATCACTAACTTATCACCAATGCTTATCAAGGCCCTCCTGCTCATTTCCCTGTGCCAAGTCGGCTATTCGCTTTTTTTCCCGTCGGTTAGCCCTTCTGGAGGTGGCTGTGGATGTGGATGTGGAGGAGGAGGCGGCGGATGTTGTGCTCCACCGCCACCACCACCGTGAGTTTGCATTGGGGCGCATTTGCATAGGGTTTTTTGAATTTTTGAGAAAAAAGTGATTTTTAAAGGTCATTTGAAGCGGTTCAAGATTAAAAGATAGATTTTTTCAACAAATTTTTGAAAAATTTTTTTTTTTAATTTAAAAATCGATTAAAAAAAAATTTTTTTTTTGGAAATTTTTTTTTTGAAAATTTAGTTTTTTTTCTTAAATTTTCTTCAAATTTTCCCTTTTTTTCAGTGTTTGTGGCGGTTGCGGATGCGGTGGACGTAAAAAACGAGAAATCGGGCATGTCAAAGGCCACATGGTGCATCGAGACGACGAGGAATGGAACAATCAGTGCAACAGCCAGGAATTCTCCGAAGTCATTGTGAAACACCTCGAAATGCCGACTCTTATGGGTTCCCGAGACGCGATTTATAAGGAATTGGACGCCGCCTACCCGGATAGCCTTTTTACAGTGTTTTGCACGAAAAACTCGACGGCTTCTTATCAGGCAGACGCGAAACGCTATTGTATGGAGGTCCGGGAGGGAAGGAGCTGTTATGTATTTGAATTTTGATTATTTTTATCAATTCTAGCTCAAATTCTAGCCCTAATCAGTGTTTTATCTCTATAAACAATAATAAATATAATTAAGTCTTACTGTAGCCGATGAATTGTGCATATGCACCTGACATGACGCGCTTTCACAGACAAGCTCCGACTTCAAACTCTTTCAGCTGTTTTCCCTTTTTCTCGTCAATTTCTAACAATATAATATCAATATTTGTGGTTTTTTAGCGCGACAAAAAGCATTTTCAACAGGATTTTATGGTAAATCACCTATTTTTCATTAAAATCGACTGAAATCGATGTTTTTTGCAGACTTCTCCCGAGGACTATGCGGACTTCCGCATCCTCGCTCGCTGTCCCTCTGGCAGCAAAAAGAACTCGACTTCTTACGACTCGACGAACGGAATAATGCGTTATCGATTCACTCTCGGCGAAGTGCTCTCCTGGAACATTGATATCGACGTGATCGTCGGCAACGGCTGGACCCGTATCACTCTCAAAGAAATCCCTCGTTTTCTCGTCGACGCCTTCGATTTCATCATGACGGACGGTCTACAACTCGACGGAATATTCCGGCGAGAAGGCAATTCTGCCCGTTTGAACCGCCCGGAAGTTCAGGAAGTCTATCGGGGCGTTCGTGGCATCCCGGCGGATTTTACAGTGCTGGATGTGTGCACTATGGTGAAACGATTCCTTAAGGATTTGAAACCGACGCTTTTGAATTCTGATGATGTCCGGTTCAAATTGATTGAAAGGGCTAAGAAAGCGAGGCTTTCTGGCGATTTTTCGGTAAGAAGTTGGGGATTTTCTGATTTTTTTTATTTATCAAAAAATATTTTTATTTAATTTTCAAAAAAATTTTAAAAATTGAATTCTGATAATACAAGATTCAAATTGATTGAAATAGCCGAAAAACAAGGCATTTCGACAATTTTAGTGAGAAAACGGGAATTTTCAATATTTTTCAATTTTTCAAAAAAAATTTTTTTTTAATTTTTTAAAATTTAAAAATTTCAAAAAAAAAAATTTCTTGTCAATTTCCTTAAAAATACAAAAAAACATAAGGCTTCTCGGCGATTTTTTGAATATGAAATTGGGAATTTTTTGATTTTTCAAAAAAAAAAAATAAAATTTTTAATCTAAAAAAAAATTTTTTTTTTAATTTTCAAAAAATCAATTTTTTTCTCAATTTCCCAAAAATTTTACGAAAAAGCGAGGCTTTCCGGCGATTTTTTTCAAAAAAATTGGAAATTTTTTGAATTTTCAAAAAAAAAAAATTTTTAATCTGTAAAAAAAAATTTTTTTTCAATTTTCAAAATCATTTATGTTACGAACACTCCAGAAATACTTAATTTTTTCTAAATTTTCCAGAAAAAAATTTGATTTATTTTTTCCAGCTAAGCCACCAAGACATGGTCACAATGTTCGAAACACCCACTCAACAGCTCTCACCAGCCCATCTCGGCACACTTGGATATGTTATGCGGCTCCTCTCCAGGGTCCATCCCACAAATTTCCCCACGGCCTGTAAAAGCGTACGCGCGTCCACTGAAATTTTCTCCGGGGTTGAGCGAGCGGGTCTCGCAGCGAAACAGGGGTTAAAGGCGCATGCAATTATTCGACTGCCCGTGTAGTCCTCTCGGAGAACTCGCGGCGTTCCAAACGAAGACTTTGATCAATGTTGCTGTATTTTGATGATATTGTGCTTTCCCTGTGCCAGTCGTTTCGCTTGTACAGCATCGCGACGTTTCGCGTACGCTTTTACAGGCCGTGTTCCCCCTTTCCCCCAACAAAATTCCCATTTTCAGATCGCCAAACACAGCGATTCTCACAAAATGACCACTGATAACCTAGCCGTCGTCCTCGTCGGATCGGTTTTTGGCGATTTTATGGCCGGCGGAGGCACTGAATCCAGGAAAAAGATGCAACAAGCGAGGAAGTGCTCAGAGGCGGAACTACACGCGAAAAAGGAGGATATGGGGGTTCAAGTGGCAGCGGTGAAGTTGCTAATTGTTAATGTTAGTGGAAAATCGACCAAAAAATCAAGAGAATGAAGGGAAATCGAGGAAAAATGGTCAAAAAACATGAAAATTGACGAAAAATCGGTTAAAATCACTGAAAATTGATAAATTTCCGCCAAAAACTGACCAAAAACCATGTTTTTCCAAGTTTTCAGCGATTTTCCTGGAAAATGACCCAATTTTCACGGTTTTCACTGAGATTTGCAAGAAAATAAGGTGAAATCCAAGGAAACAAGCCAAAATCCGAGGAAAATCGCTGGAAACCTGAAAAATTCAGAGAAATGACTGAAATTTTTGATTTTTCATGAATTTTGAGCGGATGTTGAGAGATTTTTGTCAAATTTGACCGATTTTCTCCTTTTTTACACTAAAATTTGTCAGAAATCGGAGAAGCTTGGCATTTTCTGCTCAAAAAAGCGAAAAATCCATGTTTCCGTCTGTTTTGAGCCATGTTGCTAATTTTCAACCAATTTTCCCCGAATTTCCACTCAAAACAGCCAAAAATCGGAAAAAAGTTTTGTATTTTGTGCTTTAGAAAGCGAAAAATCCATGTTTTTGTCTGTTTTGAGCCGTTCTTGCTCATTTTCGCACAGTTTTCCCCGTTTTTGCACTAAAATGACCAAAAAGTTGAAAAAGCTAGGCATTTTGTGCTCCTCCGTCTGTTTTGAGCCATTTTTGCCCATTTTCAATCGATTTTCCCCAAATTTTCACCCAAAAAGCCCAAAATACTCAATTCCCAATGTTTCAGGCCAACCTAATCGCTCTTCCCAAGTCCCACTACGTCTCCTCCAACCGTCTTCTCTGCCAAAACGCCATCCGCAGCACCTCTGCCATGCCGAACATCCGATGCGCCTCCGTCTCCGATCATCAGCCGCCGATCCACTCTCCGTACGGATCCACCGTGTTCAGCATGGCCAAAGCGTCGCTGAACTACCAGCAAAGATCCCTGACACGCCGGGATTCCGATCTGACGCACGTCAAGAACATCAAGCAGCGGGAGACGCCGACGGCGAAGAGATCCTCGTCGTTCCTGCCGATCGCCTCGTTGCGCGGACTTCGTGATAAGGTGTCTAATCAGTTTCTGAAGCGGAACAAGTCGCCGAGCCCCGAGAAGGCGTCGCCGATGACGTCACATCGTCGGATTCCATCCGGAGTGGATTCAGAAGGCCCATCGCCGATTCAGATGCGTCGGGACTCTCCGATAACCCTCCAGAAGAAGGGATCCACGTCGTCAGGCCGGAAATCCAGAACTTTGACCAAGAAAGGCAACATAAACTCGCATAGATCCAGAGATTCCGGAAGCCAGAAGTCGTTCAGAATGTCCCCGAGGTCCCAGAAGCGGTGCACGTCTTCATCCACGGCTTCCAACTCCACGATGACCTCCAGAAGCCTGCGAAGATTCTCGGCGTCCGAGCAGAACAGCATGAAGTTCGATGTGACGCCGCCTCTGGAGAAGAAGGGACGGGTGATGAGGAGGAATACGGTGGATGGGATCAGGAATCGGAATGGAACAGGGGCGCATCTGAATCCTTCACATCAGAAGGCATCTAGAAGGTCGACGTTCTGGGGAGTTGATACTATAGCTGAGGAGGAGAAGGAGAACTATCGGAAGAGCTTGTTGATGGAGAAAGAAGAGAATCAGGAGGATCAGCACAAGGATCAGAAGGATCATCAAGAATCGATTCTGGAGCTCATGAACCATCAGGCACGTCTTCGACGCGTCGGAGTCGCCGAACGACGTCGACGGAAGGTCAACCCGGACACATCGGACAGTATGATGGTGCTCAATGGATCCATTGCGACGTTTGAGACTTCGGAGAAGAAGATCCAGATCGGGAAAGGCGATTCGGCGACGCCGGTCAAGCAGGAGAAGGTCCTAATGATCTCCAGCAGTGGTAGATCAAAAATCGGACAGCAGCAACGGCTTGATGTGATGGCGACGCCGATGGTTAGCAGGAGAACCGCTAGTGAATCGATTCCGTTGAGGACGCTGGATAGTAATGGGGTAGGTGGCTTGTCAGTGATAGGTTATCAGTGAAAAGGGGAAATCGGGAAAAACTGGAGAACTTTTTTCGATGAAAATGGGTGATTCTGGCAATTTCCATTGTTTAACGCCAAAAAACCGGAAAATTCATTATTTTGTACTGAAAATTGGTGAAAACTGCTGGAATTTGGTTGAAAATGCCCGTTTTCATCAGAAAAAATGCCGAAATCTTGTCCAGAAGCCGTATTTAGGTTATCAGTGATATTATCACCGTGGGTCTCGCCACGAAAATGGTTTCTACAGCTTCTGGGCAAGGTTTTGGCACTTTTTCTGATAAAAGTGGGCAATTTCGGCCGTTTTTTGAGAAAAAAGCGTCAAAAACCAGAAAATTCATGTTTTTGTACTGAAAATTATTATCATTGCATCTGAAAGTTGCATTCAAAATTTCAAATTGGCGCGCACGATATCTCGTAGCGAAAACTACAGTAAGACGTGTATTTTTCAGGGTTTTCTGGCTAAATTTGAGTTTTTCCGGCTGTTTTTGAAAGCATTGTTGCATTTTTCGTATTTTCTAACAAAAATTGACTCGAAAACAGCCCAAAAACACTGAAAAATGCACGTCTTACTGTAGTTTTCGCTGCGAGATATCGTGCGCGCCAATTTGAGATTTTGAATGCGAGCGGCAACTTTCAGATGCAACGATAATAGTTGGAAATGATCAAATTCACCTAATTTTACCCCGTTTTCATCAGAAAAATTGTCAGAACCTTGTCCAGAAGCCGTATTTAGGTTATCAGTGATTCTTATCATTCCTTATCACCTTATAATCTTTTTTTTTTTCTAGATCCAAAACGGTCGAGTCTGGGTTGGCAAAGCGCAAACGTTTGTCTCTTCGCCGATTCCGACCAAAATCAACAAGGAGAAGGTGTCTCCGATCCTCGCCAGATCCCCAATATTCCGATCACCATCAGCTATTCCCATAGGCAAAAGCCCACAATTATCGCCGTTCACGTTCAGGTCCAAGTCGCATATGACCGATGAAAAGATGATGTTTAGTCAGGATTGTGAGTTTTGGGGGGAAAAAAATGAAGAAAAATCTAAAAATTTGAGAAAAATCGGTCAATTTCAGTGAAAATTTTCTGAAAATTGATGATTTTTAGCGATTTTTCAATGTATTTCCATAAAAATGACCCAAATTTTGATATTCAAAAAAAGTTGGATTTTATGAAATTAAATTTTTTGCAGTTTTCCCAAGAATTTCAGAAAAACTGTGAATTTTAGTGAAAAATGGCTGAAAATGACCGGTTTTTAGGGATTTTCATGTTTTTTTTTTCGGAAGTTGAGAGAAAGGGTCGTTTTCTGGAGACATTGACTGAAAATGACTGATTTTTAAAAATTTTTCTGAAAAAATGACACATTTTGTGAAAATTGAAACATTTGAACTTTTTGAAAATTTATTTAAAAAATTGAAAAAAAAATTTTCGAGATGTTCCTGAAAAAGCTCCTTTTTTTACAATTTTCCCAAAAGTTCTAGGAAAAATAAACCAAAAAGTGGATAAAATTGGGAGAATTTGCAATTTTTCAAATTTCAAAAAATTAAAATAAAATTTTGAAAAAAAAAATTTTTTCACATTTTTTTTTCAGATTTTTTCCAAATTTGGGCTGGAATTCTGATTTTTTAAAAAAATCAGTTTAGAATTGATATTCCAGTTTTTCAAATTTCCACATTTTTTCTCAAAATAAATTTTCATTTTTTGGAAAAATTGAATTAAATTTGCAATTTAAAAAGATTATTTCGGCTGGAAAACTGATTTTTAAAAAATAAGTTTAAAATTAGAATTTGACAAAAACAAGTTTTAAAAAATTTAATTTTAACCAAATTAAATTTTTTAAAATCAGTTTTTAATTTGCCTCTAAATTGACGGAATCCCATTTTTTTCCCCCTTTTTTTTCACAATTTTTCAATACAATTTTTTATTCATTTTCTTTCCAGACACAGCCTTCGCCACCCCACCCCGAGACCGTCGTCCCCCGATCATCCAACATTCTCCCCAACGTCCCCATTCCAATCTCATCTACTTCACCCCAAAACCACAACGTCGTGGTTCCGAATCTCCGGCTTCTTCTCGTCCTCCGATGCTTCGATCCGCTTCATCACTTCTCGTCGCCACGTCATCACCACTTCAGAAGTTGAATATGCAGATTCAGCCGTTTGAAAAGGTTAGAATACAAATTTGACTGATTTTCCCCGGTTTTTTCGTTAAAATTGATCAAAAGCCGAAAAATCTTTACATTTTTTGCTCTAAAACGCGCAAAATTCATGTGTTCGTCTGTTTTTAGTCATTTTTGACCGATTTTTCCGAAATTTTCGCCTAAAAATCGCAATTTGGCCGTTTGAAAAGGTCAGAGACCAAGTTTTTAACAAACTTGAAACTTTTCCATTTCCAGACACCGTCGCCGCTGATTCAGAAGACCCCCCAAAATCAACGAAAATCTGTCGACGAGTCCGTGTTCAAATGTCCGTTGTTGCCGCCGATGAAGGTTCACGAGAAGGCGCCCCGTGATGAAGCCATGACGTCTTCTGAAGATAATCTGGGATTCGGAGAGTACAATGAGCTGTTGAAGACTGCCACCGAGGATACGGTAAGACTTATCAGTGATTATCAGTAATTTCCAAAAAAGACACTGTCAAGCTTTCCTAGATCAAGTTTTCTTTTTTTTTGTTTTGGAATCATCAATTTTCCCTGATAAGACACCATAATCTGGCTAGAAAGCTTCTTATCACTGATATTTTGTCTTATCATCATTTCCAGAAGTTTCCCGGAGCCCTGCAGAACGCCGAAGCCCGCCCGTCGGTCACAATGCTCCGTAGCAGTCACTGTGGACTCGTTCAATCCCGAATCAATCATTTCCAGGTTTGAGATTTTATTATTGGCAGTCACCTATTGGGTCTCGCCACGAAAATGGTCTGGAGAAGTTTTTGACACTTTTTCCAAAGAAAACGGGTAGAATCACATGATTTCTGTCATTTCCAACCAAATTCTAGCAGTTTTAACTGATTTTCAGTGCAAAAACATGCATTTTTGGGTATCCTGACGCCTTTTTTCAAAAAACACATGCTTTCTTTGGATTATTACTGGAAAATGCTGGAATTTGGTTGAAAATGATTGAATTCGTGTATTCTGACCCGTTTTTATCATGGAAAAGTGCCAAAACCTTGTCCAGAAGCTGTAAGAAGCCATTTTCGTGGCGAGACCCATTAGGTGATCTCAACATCACTCCTTATCAAAATTTGAATTTTTAAAAAAGCTGAATTTCCAGGGAATCGAACGAAGTCACCGTGTCTCCTCGGATCGCACCTCAGCCTTCTCCCAAACTTCTCTCAAATCCATCGACACAATCTCTTCGGGAAGCGGACCTCGTTCCTAATCATATCATTTCCCCCTTATCACTTCCGGTGTTCTTATCATTTCTCTGCCCTATTTCAACATATTTATTATTTGTTTTCTCTCTCGTTTCTCTCGGTTTTCGTTCTCTCGGTGTAAACATGTGGAATCGCCTGTTTTTGTTATTTTTCAATATTCAGCCTTATTTGGCCGAGGATTACTGTACTTATTTTCGTATTTTCAATTCACAAAATGGCTTCCTTTCCCTTTCATTCCCCCCGTCAAATTGGCTCCTCTGCCGCTCTCCCCTCTCTGCGTCTCTCACCGCCACGCACTCTCTCGTCGTCTCTCACTGTCTGCGTCTCTCGCTCTCTCGCCGCCTCCGTGTCGTGTTGTTGTCTGCCCTATCGGCGACATCGCACAGAAAAGAACACATTTATTCGCTTTTTCATCGCTTTTTCGCTTTTTTCATTGGTTTTACGTTCAAATTCAGTTGGAAAATGTCGTCCGACGATCAACACGTCCCTGTTGCTCAGGATTCTGGAGCTGGAGCCGGCGGTGATGGAAATATGAACGATTTGACGTCGTTGGTGGGTTTAGTTGATTGTTTGCTTTTTGGGACTGATTTTTAGGGAAAATTGGCTAGAAAAATATGAAAAGGAGAGGAGAAACTTGCGAAAAATCAGTTTTCAAAATAGAAATGAAAAAAAATGTTTTTTTTTTCCAAAATTGATTATTATTAATTTCTAAAAATAGATATAAAGCTGTAAAAGACGCAGAAGATTCAGGAAAAAATTTTCAATGTATTGGAATTTTTGCCGAAATTGAGAAAAATCTGAAAATTGAAATTTTCAAAAAAGTTTTTTCAATTTATGTTTTGTCATTTTCCAATGTGTTTTATGATTTTGCAGCGACGGGAATCGTTTTCGCTTGTTTTTAGAGTACCTGAAGCCTAAAAACTTCACGGTCCAGAAGGTCCAGAAGTCTGGCTAGATCTGGAAGCTTCTAGAAGTTGCAGAAGAGAAAAAAATTCTGAATTTTTTTAAAGGAGTTCAAGATTGAAACTGATTAATTACAGTGAATAAATTGAATAGCAAAGCTGAAAATTTTCAAAAAAAAAAATTTTTTTTTTGAAAAAAAGTTGAAAAATCGAAAATTTTCAAAAAATCTTTTTCAATTTATGTTTTGTCATTTTTCAATGTGTTTTATGATTTTGCAGCGATGGGAATCGTTTAGAACTTTTTTCAAAAAAATTCCACCCCAAAAACTTCACGGAAAGATTCCAAAAAAAAAATCAAAATTTTCAAAAAATATTTTTCAAACATTTTTCTTCAGTTTTCACAGATTTTCATGATTCTACAGCGCCGAAAGTTGTTTTACAAATTGTTTTAGAATCGAAAAATTCAGAAAAAAGTTTTTTTTTCGAGATTTCCAAAAACTAATTTTTTGCAATTTTCTCTGATTTCCTACTATTTTTAAAAATCATAAATTACTGAAAAATGTCTCGAAATCGATTAGTGTCCCTGTTCCAGATCCAAGGCGTCCTCCAGCAGACCCAGGACCGTTTCCAGCACATGTCCGATCAAATCATCCGTCGCATCGACGACATGACTCAAAGAATCGACGATCTCGAGAAGAACATCAGCGATCTGCTGCAGAACAATCAGGTCGAACAGCCACCGACCAACAACTGAGGTACGCTTATCAGTGATAAGGGGAAATTGAGAAACAATGGGAAAAATGCACTTTTATGCTAAAGTTTCAGCAGAAAATTAGGTTTTGTTCAGAGAAAACCAAAAATTTGGTATTTTTAAACTATTTTTGATGGGTCTCGCCACGAAAATGGTAAAATACGGCTCCCGGCCGAAGTTTTGGCACTTTTAATGCTGAAAACGTGTCAGAAGACGTGAATTTCATCAATTCTCATCAATTTCCAGCGGTTTTTACTGATTTTCAGTAAAAAATGACTGAAAAAACCAAATATCGCTGAAAAATAACGAAAAATGATCGAATCCATGTCTTCTGACCCGTTTTTATCATGAAAAGTGTCAAAATCTTGAGCGGAAGCCATATTTTAGCATTTTCGTGGCGGGATCCATCAGGTGATCTCCATATCACTCCTTATCCCTCCAGTGGAGCGCACTTTATCTCCCCTAGTCCAGTGGAGCGCACTTTAGCTCTCCAGAGCCGCCGGAGGTGATAGTGATCTCAATATCACTCCTTATCAGTCCAATGGAGCGCACTTTATCTCTCCTAGTCCAGTAGAGCGCACTTTACCTCCCCCAGTCCAATGGAGCGCATTTTCGCTCCCCAGTCCAGTGGAGCGCACTTTCACTCCCCTGGTCCAGTAGAGCGCACTTCAGCTCCCGCTAGTCCAGTAGAGCACACTTTAACTCCCATAGACCAATGGGGCGCACTTTCGCTCCCCCAGTCCAGTAGAGCGCACTTTCACTTCCCTAGTCCACTGGAGCGCACTTTCACTCCCCAGTCCAGTGAAGCGCACTTCCTCACTAATCCCATCTTTCAGCATCTTCTCTCTGCGTCTCTCGCCTATCAACACTCTCTCTCCACTCTGATTAATATGCACGTGAGCCCCTAATCCGCCCGTTTCCGCACATATAAATCTGGAATTTCCCCCTCCCCTCTTTTTCTATACACTTTTCGGCTTCCTGATATATAATGTTATTATGCACTTTTCCTTTTTTAATTCCCCTAAAAATCATGTGTCTTATGGTGTGAATTGTAGAAAAAAGAAAAATCGATAAAGTTTTGAGATCCGAAAGGAACTTTTTAGTTTTTTTTTTGATTTTTTTGTGAAAAGTATAGTTTGAAAATTGCTTCGAAATACCTTTTTTTCTTTTTTATATATATATTTTTTATTTTTTAAATTTATTTTTTTTCCAACCCCATTTTTCAGCCAAAATGGGAGCAGGTGACTCGAAAGTCAAAGATTTCAAAAATCTGGAACCCGAAACCATCAAATCGTTCTCGGAACAATTCAAAGCGGCCGCCAATGGAAAGGATAAAATCACTAGGGAGCAGTTTATTGTGGGTTTTTTGAATTTGGCGCCTAATTTGAAAATTTGAGAATTTTTTTAAAATTGGTCTTTGTGTTCAGTGGAGCGTGGTTGCTTTGGGACATTTTTGGGATAGAGGATATTTGCTCTATTGGACAGTCAAGTTTTGAAAAGAAATCCCGAGTTTGTGGGTTTCGGTAGAGCTCATTTGCATAGCTAAAATCAGATTTTCATAGAATTGCAAGTTCGCTCTATTGAACTCTGAAAAACGTCTTGTTCAATAGAGCGCATTTGCACAGTTAACTTTAGGACACGGCCTGTAAAAGTGTACGCGCTTCCACTGTGATTTTCGCCACGATTTCGCTCAAATATCTCGCGGCGACGATGACGTCAAATGTTGCAATCTCGCCCTGTTGCGAAGAAAGGCCGGGCGCCAAACTTATTTGTTTCAAATTTCGTTTATTTTTTCTTCAATTTTTGCCGATTTTTCTCGTTTTTCTCCGTTTTTCGTGTTTCTTTCTTCAAAAATTGATTGATTATGCAAATGTCTATTTGTTTATCACTGAAATACCAAATTGCAGACGATTCTACACAGTCGGCGACCCGAAAAACAGGAGAACGCGGAAAACTGAATCAAAAGCGGAATTCTCTAAATTTTACGTTGTATCTCAACTTTTTATGCTAGTTCCAATAAATTAATGTGTTATTTCCCCTTTTTGGCTTCAATTTCAATGAAATTTCCTAGTTTTGAACGATTTCGCTTTTTAACATGAGCAAGAGGGATACTGTAGCAGTCGTTTTCGTGGCGACAGATCGCGTACACTTTTACAGGCCGTGTAGGATATGTCAAAAATCCAATTGCGCCCTATCGAACAGAATCCATTTTACATTTTGTCTTTGTCAATAGAGCGCATTTTGTAATTTCGCTGTGATTTTTGAAAAATGCAAGTTTGCTCCACCGAACAACAACCAAATTTATAAAATTCACGATTTTTGTCAATAGAGCGCACTTTCAACATTTGCGCTGTCATTTTTCAAATATGCAAGTGCGCTCCACCGTAAAAACAACCAGTTTCACAAAAATCACGATTTTCATCAATAGAGCGCATTTTCAACTATGCAGTTTCGCTGTGATTTCTCTAAAATGCAAGTGCGCCCCACTGAAAAACAACCAAATTTACGGAATCCCCTTTTTTTTGTCAATAGAGCGCATTTCCTCTTCTTCCAGGCCGGTTTCCCATCTCTCGGCGACTTTGCCAACCAGTTCTACCTCCGTCTCGTCAAACGTGAACCCACCGGAATCCTCCACCTCAGAACTCTTCTGAAATGTGTCGATGGAGCACTCGGAACCTTCGAATCGCAGGCTTCCACACTGAAATCGTGTTTTGGCGATACTAAGGATCAGGTGAGCATAAAGTTTCTCATCACTGCCTTATCACTTCCCTATTATCGTTAACACGATGATATGGCAACGTTGAAAACTCGCTCTACTGAACTGAAACTAGACATTAGCCTCAAAGTTCAATAGAGCAACCCTATCACTTCCCTTATCACTCCCCTTATCACTTCCAGATAATGCGCAACACTGTCAAGATCTACTGCGAATCGATCGGTCTCTCCCGTGAAGACCAAGTCCGTCTTTTCGAGTACTTCGACTCGGAAAACAAACGAGAAACCGACGAGTTGTCCAACTTCTTCTCCGAATGTCCCCTCTTCCCCTACTGCTCCGCCTACATTTTCCATCGTCTCGTCGGAAAACCCGGCGATTCGAAGATGCCCACAATCGATGCAAAGTCCGAAATCATCGGAAAAGTGGACCTTCTCGTGCTGAACTCGCACCTTCCGTTCGATCGTCGCAAGAACTGGACCCTTCTCTTCCAGATGTCCGCCCATGGACAGAGCTTCTCGCAGTTGGTCAAACGGATCAATGGGGAAGGACCCGTGCTGGTGGCGATCCGATCTTCCAAGGGAAAACGATTCGGATTCTTTGCGTCTAGTGGTACGGTTTTTTTTGGGGAGGGGTTCGGTAGGGCGGATTTGCATATTCGCTTTGAAATACTGGGAATTTGAATTTTCATATTTTGGAAGGTGGAAAACTCGCTCTACTGAACTGCTGAAATTAAAAAAATTGACTTCAAAGTCCAATAGAGCGCGTTTGCATTGAAAATCCGTAAAGCACCCTTTTTTCAGTCATTTTTCACGTTTGAAAAGTTTCTAAAAATTGGGAAAAATGATTCAGAATTTTTGAAAGTTTTCAACAAAATTGAGAGAAAATCCATTTTTTTTAGAACTTGAAAAGTTCAGAAAACGCTTTGCAAAATTTTATCGATATTTGGAAATTTTAAAAAATTCCCCTAAAAATTGAAAAATTCTAGAAAAAAATTCAAATTTTTCGAATTTTTATAAAAAATTTTAAATTTTTTTTCTAAAAATTGCAATTTTCAAAAATCACGAATTTATTGAAAATCTTCTAGGAAATTCATTTTTTAATCTGGAAAAAGCTGAAAAATTCTGAAAAATGTAAAAATAGGTTTTTGAATATTTGAAATTTTCTGAAATTTTTTCTAAAAATCCGAATATTGAAAACTTGCAAAATTCTCAAAAAAAATCACAAGTATTAAAAAAAATGTATTTTTCAAATTGGAAAAAGCTGAAAAATTCTGAAATTTTTAAGAATTTTTTTTAAATTTCTGAAATTATGAAAAATTTTTAAACATTATTTTCCGGAATTTTTAAAAATTAAAAATTTGAATAATTTAAAATTGATAATTGATAAAATGTTCATCAGTAAAAAAAGAATTTCTGAAAATCCCAATGTTCAAAACATTTGCAAAATTCTCAAAAAATCACAAACTTCTTAAAACATTAATTTTTCAATTTGGAATCTGGAAATAGCTGCAAAATTTTTGAAAATTTTAGAAATTTTTTTTAGACATTTTTTTTTTGAATTTTTGAACTTTTGAAATTTTCTAAAAATTCACTGGAAATTCTAAAATTTCAATTTTTCCTTTATTTCCAGGTTTCCAATCGGGTCCCACTTACCACGGATCCGCCGAATGCTTCCTTTTCTCGTTGTCCCCCCGTGTCCAAGTGTACTCTGCAACTGGCCGTACCGAGAACTACGCCTACCTCAACTACCAACAAGCTTCCCTGCCCAACGGCCTCGGAATCGCTGGCCAAGACGACATCTGGCCCCTTCTGATCCACGAAGAGTTCGGATCGGGCCAATGTCAGAAGAACTCGAGTCTGTTCGATCCGTGCTTTGTCGCCGAGGAGGAAGAGTTCAAATTGAAGATGTTGGAAGTGTGGAGAGTCGGTGATAAGCCGCAGAAGACTTTCGAAGAGCTCATTGAGCCGAAGACCGAGAAATCGATTATTGATAAGGATCCGGAGGCGAGAGCTGTTCTTGAAATGGCTGGGAAGTCGATGCATTCGGAGGCTTATCGCGAACCGGCACCGCTTCTGGCTGATGAGTGATTAGCTATCAGTGATAATGGAATTGTTCAAAAAATTTGAAAAAAAAAGCTATAATTTTTTTTTTGAAAATTTGAAAAAAATTTTTTTGAAAAATTTGATTCAATTTTTTTTTCAATTTTTGAAATTCTTTCGAATAGGTTCCTGTTAACATATATTATCAGTGATATAGAGAGCTTATCAGAATTTTTTAATTTTTTGAAAAAAATGAAAAAAAAAATTTTTTTTGAAAATTAATTATTCCAAAAAATTTTTCCAAAAAAAAATTTTTTTTAAATTTTTTTAATTGGTTATCAGTAACATTGATAATTAGTGATATAATAAGCTTATTTGAAATTTTCAAAATTTGCAAAATTAAAAAAAAAATTTTTTGGAAATTTTTTTTTCAACTTTTTCCAAAAAAATTTTTTTTCAATTTTTTGAATTGGTTATTATCAACATTGATAATCAGTAATATGATACGCTTATTTAAAATCTTCAAAAAATTTTTAAAAAATTTTTGAATTTTCGAAAAAATTTTTTTTTCACTTTTTTAAAATAAATTCCTAATATTTCAAAGTATTGATTGATTCCCAAAAAATATCTTCTAGATCATAATTCCCTTTTTTATCCGTTGAAAAAACCATTTTTTTTTTGTGCCTCTACTTCAAAATTCCATCTCACCCCCACGACTCTCTTATCTTTTCATCAGTTATCAGTCAGTTTTTTTCTTCAATTTTCTGGCCCCCTTATCAGTTATATCACTCATCCGTTGTAATAAATTGAACAATTTTTGATATTCTGAATAAAATGAATAAAAAATTAATAAAAAGTTGGAAAAAATTGGAAAAATAACAGGAAAATCAACAAAAAACAAGTGATAAGCAAAGATTATTCAGGTGATAACAGTGATTCCTTATCACTCATCATCATTTCTTGAAACACTAAGGAAAGTGCGCTTGCGAGCCGTGTTCGTGTACGATCTGAGCACCCATTCGTCTTCGGCGGCCGCCAGATTTTCCAGAGTTCCCAGTTTGATTTGATAAGCTGAAAATTAGTGATAAGAAGGGTGATAAGAGCTTATCACTCACGCTTCAACTCAAATCTCGGTCCAACTTCGGTCAGCTCGATTTCGCCAGAGTCTTCGGTCTGGAAGTTGATTTTTTGAGGGGAAAAAATTTTTTTCACAAATTTTTATAATTTTTAAAACTTGATAAGGGATTTTGAATAAAAAAAAGCTTCTAAAATAAATTTTGAAAAACTGAAAAAAAAATTCCGAAAATTTTGAAAAAAAATTTTTTTTTGAAAATTAAAAAAAAAAATTTTTTTATAAATTTGTCTTATCACCCTTGATAAGAAATAGAAAAAGTTTTGAGTAGAATAAAATTTGAAAAAAAAAAATTTTTTTATGAAAATTTTTTTAATTTTCATTTTTCAAATTTTTTTCAAAGTTTTCAAAATTTTTTCAAAATCAATTTTATCACCCTCACCTTAAAAACATGATGTCTAAAACTGATAAAATCATCAGAATTCGAAAAAGTGATAACACGCTTCGAATCGCTCTTCGGCACCGGGAACAAGTGCTTCAGAATCGTCTGGAACCGGATTCCCAACTTGGAATTCAGATTATCGAAAACGAGATGTGGATACTGTTCACTCATTGTCCCGCAATTCGGAATATCGTGTCGCATCACAGTATTAGCCATTGAGAAAAAGGCCGTCGGACCGAACGGCAAGTGGCAAACGATCATTCCGTCCGGGTTTCCTCTCGTTTCGGTCAGGATTATCAGATCGGTGGACTGAAATTGATTAACTGATAAGCCTCTTTGATTAGTCTTACATCCTGAGCCTTGCAAGCCTGCACCACTTGCTTCACATCATAATGTCCTCGATTGATACGCTGGGCGTTGGGGAAGATGAGCTTCATCTCTTTGGAGAACATTTTTAAGCGGGAAGACGGGTCTCTGCTAGTTGTGATAACGATTTTTGGGTCTTGAGCTCCAGCCCAGCGGTATTCGTTGTCGACTTCGTGTTCCTGACCACCCCAATCCGAGCCTTTTGCCAGTTCGATCGCGTCTTTTCGCAGGTTATAGTCGATTTTTCTGGAATTACAGCGTTTCTTATGCTTAAAATCGATAAATTACGTATTATTCTCCAAAGCATCACGAATCTTCTCTCGTTTCTCCTCCAGAGTCTTTTGTTTCTCCTCCATCGACTTGCGGAAGATGTACTCCCGCCGGAGACGGTTCTCACGACGAATCATGCTGAAAATGTATGAATTTCAAGAAATAATTAATTATTAATTTTTTTTAAAACAAGAATTTGAATAGAATTAGCAGGGAAAATGGAGAAAAATGCCATGGAAAAAAGCGAAAATTAAATAAAACGAATTGTTCGTAAGATTCGGTGCAAAGTCCGCAGTGACACTCTGCGGACTGTCGACCGTATCCCAGCGGAAAATACTTTTTCCCTACAATTTCCAACTTTTCTCAATTGTTTTTCAACATTTTAAAGCCTAATTTCCATTTTTTCAGCCAATGTCAAAGCTAGAAACCGAAGCGGAACGTCTCTTCCGTTTTGAATGCGTCGAAACACTCAACTGGCCACCATGCGCGCCGATGAGCGAGACCATTTCAAAGTGAGCCTGGCAACTTCAACAAAAATCGACAAAAAACTGGTTTTAGACAAAATCCCAAAACAGAAACACATAATGTCTTGTCAAATTTGAATTCCCTCCTTCAACCGCTCGACGCGCCAGCGAATATCACCGCAAAAGTCGACAAATTCGGCAGGATTCTGGGATTCGTGGAAAATGAGCGGGTTGTCGTGGGAGCTGCCAATATTTCAATGTCTATCAATAGGTAAAAGCTTAAAAAGCTTAAAAACAACCTTTTTACCTAAAATATCGATTTTCAGAGCTCCATACAAACAAAAATCCATGCAAAACACGGGAAGCAGCATCAAAGGCTCACCTTGCAATGTCCCGTTCCTGCCCGGATTCCTGGAAGAAGTTGACACTTTGCTAGCTGGAAAATCAGTGTCTTCTGAGTATTCTGGCATTGAAAAAGAAGAAGAATGCGAAGAACTGAAATTTTTGAACTTTTCCGATGAATCAAAGCTTCTGAATGAGGTTCCGACGGTTGGACTGATCAAGATCAGAACTCCGACACCTCCGCCGGCTCCAGTTGCTCAAATTGAACCTCCACCAGGCCTCCCTGCTCCAAAACCTTCAAAACCAGCCCTGGCAACCCAGAAATCCGTGGATCTCGAGGATCTAGACATGTTCGAGCTTCTCGACATGGTCTCTTCAGGTCTTCCGAAGGTCAACGCCATCATGCCGCTCTCTCCAGACTCTCCTCGTTCCAATGATTCGAAATTCTCTGACTCTAACTTTGAACCGATTGAAATGCCGTGTGAACCTTTCGATCCGCTACTCGACGACCTCCCCGAACCCGCCAACTCTACTATCAGCTCTGATGAGACTGATAAGACTGATAAGACTGATAAGTCTAAACACTCGTTCGGAGAATCCCCTCGCCAGACCGCCCAACTCTTTGAATTCTCGCAAAAACTCGAATTGACCAGCGATGAACAGCTCGAGTACAAGTCCCTGATGCCTACGATGGCTAAGAAGTACCCGTTCGACTTGGATCCGTTCCAGCAGTCTTCTGTTTTGTGTATGGAAAGGGGAGAATCGCTCTTCGTCGCCGCACACACTTCTGCTGGTAAAACTGTCGTCGCGGAGTATGCCATTGCACTTTGTCAGGCTCATAAGACTCGGTAAGGGTTACCGTAAGGGTGGGGGAATTGGGAAATTTAGATAAAAAATCGCATAAGGGGTTTTTTACGAGAATTGGCTGAAAAATAATAGACTGAATTCATGAAATTTTAAAATTGAAAAGAAGTAAAGAAAAAATTACAAAAAAAATTGAAAAAAAATTTTTCCAAAATTTTCAAAAAAAAAATTTTTTTGGCTTAATTTTTTCTAATTT